>JAVJIF010002549.1:270000-333387 GCA_038442645.1 Agave tequilana | reverse complement strand
CAAAGAAGGAGAGTGCAAAGATAACAAATTCGTTGTTAAAAGATATTGGAAGATTTGGATTTAGGGTAACTTGCTTCTCAAGTTATCCCGAAATCTTAAAATAAAGAGTCAGGATGCCAGATCTAAACGGATAAACTCAGATGGACGGACCAGAGGAGGCCACGCGCGAAAGCGCGTGGCCAGCAGGCAACACTTGGCCGCGGAAACACGGCCAAAGCCGCGTTTTCGCGGCAATCCTGATGAGTCTGGTGATAAGTTTTTTTTCCGAAGAGTTGTACCGGGACTCTACTTCTTCCAGCTCCTATAAATACCCCTGCAGAGCAACAGAGAAGGGCATGCAGCGTAGTACAGAGCAAAATCTAGGGTTTTTTCTTAGGCTTTCTTGTAGATTGTAATTTAGGTTTTATTTTCTTTTTGTAATTTTTATTTTTTATGTAAGTAAGAGAGAGAGACCTATGTTGAGAGTGACACCGATGTACCCTCCTCTTTTCTTCCATTGTTTCAAGCAATAAAGGTAAATATTTATTTTATGTTCATCGCTTTACTTTCCTTTTCTTTTTCTTTTCCTTTTCTACTTTACGTCTGTTGGTTTTTGATGAGAATGCAAGTGAATTCCGAAGCACAAGTATAACAAAGTCTTTGTGAGTGCCAACGATACTTCATGGAGATGTCTCCTCCTCAAGATCCGTATCACTTCATTCTTGCCCAGCTTGATGATATAATGCGAACGGGGACTGAGCTCGATCCTATGACTTATGCGTTGAACGCCTCCGAAGCAAGGTAGAACATGCGAGGTTTCTAGGTAATTCATCAACCAAACTAAGGTAAGTATTTCTTTAATTTTCTTTCTTTTCTTTTATTTTTGTAGATTAAATCACCAACACTTCATCTTCCAACTCTTTCTTTCCCAACTCATTGTAAATATCGCTTCTATTTCTCCATCTTCTTAATCTACCGCTTTCTTCCTAACCTAACTTTAACTACTATTTTCTTATTTTCCTTTTAATAACTAAAAAAAGAATTTTTTTTAGAGAACTTGCTAAACAAGCTTTTATCGTTAGTCCCTCCCTGAGGATCACGACCCACATAGCCATTGCTACAGCGGATAGAATTGAGCGCCTTGTACATCTTTATTTCTAAATCTAAAATTCTATATTTTGTGTGCAGGTAAAATCTCAATCAAAATTTTGGCGTCGTTGCTGGGGAGGGACGGTAAGTTATTCTCTAAAAAAAAAATAACTAATTTTTTTATTCTTTCTGTTTGCAGGTTTGGAGAACAGAAAAAATAACAGCAGAAAAGGACATATAGCAACTCTGTGCCTCTGCCCTCGAAGGCAGAGCAGCAGAGCCTACTACAGAGCCGCGTTTCCGCGGCAATAGCCGCGTTTCCGCGGCCTGAGTAGTTCACTACTCACTCTGTTTTCTGCAGGTTGCTGCAAATTGAAAGATTTATTTACTGCTCTGTTAACTTTTCTCTGTGATCACCCTGCACACTGCTAATTAATTAACAGTAACCTATTTTTGAAAAAATAAAAAAAAATTAGACTCTTGCATATAGGCATGTGTCTATTTAATTTTTAATTTCTGTTGAAGATGCTGGAGATAAGGTACGTTCGCATTGCATATAAACTAGGAAGCACCCTTGGCTGATTTTCTGCTTTGAGTGAATATTTGTCTATTGCTTTACACGTGCACTAAATTGACTTAAGAGCTTGTCCTATAAATAAGATAAGGTGGAGATTTCATCACCCTTCCTTGGCCCACAAACAATCTCCTCACTCACTAACCTAAGCCTACTAAAAAAAATGAGTAGACGTTGGCCCTAGGGACATCTCGGACTCAATTAGGAGATTATCCTAAGGGGGAACGGTGTTGGAATTTGACTCTTGCCAAATCAGTGTCTAGGAAGGGGATTGAGGGCCGAAAGCCCGAAGAATGGTGGTTATTTAATTAAGGAACGTCTTTGACGGAAAACCTCCCACCAATCTTGCCCTGACCTGGCTGATTAACTTGTGATCAAAGTCTGCACCCTACCTCCCGTGGACAGTCTAACCAGTTAGGAGTCGTCTAGGTCATAGGTCTACCCTAACTTAGGTTAGAATTTTTTTTGTTTGCTTATTTGTTTGTTTTCTTTTTCTTTGTTTGTGTTTGTGTGATATGGCCTATAACAAAATTTTTTCAATTTTAATGAGAATCCATATTACACACACAACCTCTTTTTCGGATATTACCAACCCGGCATATCATAACTTTGACCAACCTAGTGTACCGGAATGGTCTTATCCCAATGACTATAACCCATGCCCCCCATCTTATGACCATAATTTCCACAACAATTTCAACTCTTACAGAGTTCATGGGGTTTCGCTTCCCCCGAGTCCAATTTTCAACCAACTTGTCCTCCGTATCCACCTTGTCCACAAATTTCCAAGATTCATACTCAGATCCACCAATTCAGAATAGAAAATCATCTATCTTGGAAATGATGAGTATGCATGAGTCCAAGCAACAATTACCATCAATCTTAGACATGATGATGCGTGAGTCTAAGCAACAATCACAGAATCTGACCGACTCACAATTCCATCACGAGTGTCACAACGACACTTCATCTTTTCAAGTCCAATCACAATAAAATGATGCACCAATCGACTATGAAAAGATGCTTGAAGCCATGACTCAGGCTAGATTAGCTCGTGATCATGATATAGATATGAGGGTCAGACTTTACGTTCTCACTGTTCTGCCATTTCTGATATGGCTAGCCATTCTGTTAGAGCCGACGAGCCATGTTGTTTTGGACAACAAGATTCAAATTCAGTACCATCATTTGAACTTGCCGAAACTCCAATTTTTGATAGTTTGGCAAGTTATTCCTTTCTGAAATAGAACTTGAGCATGAATATGATCCTGACCCTCAACTTGGATATTCAATTCTACTTCCTGATTCAATAATGACTCGGTGTTTTCACCTGATTTCACTTTTTCGAGTCAACATTGGATCCTATGACAATTCATCATGAAATTGAATCACCTATTTTTGATGATCATATTGAACTTGACTAATTTTATAATTTTGAAAGTCCCTAGATAAATTGGCAAGTTCTCATTTTTATGACATTGAACTCAATGAGAAATGTGACCTAGATTTCAAATCTGTGATCAAGTTCAAATTCCCGAATCAATATTGACTGTTGTTTTGTTACCCGACTTAGGTAATCTTTTAGAGTCAGTTTTGATTCCCACACCTATCATTCCTGAACTAGAATCACCAATATTGAGTCACATTCCATTGTGGGAAAATGATTGTGGACTTGAGTTTCAACTTCTTGATTTGGACCCACTTCTTGAACCAAGCCCGACTCCTGAACCATTACTGATTTAAGTTTCTTTCCTGAGTCGGTATTAGTTCCGTACTTCTGACGTCCAACTCAATCATTTCATCTTTTCACACTCCATTTTGGGATAAGACGGTTGACACAATTGACTCTGAAATTAATTATGAAATTTGGAAATTAGATGGGGTGGGATTTTTAAAAAATGTTCATACAGACATCATTTTAGTGGGTTATACAAGAAAGATTTCTGGTGGGTTCCTCCGAATTCCACGAAAAATAGATTGGGCCACATTTCGTGGACCAATTAGACCACCATCGGAACCACCACCTTGAGGTAACATCTGCCTTCCCTTTCTTCTTTTCATGCATACATTCATACATTGAGGACAATGCATGAGATAAGTGTGGGGGGAGGCTTTACTAACATACTAACATAGGTGGAAACTATAAAAAAAAAAAAGGGGACAATATTTTGACTTATCTTTTGAAAGAAATCTAAGTTAGTCTTAAGAATTAGGAAAATCATGATTAGGATTTCTAAAAACTTGGTCAAAATAAATAAATTGTTGAATTTTTAGGTATAGGAGGAGAAATTGAATAAGTAATTAGTCTTGATTTTTACCTTAATGAAATATGCATACCTAATACATTTACATATCTAGGATTCTAAGACAAAGACTCTTGTGCCCTATACTAAATAATACTAAAAAAAAAAAATCACTGATTAAGCTGGATACATGTGCCTCAAGAAGCATAAGTATTCACGGCTAAAGGTGATTTTATGAAATAAAGCCCTTAGTTTTGTGGCCTAGTTCACTCGAATCCTTAAGTTCGCGGGGTGTTTTCTCACCGGGTGCCCTAAAACCGACCGGTTTGGGAGACACCGACTTTAAGTTCGCTACATGGGTGGATTAGAAAGCCTAAGGAAACTAAGAAAAATTACTTATATATGTACTAACACATCTAATAGTCAATTAGTTAGGTATGAGGGCCTCAAGAAGCCTTCATGCTTACACGAAAGAAAAATTAGATGAGTTATACATATTAAAAAAAAAAAAAATAAATAAAAAAATAAAAATAATAATAAAGGGGCATGAGAGTCCAAGTTAAGGAATTCCTAATAAAGATTCTAAGGATGCATATGACTTTTGGTAACGAAAAAGACTATACAAAAATTCAATTTTGATTCTTACCTAAAATGGATAACAATTTACTATATAAAGACTAAGTTTAAGATTGAATAAAAATGATGATCCTAAAAACTTATAGATTACTTAGTCTTTTCAAAAGTATTTCAAATATTTTCCTTTTTATGGGTTTGTGGGTGTAATCCGCTGGAAACCCTCACGAGACAGCACTCGTCCTCTAGGGCAACCTAGGGGTTTAACGGCTTATTGCACGTGCTAAGTGCAATCGTGATTGATAGGTAGTAAAAAGTGCATATTTATCAATATATTTACTATCACATTTTCATATTTATTCCTACAACTATGCACTATTACTAATGTTTATTATTTATTGTGTGCAGGCCTTGAGTAATAAAAAAATAAAGAAATAAAGCCTTAAAAGAAGCCCAGAAGCCCAAAAGAAGCCCATGTCCAAGCCCAATGCAAAGTTGCAATTACCAAATGCCAAAGTTGCAAGCCCAGTGCAAAATTTGTAATTACTAAAAGAAAAGAAAAGGGATGGACTTCTACTCAACCCTAGTTGCTTGCAAGACAATCCTAAAGATAAAAGGAGAAGAGTTTAAAGATAAATTCGGATTCAGACTGTACATATTTTAGTATTAAGATCATAACTTTTGCTACAGATATTCAAATCCAATGATTCAAGATGCACCAGAAAGACGACTTGAAGGCCTACAACGTTTATGTTGATCAAACTTTCCAGTTCAGTCCGTAGATACGCCATATTCGGAGATCAATATGATAACAAGTTGCAGGACAGATTTGAACTTCTATGGATAAGTCAAAACAAGTTTGGAGATAAAAGAAGAATTCAAATTCAGAGATATTTTGTCCCTCTTATCTTCATACGCTCTTATCCTCTGGTTTTCTCCTATAAATACCCTTGCATAGCAACAGAGAAAAGAGAGATCTCAAAAGTCCAGCAAACTACAGAGCTAAATCTAGGGTTTTTAGGCTAGTTGTAGTTTAGGTTTTTATTTTTCTTTCTTGTAATTTTTATTTTTTTTATGTAACTGAGAGTGGAGGATGCTTTCATGGAGAAAGGAGATGATGCTTGTACTGAGGTGACATCGGTGTAAGTCATATTTTCTTCCATTGTTAATAAAATCTACTCAAGGTATTTTGTTCTTCTATTCTTGTTTTCTTTTTGTTATTCTTGTTTTATTTTATTGTTTCTCTATTCTTGTTTTATTTTATTGTTTCTCTCTGATGTCTTGCAAACCATGAGAACTGATCGCTTCGAGACTGCTTAGCCGAAGAAGAGCCCTTGATGGCCTATGGTGATGAACAGATCCTATACGCCATGCTTGAATGCCTTCAGAGACAAGGTAAGTCGTTGCAAACGGATCAAAGGTAAGCAGGGCAGAAGAGGTAGGTATGTGTTTTTAGTTTTTTTTCTTTCTTTGTAATTTTAGTTTGGACCACCAACTCCACATCTTTCCAACTCATTCTTTTCTTCCCAACTCATTGTAAATACCACACTTCTCATTGTAAATACCATTGTAAATAACAAAATAAATAAAAAGAGATAACTTGCTAAACAAACTTCCATCGCTAGTCCCTCCCTGAGGATCACGACCCGCATAGCCATTGCTACAGCGGATTAGAATTGAGCACCCTGCACTATTATTTAAATTCTGAAATTCTATATTTTGTGTGCAGGGAAAATCTCAATCAAAATTTGGCGCCATTGCCGGGGAGGGACGGTAAGTTAATCTCTTAAAAAAATTATTAACTAATTCTTTTATTTTTTCTGTTTGCAGGTTTGGAGAACAGGAAACAGCAGTAAGGACATATAGCAACTCTGTGCCTCTGCCCTCGAAGGCAGAGCAGCAGAGCCTACTACTTTGCTGCGCAAACGCGGCAATAGCCGCGGAGCCGCGGCAGTAGTAGAGAACTACTTACTGAATTTTCTGCAGGTTGCTGTAATCTGAAAGTTGATTTGTTAGCTCTGTTATATTTGTTCTGTGATAAACCTGTATACTGCTAATTAATCAACAGTAAAATACTTGTTGAAAAAGATAAAAAATTGATTAGACGTTTGCATCCTAGGCACGTGTCTTTTCAATTCCTTTATTTTACTGTTGAAGAGTGCTGGAGCAAGGTACGTTCGCATTGCATGTAGAATAGGACTCATCTCTTGGTTGATTTTCATTGCTTTGAGTGAATCTTATTTACATATCTTGTACACTTGCACAAAATTATCTTAAGGGCACAACCCATAACAAGATAACGTGGGGATTTAATCACCCTTCCTTAGCCCAAAAATCATATTCCAAGCACTCACAACCCAAGCCTAACTAAAAATTAGTAGACGTTGGCCCTAGTGACATCTCTGACTCAATTAGAAGATTATCCTAAGGGGGAACAGTGTTGAAATTTGACTCCTGCCAAATCAGTGTCTAGGAAGGGGATTGAGGGCCGAAAGCCCGAAGATTGGTGGTTATTTAATTAAGGAACGTCTTTGACGAAAAACCTCCCACCAATCTTGCCCTGACCTGGCTGATTAACTTGTGGTCAAAGTCTACACCCTACCTCCCGTGGACAGTCTAACCAGTTAGGAGTCGTCTAGGTCATAGGTCTACCCTAACTTAGGTTAGAATTTTTCTTTTTTGCTTGCTTTTTTTTGTTCGTTTTCTTTTTCTTTGTTTGCGTTTGTGTGATATGGCCTATAACAATAATTTTTTCAATTTTAATGAGGATCCATATTACACACCAACTTCTTTTTCGGATATTACCAACTCGGCATATCATAATTTTGACCAACCTAGTGTGCCGGAATGGTCTTATCCGAATGAATATAACCCATACCCCCCATCTTATGACCATAATTTTCATACCACTTTCGACTCTTCACAGAGTTCATGGGGTTTCGCTTCTCCCGAGTCTAATTTCAACCAACTTGTCCCCCATATCCACCTTGTCCACAATATTCCCAAGAGTCATACTCAGATCCACCCATTCAGAATAGAAAACCATCTATCCGGGAAATGATGAGTATGCATGAGTCCAAGCAACAACCACCATCAATCTTAGACATGATGATGCGTGAGTCCACCGACTCACAACTTCATCACGATTACACTTCCTCTTTTCAAGTCCAATCACAAAATGATGCACCTATTAACTATGAAAGATGCTTAAAGCCATGACTCAGGCTAGATTAGCTCGTGATCATGAAATAGATATGATGGTTCAATCTTACATTCTCACCGTTCGGCCGATTCTGCTTTCGCTGACCACTCTCTTAGAGCCGAAAAGTCACGTTGCTTTGGACAACAAGATTCTAATTCAGTACCATCATTTGAGCTTGCCGAAACTCCAATTGATAGTTTGGCAAGTTATTCCTTTCCTGAAATAGAACTTGAGCATGAATATGATCATGATCCCCAACTTGATGATTCAATTTTACTTCCTGATTCAATAATGACTCCGGTGTCTCCACCTGATTTTACTTTTCCCAAGTCAACATTGGATCCTGTGCCAATTCATCATGAATTGATTCACCCATTTTTGATGATCATATTGAACTTGACCAATTTGCAATTTTGAAAGTCCCATGGATAAATTGGCAAGTTCTCATTTTTACGATATTGAGCTCAATGAGATATGTGACCTGGATTCTCAAATCTGTGAGCAAGTTCAAATTCCCGAATCATTATTGACTCCTGTTTTGTTACCCGACTTAGGTAATCTTTTAGAGTCAGTTTTGATTCCCACACCTATCATTCCTGAACTTGAATCACCAATATTGAGTCACATTCCATTGTGGGAAACTGATTGTGGACTTGAGTTTCAACTTCTGGACTTGGACCCACTTCTTAAACCTAGCCCGACTCCTGAACCATTACTTGATTTAAGTTTCTTTCCTGAGTCGGTATTCGTTCCCATACTTCCGACGTCCAAGTCAATCATTCCATCTTTTCACACTCCATTTTGGGACAAGACGGTTGACACAATTGACTCTGAAACTAATTATAAATTTGAAAATTTGATGGGGTGGAATTGTTAAAAAATGATAATACATACATTTTTGTGGGTATACAAGAGAAATTTTTGGTGGGTTCCTCCGTGAAATACCACATTATCTTGATTGGGTAGCAACGCTTGGCCCAATCAGACCACCACCAGAACCACCCCCTAAGGTAACTTCTGCCTACCCTTCTTTTTCATGCATATATGCATTCATTCATACATTGAGGACAATGCATGAGATAAGTGTGGGGGAGGTTTACTAACATACTAACATGGGTAGAAACTAACAAAAATTTGCTAATATAAAAAAAAATTTTAAAAAAAAGGGACAATATTTTGACTTATCTTTTGAAATAAATCTAAGTTAGTCTTAAGAATTAGGAAAATCATGATTAGGATTTCTAAAAACTTGGTCAAAATAAATAAATTGTTGAATTTTTAGGTATAGGAGGAGAAATGAATAAGTAGTTAGTCTTAATTTTTACCTTAATAAAATGTGCATACCTAATGCATATCTAGGATTCTAAGACAAAGACCCTTGTGCCTCATAAAAAAATTAAAATATAAAAAAAATCACCAATTAAGCTGGATATATGTGCCTCAAGAAGCATAAGTATTCACGCCTAAAGGTGAGATCTAACTAAAATAAAGTCCTTAGTTTTGTGGCCTAGTTCACTCGAATTTGAGTCCGCGGGGTGTTTTCTCACCTGGTGCCCTAAAGCCGACCGGTTTGGGAGTCATCGACTTTAAGTTCGCTACATGGGTAGACTAGAAAGCCTAAACTAAGAAATATTATATATGTATTAACACATCTAATAGTCAATTAGTTAGGTATGAGGGCCTCAAGAAGCCTTGATACTTACACGAAAGAAAATTAGATGAGTTATATATATTAAAAAAAAGAGAGAGAGGAAAAAAATAATAATATATATATATTCATAATAATAAAGAGGCATGAGAGTCCAAGTTAAGGAATTCTTAGTAAAAATTCATAAGGATGCATATGATTTTTGGTAACGAAAAAGACTATACACAACTTCAATTTTGATCCTTACTTAAAATGGATAACAATTTACTTTATAAAGACTAAGTCTAAGAATGAATAAAAATGATAATCCTAAAACTTATAGACTACTTAGTCTTTTCAAAAGTATTTCAAATATTTTCCTTTTCATGGATTTTGTGGGTGTAATCCGCTGAAAACCCTCACGAGACAACACTCGTCCTCTAGGGTAACCTAGGGGTTTAACGGCTTGTTGCATGTGCTAAGTGCAATCGTGATTCCTACGAAAGTGAGTTAGATAGATTAATTTTTCTTTTCTTTTCTTTTTCTTTTTGATTTTTACTCGAGGACGAGCAAAAAGATAAGTGTGGGGGTGTGATAGGTAGTAAAAAGTGCATATTTATCAATACATTTACTATCACATTTTCATATTTATTCCTACAACTATGCACTATTACTAATGTTTTATTATTTATTGTGTGCAGGCTTTGAGTAAAAAAAATAAAGAAATAAAGCTCCAGAAGCCCAAAAGAAGCCCATGTCCAAGCCCAATGCAAAGTTGCAATTACCAAATGTCAAAGTTGCAAGCCCATGTGCAAAAATTGCAATTACTAAAAGAAAAGAAAAGGGATGGACTTCTACTAACCCTAGTTGCTTGCAAGACAATCCTAAAGATAAAAGGAGAAGAGTTTAAAGATAAATTCGGATTCAGACTGTACATGTTTTAGTATTCAGATCATAACGTTTGCTACAGATATTCAAATCCGATGATTCAAGATGCACCAAAAGAAGACTTGAAGGCCTACAACTTTTATGTGATCAAACTTTCCAGTTCAGTCCGCAGATTAGCCATATTCGGAGATCAACATGATAACAAGTTGCAGGACAGATTTGAACTTCTATGGATAAGTCAAAACAAGTTTGGAGATAAAAGAAGAATTCAAATTCAGAGATATTTTGTCCCTCTTATCTTCATAAGCTTCTTATCCTCTGGTTTTCTCCTATAAATACCCTTGCATAGCAACAGAGGAAGGAGAGATCTCAAAAGTCCAGCAAACTACAGAGCTAAATCTAGGGTTTTTAGGCTAGTTGTAGTTTAGGTTTTTATTTTTCTTTCTTCTAATTTTATTTTTTTTTTATGTAACTGAGAGTGGAGGATGCTTTCATGGAGGAAGGAGATGATGCTTGTACTGAGGTGACATCGGTGTAAGTCATACTTTTCTTCTATTGTTAATAAAATCTACTCAAGGTATTTTGTTCTTCTATTCTTGTTTTCTTTTTGTTATTCTTTTTTTATTTTATTGTTTCTCTATTCTTGTTTTATTTTATTGTTTCTCTCTGATGTCTTGCAAACCATGAGAACTGATCGCTTCGAGACTGCTTAGCCGAAGAAGAGCCCTTGATGGCCTATGGTGATGAACAGATCCTATACGTCATGCTTGAATGCCTTCAGAGACAAGGTAAGTCGTTGCAAACGGATCAAAGGTAAGCAGGGCAGAAGAGGTGGTATGTGTTTTTAGTTTTTCTTTCTTTCTTTGTAATTTTAGTTTAGACCACCAACTCCACATCTTTCCAACTCATTCTTTTCTTCCCAACTCACTGTAAATACCACACTTCTCATTGTAAATACCATTGTAAATAACAAAATAAATAAAAAAGAGATAACTTGCTAAACAAGCTTCCATCGCTAGTCCCTCCCTGAGGATCACGACCCGCATAGCCATTGCTACAGCGGATTAGAATTGAGCACCCTGCACTATTGTTTTAAATTCTGAAATTATATTTTTTGTGTAGGGAAAATCTCAATCAGTGATTCCTACGAAAGTGAGTTAGGATAGATTAATTTTTCTTTTCTTTCGATTTTTACTCGAGGACGAGCAAAAAGATAAGTGTGGGGGTGTGATAGGTAGTAAAAAGTGCATATTTATCAATACATTTACTATCACATTTTCATATTTATTCCTATAATTTTTCACATTTACTAATATTTTATTATTTATTGTGTGCAGGCCTTGAGTAATAAAAAAATAAAAAAATAAAAGCCCGAAAAGAAGCCCAAAAGCCCATGTTCAAGCCCAATGCAAAAGTTGCAATTTTCAAATGTCAAAGTTGCAATTACCAATTGCAAAAGTTGCAAATACTAAAAGAAGAGGGAAAGGATAGACTTCTATTCAACCCTAAATGCTTGCAGGATGAGGATAAAGGCCAAAGAAGGAGAGTGCAAAGATAACAAATTCGTTGTTAAAAGATATTGGAAGATTTGGATTTAGGGTAACTTGCTTCCCAAGTTATCCCGAAATCTCAAAATAAAGAGTCAGGATGCCCGATCAAAATAGATAAACTCAGATGGACGGACCAGAGGAGGCCACACGCGAAAGCGCGTGGCCAGCAGGCTACACTTGGCCGCGAAAACGCGGCCAAAGCCGCATTTTCGCGGCAATCCTGATGAGTCTGGCGATAAGTTTTTTTTTCGAGGAGTCGTACCGGGACTCTACTTCTTCCAGCTCCTATAAATACCCCTGCAGAGCAACAGAGAAGGACGTGTAGCGTAGTACAGAGCAAAATCTAGGGTTTTTCTTAGGCTTTCTTGTAGATTGTAATTTAGGTTTTATTTTTTTTTGTAATTTTTATTTTTTTTTATGTAAGTAAGAGAGAGAGGCCTATGTTGAGAGTGACACCGATGTACCCTCCTCTTTTCTTCCATTGTTTCAAGCAATAAAGGTAAACATTTATTTTATGTTCATCGCTTTACTTTCCTTTTCTTTTTCTTTTCCTTTTCTACTTTACGTCTGTTGGTTTTTGATGAGAATGCAAGTGAATTCCGAAGCACAAGTATAACAAAGTCTTTGTGAGTGCCAACGATACTTCATGGAGATGTCTCCTCCTCAAGATCCGTATCACTTCATTCTTTCCCAGCTTGATGATATAATGCGAACGGGGACTGAGCTCGATCCTATGACTTATGCGTTGAGCGCCTCCGAAGCAAGGTAGAACATGCGAGGTTTCTAGGTAATTCATCAACCAAACTAAGGTAAGTATTTCTTTAATTTTCTTTCTTTTCTTTTATTTTTGTAGATTAAATCACCAACACTTCATCTTCCAACTCTTTCTTCCCAACTCATTGTAAATATCGCTTATATTTCTCCATCTTCTTAATCTACCGCTTTCTTCCTAACCTAACTTTAACTACTATTTTCTTATTTTCCTTTTAATAACTAAAAGAAGAATTTTTTTTAGAGAACTTGCTAAACAAGCTTCTATCGCTAGTCCCTCCCTGAGGATCACGACCCGCATAGCCATTGCTACAGCAGATAGAATTGAGCACCTTGCACATCTTTATTTCTAAATCTAAAATTCTATATTTTGTGTGCAGGTAAAATCTCAATCAATATACATATACCCAGGAGTAAGTTTAAGATGATTATATGAAAAAGGAAACAGAAACGATCACTTCGAACAAGATTAGAAGCCGAATACCCGGTGAAGGGTTCTTAACTTCTTCCTCGTGATTCCTCTTGATAGGAGTTAGAGGTGCACAATGCAATCTTGTTGTGGAAGTATTAATCGACAACCACACAATATTAACAAAAGATGAAATATTATTTTGAAGAGATAAATTACAAATGGAATATGAACTTACAAGGCTTGTCTTGATACTATGACTTTTGAAACTGGATACAGGATAAGGTAGGAATACAGTTTGAAAGGTTTAGGTGAAGATGGTAGTTGAAGAAGGTTGGTTGAGGACTGAGGAATTTCTGGTTTAATTGCTGATTGCTATTTTCGCTCTGCCTTTGACGAATGAAGGGGACTCTGATTTATAGAGAGTGTGGATGCTTCTGGAGGTGATGAGCTGTCCTGCATGATTGAGGGATGAGCTGTCCTTCTTGAAGGCATCTGCTTTTGGGCGAGTGCGTCACGTTCTTTGAAGTAAGGAATCTACTTTTCGTCAAGTCTCCTCTGTCGTTTTTGAATTATTACCGGTGAGTGGATTTACTTTTGAGCTGGAAAGATAAGTGCGTTGTCATTTTCGTCTTTTGCTTTTGATCTGGCGATGTTGTCGAATCGGGTGATGCTTTTGAGCTGGAGATGCTGTCTGCTTTTGTCGTCTTGTGATGAGTGACAGTATTTTGTCTTCTTGTGATAAGTGCTTTGTCTTCTGTCTTCTGATGGTGGAATCTGTAGAAAAGTGTCTCTTTCTTCTCTCTCTCTCTCTTTTTTAATATCAAAGGGATCTTGGCCACCGATGGGATCGGTGGAGGTGGAGGATGTGTGGAGTTTGCCCGGGAACGGTTGAGTTGCTTCTACATCTTCTTAAATTTTTGGAATTGTAAGAACTGCTGGAATTCGTCTTCTGAATCAGAGTCATCTGGGAGTTGAACTGGGGTTTTGGAGTTAGATTTTGGAGTAGTGGAAGGATCTGTTTGCTTGGTAATTTGTTGAATATGATATTGGAGTTTTTTGCCGGTGGCGAGGAATTCAGTAACTGTTGTGTCCGAACAGAGAGCTTGATTAAATTTGTCCCACTATTTAATTTTGAATTCTCGGAAGGGACTCATAGGAAATTTGTGGAACCTTGAATTCTCTGTAACTCCAATAGAAAATCTATGGAACCTTGAATTCTCTGTAGAACTATACTGTTTTGACATAGTGTAGTCCTTTGGCTTTGAGTAGGTAGAGATTGAAGCCTTTGAGTATTGCTGGTGGTAGAATATCTGTTGTGGGTCCGTATGAATGCCACCACTCATAGAACCAAATTAGAAAATCTTCTTGACAGTTTGAATTAAAGGTAAAAAATCATGAATGATCAAATGGTCTGTAGAGGAATGCGCGATACCAGGCCATCCGATAATCATGATA
The DNA here is from genome assembly GCA_038442645.1 of Agave tequilana. Lineage (NCBI taxonomy): Eukaryota > Viridiplantae > Streptophyta > Magnoliopsida > Asparagales > Asparagaceae > Agave > Agave tequilana. The sequence continues at coordinate 319,024 of JAVJIF010002549.1, read as the reverse complement.
GGAGTAACCTTTTGGAATGTAATTGACTATAAAATCCTTCATTGTAGCATAGGATGCCCATTCTATCGGTTTGATTACTCTTTTGATGATGCATTTTGAATAAGAGATTCTGTCGGTATTATTTTTGTCCATAGTATGATATAGCTCAATAGAGCCAAAGTCAACGAGAACAAGTTCATAATATCGTTGAGTTTTGAGTGGGTCGTCTGGAATCCATTGACAACCAGAAGGTAGGATTTTATTAACAAATGAGGAGAGGGTTTGTAATCAGGAATTTCAGTAAAGATGGTAAGGAGTAGATGTTCTGGATTCCTTTTGGTGAAATAAGGAGATGAATCAGATGTTGACTGAGGGCGTGATGTGTTTTGAATTTTGGTAGAAAGCGTTTGAAGAGTCATGGCATAAGGAAGAGGAGGAAAATTACCCAAGACTTGGAATTTATTGGGACTTTGAATAGGCGAGGATGAAAGTGATGAGATTTTTATTTCATAGTTTTTGGAATTGACGGTCTTTTGAATCGGAGATTTGCCTTTGTCGGTACTCATTTTGAATTTGTGGTTAAGAATTCACGAGTTAGGAAATCGGGTAAGGAATTATTTTAACCTTTAAGATACTCTATATCAAAATCAAAAATAGAAAGAATGGCTTGCCATCTAGCAAAAATTTGCTTAGATGCAATATTTTAAACATCTTTTTCAAGAAAAAATTTAGCGGATTGACAAACAATTCGGAGAAGAAATTTTTTATTCAGAAGATCATCTTGGAATTTAGAAATACATTGAACAATGGAAAGAATTTCCTTTTTGATGGTGGAGTAAGATTTTTGAGGACCGAGCCATACCCCGAATGAAATCTAACCAGTTGCTCATGAGATGTTTGTTGAAATCTTTGTTTCAGTATGCCACCATATCCTATATCCAATGCATCTGTTTCAACTATCATGAATGCATGAGGATGAGGAATGCATAGACATGGTAATGAATGGACTTTCTCTTTAATTTGTTTGACTATTTGAGTATGCTTATCAGACCATGCTGGTGGATTTTTTTGGAGTCTTTGAAATAGTGGTGCACAAATTATTCGTATTTTTGGGATGAAATCAGATACGTAATTTAAACATCCTAAAAATCTTTGTAACTGGGTTTTATCTTTAATTTCATCGGGAAATTTGTTTGCAAATTCTATTGATCTATTGATTGGTGTTATGGTTCCCCTATGAATATTGTGAATTTAGAATTGTGAATTGTAATATTTATGAATACAAACCATTTCTGATATGTGAATCCCTTAATAGTTGAAATGAAGTTAGAGTCAGAGGGTTCAGTGGTTGAAATGGTGATTTCGTTTAATGAAAGGTAACTCTTCTTCCGATAAGGTTGCAATTTCTTTTCCTTTATCGAGTTGAGTCTAAATAAGACACATTTGGGTTTCGTATGCTAAATTTTTTGTTTCTATTTGGCTTAAATTTTCATTAATATTCTTAATTTCTTCTTTTAATAATTTTATTTCTGTTCGAAGTTCATGAATGCTATTTGGTTGGGGCTTCAAGGTTGTATTTACGGGATAGGTCTCAAAAAGTTTTGAGATACTAAAAGGTTGAATTAGTTTATCAGTATTGTCTTCTTCATTGATTATTAGGGTTTTCAATTTTTCTAAATGTTCCTTTTGTTTTTCTGGGTCTGGAATCTGTTGTATCATATCGAATATCAATTCTTTTGAATCTTTTTTTAAATTTTTTGCCTTAGGTAATTTTAGAGTGTTTCTTGTATTAATCATATTAATTTGTTTACATGTACACGTATGATCACTAGAACTTGAAGAATAGTAAAATCCATCATCTTCAGATATTTTATTAATTTCAGAATAGAGTTGTAATTTTTCTTTAAAATTTTCTTTTATGTTTGAATCTATATCTGATAGATTGTCTATGATTTCATTAATTCTATTTTTGCCTTTTAATTTACATTTACTTGCGATGTGACCAGGTTTGCCACATTTATAACAAGTAATTCTTTTAGATTGATAATAATCTTCGTTTGAATGTTTTCGAGAATATTTGTATTTCTTTGGCTTATGCTTTTTATAAGGAATCATTTTTTGTTTGTGTTTTTTTCTATTGAGGGAGATTTTATTCCTGTGATGCTAAATGCTTCACAGAAAGGGCCCATTTCTTTTTGTTTATTACCGTATTTGGCTTGAAATTTTAATTCCTGACAGGCTAGTAGTGCTTCCTTTTTAACGAATGTAAATAATTGACCGTATGTAACAGTACTAAAATTAATATTATCATCTTCAATTCCCATGGCCTTTTTAATACTGGTGAAAACTCGTTGTGAAAATAAATTGGGAAGACCTGTAATAAATTTTTCTTTCCAAAAAGATTTGGTTGAATCGGACCGTTTTAACACATGAGTTAGAAACATATCTTTATACCATCGAAAATTAGAAAGGGTTGGACATCGAAGGTTAATAAGGAATATTTTTGACGATCCTAATTCTTCTGCAGGGTTTCCTACAAAATGTGTTGCTATTGTGACGATAAGAAAACTAGTAGAATCATTTTTCCTAGTAATTGTTCCCTGAGCATCTTCTACTTCTATTTCATGATTTAAAATAGTTTGTTTGTCTTCTAGGGTCAATGAGTTATCCCACCAATATTTTAATTGACCAGTGAATCCGGTGACAATGTAAACAGTGGCATTTTGTTCTGGTAGTCAGTTTGTTTTGTAGGCAGTTACTGCCATACCCATTTCCTGTAAAGTGTTTAATATTTCATATTCACTTTTGCCATCAATATTCCATTCATAAACTAAAGTACCATCGTAACTTGACTTGAATATTGCTCGTTCTTCATATTGAATATTTGGAGGGGTAGGCCTAGGATAATAATTCCTAGTTCTTCCTTTACACCAATAATTTTTGTATGAATTGTTATGTTGCTTGTATTTTCGATGAATTCTGTTAATTTCTAAATCTTGATCTGTTCCTTGAATATCATCTTCTATTTGATTAATTTGTTGTACTAAGAAATTGTCTGAGGCTGAAGAGTCTTCAACAGATTCAGATTCTGATGGATTTTGTTCTTCAATCGTATTTATCTTTGATGTGCTTGGAATATCTTTATTAATTTTTCTAGAGCTTGAGTTATTTGTCCTAGTAAGTTTAGTGGTTGAATTTTTTCTTCAAATTCAATTGGTATATTAGTTGGTTGAAAATGTGGTGCTGAATAACTTTGTGAAAATTTAGGACTGGACTCTTTGTGTACCCCTTTAATTTCAGTTGATAAAGAATCTATTTGTTGTGCTATCGTGTGCAGCATTTGATTTGAATAATTATTTTGATAATATATTTTCTTAATGTCTTCAATGTTAACTGGTTCATTATTATCTTTTCCCTTTTTAAAGGGTGAGGCAGTAATGTCTCCTTCTTTAGTAGTAATTTTAATAGATTGCAATGGGGGATAGATAGAAGTTACTGTTTGACCGTCGGATAATTGCCATTTTTTATATAAACTAGTTTGAACATTGATTTGAGATTGGTTGTACGGGTTTTGAATGCCCTGTTTTATTAAATAATATTCTAACCATATTTCGAAGTTAAAATTAATTTATGTTTTTCTATATCAGTGATCCATTCTTTTATTAATATTTCCTGATAAGTTTTATCAAATTCTGAGAACCAATTAAAATAATCGGATTCTTCTCTGAAGTCTTTCATTAATTCAAAACTATTATTAATGAATGGTTTATCACTAATGACATTAATCTCACTACTAAAGTCTCCTTTCATCTGTGATGATGTCGGAGAATAATTTTTCTGATCCATTTCTGGAAGAGGAGATTTATGAAATACTTTAATGGGCTGTTGTAATGAATAATCTGAGCATGACCTCCTACTAGATTCAAGATACCTGAAAGAGGTTGAAGGTTTTTCTCTCAGCGAATTAAATCGTATTAATACCGTTCCATCATTTTCTTCAATAATATCAGAAATTTCTGTTCTTTCTATGTCTCTAGGAGTTTGAGGATTTTCAATCCTAAATTCCTCTAGAATTGTGATTTCATTCCACTTTAATCTTCTTGGGACAAAGGTTTTTGAATGTTCAGTTTCAATTTGAAGTAAGACAGTTTTTTTTTTTGTGTAGAGGTATTCATCATTTTGAATTTAGGCTTCATATTAGAGTTCATTAATTTGAAATACATTTTATACATAACTGCTACTTGTTCAGTAAATTTTTCAAATTCGTCACCTTGTAAATGAATGTCTAAGATTAATGAATTTAAGAATAATGGATCTGTTAATGATACAGAGTAGTTAGGCATACAATTGAAATAGACTGGACCATTACATATATTTGTTTGAATCATAGACAAAATAGACGACTTGTATCTTTTAGTCTTTCGTCTCTTAAGGCTGTATACACAGGAATATCTACACCTGTATAAACTAAGGGTTTAATGGCTACCTGTATTAGGCCAAAATGTATGTAACGAAATCCTTTCTTTAGAAATTCTTGTAATGCCAAGGTGGATAATAATGGAATGGTTTGAAATTTATTCTGAATATTGAATGTTTCTTCATGAATTTAATTGCGTATGATATTTTGAAGTCAAATGTTCCTATACTATAGATGTTTTCTAATTTTTCATTTGAAATTTTCCATTCTAAATAGTCCTCATGAATTATGTCTTCCCTACTTCTTACTATCTTCTTAGTTGAGCCTGAGGATGAATTGGAACCTAGAAGCATTCTTCTTATAATGTTAGCCATAATTAATGCATGATCAAATGTATGCTGCAACTCTAGTCTTAACGGGAACACGGGAACACTATGCTGGAACACCCTATTCACTTAGTGGGCTTACCAACGGTCTTACAAGTTTACCAACACTTACCAACGCTAATGCAAAGTTTTAACATGCAATTGATACGCACTAATGATAACAACAATGCAAGAACATGGCTACCTATATATATATATATATGTTGGCCAAAGGCCCTTCACCCTAGTTTTGATGATGATCAACTCATGTAGTTATAGTTACTAATGATCTTGTGTTTAATTAGTGACAGATTCATGATCAAGATCTTAGTAGGTGCATAGCTCAATAAAGGATTAAAGAACAAGATTTGGAGCTTGCATGTTGTGATCCAAGGAGTTTTTGGATCAAGCTTGGACCAAGTCAAGAAGATGAGAAGCCTTCAAGTGAAGACTTCAAGAAGTTGAAGACTTGTGTCTAGGTATAGAATTTGTATTTTTGTTTTAGTAAAAATGTAAAGGATAGATAGTTGGTGGATTGCTCAAGTCTATATCACACACACACTCTTGATTAGAACTCTTGATTTAATTGATTTCATAAAAGATTTTGTTTTTAGAAAAGAATTTTTATTTAGAAAAAGATTTTTCTTTGAGACAAAATATTTGTTGGTTTTTGGTATTTCTATCATGTATATTCTTTAACCAAAACCAAGTTGTATACTAGATTTCAAAAACATAGATATTTAATATTGATTGTGTAGTGGATCATATCCATACACACTATGCTTTTAAATGAACTCAAATATCTTGTTTTTGTTTTGATAAAGGTTTGGAAAAACATTTCATGGACAATTAAGTTTTTATCAAAAGATTTTTACCAAGTATTTTACCCTGATAGTAGTATGACACATACTCATACTCTATGATTTTTCAAGACCAAAATATTTTATCCAAGACCCAAAACCTAAATCCAAATTGTCCAGGTCCTGGAAGTTCTGATTTTTCAGAACTTCTCAGTGACCGGTCGACCGGCAGTCGACCGGCACTCGACCGACATGCACAATTTTGTGCATGTGCGTATCAGTCGACCGGGACTCGACCGATACTCGACCGACCCAAACCTGTTGCTCTCTGGAAATTGCCAGTCGACCGGACCGGTCGACCGACAGTTCATTCCAGAAGAGCGGTCGACTCACCAGTCGACCGGTGGCTGCAACGGTCAGAAAAATGACCGTTGGCCGGTCGACCGGCGGTCGACCGCCAGCTCTGACAGAACCCCAACGGCTCTATTTTCTGGCAGCCTATAAATTGGGATTTTGTCATCTGTTTTGAGGTTAACATTTAGGAGACTTCTTGAGCTGTTTTTCAGACACTTTTAGAGGAGTTTCTCTACAAGATTTTAGTGCAAATACTTCCAATCAAAAGGAAGAGTTTTTATCAAGAGAGTGTTAAGTGATTCTTTGAGTTTTTCACCATAGTCTTTCCTTGCTTTTCTCACACCACACTTGAGCTTTCCATTGCTAGATATTCCTATAGGTGTGTTGTAGTGAGAGTGCTCTTTAGGTGATCAAGTGTTGTGATCATCAAAGAGATCTTTTCTTTGTATTTGAGGAAACGGGCAAGTGTGCTCGTTGTTGGTGGTTGGAGTTCGGTTGTGAACTCTTGGTGGTAGAGGTACGGCCTCGGCGAGTCGGTGGACTTGCGTGTGTACGGGACTTGGGAGTCCGAGGGTTTGTAGGTGTACGGCACCGAGGAGAGATCCGGTGGGATCTTACATAGTGGAAATCCTTCGTGTGTCGAAGGCGGGGATGTAGAGCAAGTGTGCTCGAACCTCGAAACAAACCCTTTGTGTTTGCGATTGCTTACTCTTCCCTCTTTCTCTTTTTGTCTCTATTTTATATCTTGCATTCAATTTATTGTGTTCATCTTATATATGCATGATATATTCCCTTGTGCTCATAATTGATATACATACTTGCTTGGGATTGTTGTTAACACTAGTATTCAACCAAGAGAGCCAACGCGGCACCTCAACCCATTCAAGGGGAATCTAGAGGAGCTTGTCCAGAGCCTCGCAAGGGGAATTCGGCAACACTCTTGTGTTATACATAAGTGTTTAAATTAAAAGAAATTTTATTTTGGTCAACTTAGTTTTAATTCCGCATTATTTGTTCTCAAGTGACCATTAGATTAGCCATCACCTATTCACCCCCCTCTAGGTGATCTTACAATTGGTATCAGAGCTAGTGCTCTTGATAAGGGTCTAACAACCTAAGAGTTAAAGATCCTACATTTGGGCTAATCACAATATTTGTTGTACACACACACCTCACCATGGACTTTATGTCACCACCCACCTTTGATATTCTTAACATCCACATTTGGAAAGTTAAGATGTCATTATTCCTCAAAGCCCTAGGTTATAATGTATATCTTGCCACTACTAATAATGCTTATTGTATAGATGGTAAGAATATTGAGGCTAATACAAAAGCCCTACATGCTTTAAAGAGCACCCTAAATGATGATTATTTATGTAGGGTTGCTAATATTGATATGGCTTTTGTAGTATGGAACACCCTCATCTCCCTTGGCGAAAATGAACAATACTATGCGGGGAGCGATTCGGATGTTGGAAGCGACACCTCCAACAAGTGCTACATGGTCCAAGGGGATGACCCCCTTGAGGTAACTTCCGAATCCGAGGATGATAATGTTATGTCATATGATGAGCTTAATACATTTTGCCAATTATTGCTTGAAAAATATGACATGAAAAGGAAAGAAATTAAAAATTTGAAAAAGGATATTGCTAGCATGCATGTAGATCATGATTCATGTAGAGATAACATTGCATGTTTAGAAAAAGATAACAAGATTTTGAAAAAGGAATTTGATTGCATGCTTAATGAAAATGATTCACTTAGAAATAAAGTCGCATGCTTAGAAAAAGAAAAAGAAGATTTGAAAAATGAGAATGTTTCCTTATTTTCTAAATTGAGTATTTTGTGTGAAGGAAACAATACTTTGAAAGAAAAGATTGATTTGGTGGAAAAACAAAAGGAAAGTATTTTGCAAGAAAATAAGTCTTTGAAAAGAAAATTTGTTGAAAAAGAAAAAGATAATGTTTGTAAAAAGAAAAAGAAAAATGATTCTTCATCTCATCATGCTATTCATGCCACATCTAATGAGATTGAGAATATGAAAAACAAGATGAATAATTTGAGCTCTAATTTGAGCACATGTGCATTCAATCATTCTAAGTTGGAATCTTTGTTTCAAAAGAAACAAGTTCCTCATGCTCATGCACATCATCATACTCATCATGCTCATGCTTATGGTGCACATCACGATCACAATCACACTCATAAGCATCATGCTAAGGTGTACATTTGTACACATTGCGGCCGCAAAGGCCATCTAGCAAGATATTGTTTTGATAAGAAACCATATTTATATTTTGCTAAATATAATAGATTTTGGGTTCCTTATAACAATGCTAACCCCAAAGGACCCAAGAAAACATGGGTACCAAAAACCCCACCCTTTAATTTTGATATAGGTGGAGGCTCTCACAAAACGTGAGAGGATTGGTGCCTTGGTAGCCAATGCAATGGACATGATGGACAAACATTGGGATGCATTGCTATCAAGGAATTTTGGTGGGTCAACCACCATGCTAGGAGCTTTGGAGTTGGTAACAAATTCTAAACTCCTATTTTATTTATGTACATACTTTTATGTTCATGCTATTTTCTTATGTCATATTCATAGCATGTTCATGATTTTGTTTTAAGATTTTGTGTGCTTTATGTGGTAGTTACATGCTTAGATGTAGATTTGTCAAACTTGTATGTATACATATACAAATAGTGAATTACAATTGACTCTTAAATAATTTGAACTTCATGCTCACTTGTATCCACTTTATGCATATGTATAATCTAGTTTTGATAATTCTCATATATACATGTTTTGCCAATTTTTGTGATTTACTTCATGTATATGCATGCTTAATTCAAATCTAATAAATATACATGTATACCCGTGAGTCTCTTGCCTTCATGCAAACATTTAATAGACTCTTTTATTTTTGGGATATGTATGCATATTGTTAGATTTGTATAAACCATACATATACCATGAAAATTGTTGATTTTAGTGAAAAATGATTTTTCATGATTTGTTGTTAAAAAAAAAATTGACTTATGATCGTTTTGGGCTTCAATGACTATTTTCATGTAGACACTATTTACATAACCTTTGAACACTCATCTTTAAGAAAACATATAATTGGAGCTTTATGGAATATGAGTGCTTGAACTTTTATGTATTTAGTATTATTCATGAAAAACATATGATTTTTTATTTATGAAGGATCTTTAACTAGTTTGTCAAAATTTATTTAAACTAGTTATCTATTCTTCAAGTATTGCACATGATTCTATTTTTAAGGATAAATTCTTTTGTGATTTCAAAATTTTGATGCTTCATTGTATTGAATATTAGTTTAGATGTTAGTCTTTGTCAACACTTGGATTTATACTTGTACACCTTATGGACCACAAATAAATCTATATATGATTGGGTTGAATGCTTATTTGTGCCTATTAGATGTACTAGTATAGCCTTATGTTGATGATCATTATATTCTTAAACTTGTATTCCCATTTGGATTTATGTTATGATCATGTGATTTCATTTCATGTATATGGTTATTTTGCCAAAACATTAAGATATACATGGATAACCCTTGAGTCATTTGCTTTTCATGCAAATCTATATATGGACTCAATTGTGTTTTAAGGATATGTATGTATACTTAATGTCTTGTCAAAACATACATATATCTTGAAATATAAATTTTAGTTTTTAATAAAAATTTTGTAATTTTTCAATAAAATTTTTGTGATGGATTTCATGATTTCAAAATTTTAAGGAATATTGAGTTTTATTGCTATTTTTCATGATACCATGTTCCACATAACACTATCACACTCACTTCTTTTTGATATGGACTTTATGGATAGAGTGCTTTTTAGTGCCTTGTGTTTCATTGATCTTTCATGAAAAACTTTTTAACTTATTCCTTGATGGAAGGATCTCGTACTAGTTCTTAAAACAAGTTCATTTAACTAGTTCGAATTCTTCATATGGTAGATTATATGATGTATACACTTATGCTTACTTTTCAATTGGTATCATTGGATATTTTCAATTGGTATCAATTTGACTCTTGTTGTATATACTCATATTTTGTTCTTTCATATATGTATGTATCTACTTCAATTGATATACTCTTTTCATACATATATATGATTTGTACTTGTGCTTTAGCTAAAATTGACTCTTATATTTTTAAGCACAAAGTTGTTAATGCTAAGCTTACTTCAAATCTTATTTATCTTCAAGCTTATGCATTGTATTTCATAATTGGTATCAAAATTCAAAATTTGGTTGTTCTACATTTGGTACCTTAAAAGAAAATATTGTATTTTTTATTTAAAATTTTGCTTTCATAAGAAAAATTCAAAATTTTTGATTTGTATTGTCTATATGCAAGGAGAGCTTAACATCTCTCTTACATATAGATTCATGTTGAGTATATTATAAATTGAGGAGATTGACAACTCTTCTTTATATGATATACGTGTGTAGGGGGAGCTTCACATCTCCTCTTATGCATGACATATTATACGTTATGTGAATTAGGGCTTGTCATCCCTCTTTCATGTAATGTATATGTGTCGGGAAGCTAACTTAACGTCTTCCTCTTCATGAATTTATATCGCATATAAATTTTATTGATTGATTTGTATTTACCCCTCCTTGATCTCTTTGTTTTTAACAAAAAGGGGGAGAAAAAAAAAAAATTTGTTTGATGTATTTTTCCTTGAACCCTTTGTTGATGATTGACAAAAAGGGGGAGAAGAATTTGTGATTTTATATGCATGATTTCATGATTTCCTTACTTAAGGGGGAGAAAGATTTTGACTTGTGTTTTTACTCATGCATACCTAATAAATAAAAGAATATAAAAGTTTGAGAAAAAGATTTGTGCATTTTTGTGCATTCATTTGCATACATTTTTATGTACTTCATTGAATATCTATTGCTTATTTTTTATGCATGAGTTAAGGGGGAGCTTCTTTGAAGCTTTACTTTAATCCATGCATATATAACTCCATGAGTTTTGTCATCATCAAAAAGGGGGAGATTGTTGGCCCAAAGGCCCTTCACCCTAGTTTTGATGATGATCAACTCATGTAGTTATAGTTACTAATGATCTTGTGTTTAATTAGTGACAGATTCATGATCAGATCTTAGTAGGTGCATAGCTCAATAAAGGATTAAAGAACAAGATTTGGAGCTTGCATGTTGTGATCCAAGGAGTTTTTGGATCAAGCTTGGACCAAGTCAAGAAGATGAGAAGCCTTCAAGTGAAGACTTCAAGAAGTTGAAGACTTGTGTCTAGGTATAGAATTTGTATTTTTGTTTTAGTAAAAAATAAAGGATAGATAGTTGGTGGATTGCTCAAGTCTATATCACACACACACTCTTGATTAGAACTCTTGATTTAATTGATTTCATAAAAGATTTTGTTTTTAGAAAAGAATTTTATTTAGAAAAAGATTTTTCTTTGAGACAAAATATTTGTTGGTTTTTGGTATTTCTATCATGTATATTCTTTAACCAAAACCAAGTTGTATACTAGATTTCAAAAACATAGATATTTAATATTGATTGTGTAGTGGATCATATCCATACACACTATGCTTTTAAATGAACTCAAATATCTTGTTTTTGTTTTTGATAAAGGTTTGGAAAAACATTTCATGGACAATTAAGTTTTTATCAAAAGAATTTTTACCAAGTATTTTACCCTGATAGTAGTATGACACATACTCATACTCTATGATTTTTCAAGACCAAAATATTTTATCCAAGACCCAAAACCTAAATCCAAATTGTCCAGGTCCTGGAAGTTCTGATTTTTCAGAACTTCTCAGTGACCGGTCGACCGGCAGTCGACCGGCACTCGACCGACATGCACAATTTTGTGCATGTGCGTATCAGTCGACCGGGACTCGACCGATACTCGACCGACCCAAACCTGTTGCTCTCTGGAAATTGCCAGTCGACCGGACCGGTCGACCGACAGTTCATTCCAGAAGAGCGGTCGACTCACCAGTCGACCGGTGGCTGCAACGGTCAGAAAAATGACCGTTGGCCGGTCGACCGGCGGTCGACCGCCAGCTCTGACAGAACCCAACGGCTCTATTTTCTGGCAGCCTATAAATTGGGATTTTGTCATCTGTTTTGAGGTTAACATTTAGGAGACTTCTTGAGCTGTTTTTCAGACACTTTTAGAGGAGTTTCTCTACAAGATTTTAGTGCAAATACTTCCAATCAAAAGGAAGAGTTTTTATCAAGAGAGTGTTAAGTGATTCTTTGAGTTTTTCACCATAGTCTTTCCTTGCTTTTCTCACACCACACTTGAGCTTTCCATTGCTAGATATTCCTATAGGTGTGTTGTAGTGAGAGTGCTCTTTAGGTGATCAAGTGTTGTGATCATCAAAGAGATCTTTTCTTTGTATTTGAGGAAACGGGCAAGTGTGCTCGTTGTTGGTGGTTGGAGTTCGGTTGTGAACTCTTGGTGGTAGAGGTACGGCCTCGGCGAGTCGGTGGACTTGCGTGTGTACGGGACTTGGGAGTCCGAGGGTTTGTAGGTGTACGGCACCGAGGAGAGATCCGGTGGGATCTTACATAGTGGAAATCCTTCGTGTGTCGAAGGCGGGGATGTAGAGCAAGTGTGCTCGAACCTCGAAACAAACCCTTTGTGTTTGCGATTGCTTACTCTTCCCTCTTTCTCTTTTGTCTCTATTTTATATCTTGCATTCAATTTATTGTGTTCATCTTATATATGCATGATATATTCCCTTGTGCTCATAATTGATATACATACTTGCTTGGGATTGTTGTTAACACTAGTATTCAACCAAGAGAGCCAACGCGGCACCTCAACCCATTCAAGGGGAATCTAGAGGAGCTTGTCCAGAGCCTCGCAAGGGGAATTCGGCAACACTCTTGTGTTATACATAAGTGTTTAAATTAAAAGAAATTTTATTTTGGTCAACTTAGTTTTAATTCCGCATTATTTGTTCTCAAGTGACCATTAGATTAGCCATCACCTATTCACCCCCCTCTAGGTGATCTTACAGAATGTTTCCTAAACTATATTCTATGCATACGTACCTTGTCTCCAGCTCAATAGTAATTGTAAAATAAACGTAATTGACAAATGCCTAGAATGCAAGTCTAAACGTTTTTTAAGCAATTAACAATCACTCAGATTACTGTTGGATTAAAAATAGGGATTATGAATATCAGATATAGCAAAAATAATAACATAAAAATTTTATTTTTGCAAGCAATATGTCCTGCAAAAAAGAGTTTTTAGTAGTCCAACAAAAAATTTCAACTTTTGCACTACAATTTCTTGAAATTATGTTTCCTACTTTCGAGAGAAGGGGCACAGAATAGCAAGTTTTCTCCTGCAAAGCTTGAATGCCCAATCTGAATCCTGATGTCCCTGAAACAAGATACCAAACTTGTTAGACAACAATTACACCGTTCCCTCCCCGGTAATGGCGCCAAAAATTGATTGTAAAATGAAAGTGATAAGAATTACAGTGTAGCTTTGGGCTAACGGGTCGTGTCCACGAGGAGGAATGCGATAGAAGCTTTTCGGTATTTTTGTTAAGTAACAAAGAATGGAGTTGGTGTCTTTTTTTTTTTTATATATATTGAAAAGAAAATGGAGAGAAGGAAAATGATTAAAAGAAAAATTGCAAACTTAGATAAGGCTTTGGAAAAGGAGATTTTTTTAAAAAGAACTTGAAGAGTGATTTGTTATTTTTAATATAAGAAGAAGATCTGGGCTCACAAATTTTCTACTCAACTACGTACTTATCTCAAGAACATTTGAGTGAATCACTTTTATCATAGGCAAAAAACTTTTAGTTTCTTTTAATGTCCAAGTAAAACAAATAAGACGGTTTTGGTTTAATTCTTAAGCCCTTTCTTAACACATCATTAAAAAGAGAATATTAAACCATCAAGCGCGAAGAAGCAAGTATGGAATAAAAACTGTTTTAAAAAGATTTGTGCTTTGAAAGTCTAAGTTTAAAATAAAGACATCCTCATGTGCTTTCAAGAATAAAGTTTAACTCAGGTATTTTCTGATTCAAAAGAGTTGCTTTCATAAAAATCAATCAAGAGAGAGGAGGTAGAAGAGATTAATTAGTGAGCCCAGAAGATGATTTAGCTACTCATGATGAAAGAAAAACAAACAAGAGAATGAAAATCAAATAGAAACATACCGAATTTGAGTCGAGTTGAATGAGCGAGTTGAAGCTCTTTGATTGTCACTTCAAAAATGAATTACACACTCAAGTCCACTCTTCTCTCTTTGGTGGTCTAAACTGAAAAATAAAGAGGAGATATAACTTCTCCAAACTATCTAACAATGCTCCTAAAACCCTAAAAAATGAACAATAAATTCTAATCTTAGTCTTCGCTCCCTTTTTCAGTACAAAACTCTGCCTTTTATAGGCAAAAACCCAGAGGGAAAGGAGTGAGGAGATAAGGAGAGCAAACGCTCCCCTTATCTCTACCAACAAGCCGCGGATCCGCGGCCAAATGCTCTCCTTATCTCCACCAACAAGCCGCGGATCCACGACTTTGGCCGCAGATCCGCGGCCAGGATGTGGCCAAATCGCCACATCCTGGTGGAGATCTAGCTGGAGTGGGATTTGGCTCCCTTTTGTCTGGATGGATTCACTGTTTGGCTCTGATTCTAATCTGATCTTCAGTGATTCTCAAACTAACCGATTTGAATTCTTATAAATTCAAATTAACCAGTTTTCAACCTTCTTGATCTGCCATAATCTGCTCTGATCTTCTGATTTCAAATTAATTCTGAATTAAATCAGAATTTGATGGGCTTTTGGGCTTGTTTTTCTTCCCTTTCCTTAAGCAATGGGCCTACACTTAATAAAGAAAAATAATAGGATTTATTAGATAATAAACATGGTAATGTGACAAAATATATGCAATATATGTGACCGATCAATCAGCTCAAGAGATGGGTATTTATACCCTTTCAAAAATCTGCACGTTGGCAGGAAGGAAAGGGCAGAAATGCCCTTCCAATCGACCGCCCGGTCGACCAGCCAATGGTCATTTTTATGACCATTGTGCCTCGGTCGACCACCCAGTCGATCAGGCCAGAGCCAATGGTCGACCGCTCGGTCGACCGGCCCCCACCCGAGAGTGGGGTGCTTTCAGTCGGTCGACTGCGCGGTCGACCGGCCAAATTGGCTGGCCATGTGCACGCCTCGTGCACATCGGTCGACTGGACCGGTCGACTGACCACTGGTCCGGTCGACCGCCAGTCAGTCTGGCTGGGTTTTTAGGATTTAAAACTTAGGTATTTTGATTCCAATTAAATCCCGTAAAATCACAAAAATTCCACAAAAATGAGTTTTTCTAAGATCTTTGAAATACAAATATGTGTGACAAAAATTCAACATATATTATAAACTATTTGAACTATTTTTGTGATATTGAAATTAGACTTTAAACAAAAATTGGTATTTTCCAAAATTTGGATTTTTGAAATGGAAAACTGTTTCTCAAAAACTTGTCTAAAAACAAAAAATATGATATTGAAACAACTTTGAAGCATATTGTATATGGATAGAATTTAATATATATGAAAGATATTATATCTATGTTTTTGACATGAAATTCAAAATTGGTTAAACTAAAAACCAAAACCAACAAAGTTTAAAACTTGTGTGTGTATGTGAACTTGAGCATATTAACACTATCTACCTTTATGCAAGATCTAAACATACTAAACTAAATACAAATCGAAGTCTTCTTGTCTCCAAGCCGACTCGATCTAAACACGATACAACGAGCTTGACTCCAACCGAGTACTAGATGCGATCTTGATGTGCGAGCTCTTGAATCTACATTTGAAAGCTCTAAAACTCCTTTGTTGAAACTAAACACCTACTAATATCTTGGTCAATTATTAAAACTATTAAACACAAGATTATTAGTAAACTATATGAGTTAATCATCATCAAAGTAGAGTGATGGGCCTCTGGGCCAACAGATAACAGGACCTGAGCTCTGTTGATAGCATAGACAAGATAACAGGAAACATAAACAATATATGTGGGATTTCACACATCGCATATCAACAGCTCACGTATCCAGTAACGGGAATATCAATATCAGTAACGGAAAATAATCATGTAACGGGAATACATGAATATGCATGTAGCAATCATATGAACCATGATCTATATAACAGGAATAAATAGACAATCAATATAGGTAGACCGGGGAGTCTATATAACAGTGGAGTAAGAACATGAAGTAACTGTGCATCGAGTATTGATCGGGGCGGAACTAGCACTCAAGAATGTGTAATTTGTCAAATCAATGTAAAAGCTTGTATATGTGCTAATGTTCCCTCGATACTTCCATTATAGCATTGGCTCAACGGGTCGATTCCACAAGGACGGGAGGTGATAGAAGCATTAACAGTCTCTATTAACATCAGTTGTTAACAATTCTTCTTTGTTAAAGATTGAAAAAGAAAAAGAAAATAAAGGAAATCAAGCATGTGATAGGTGGAGAAGGCGATGAAAACGGTGAAGAAAACAAAAGAGAAGTGTGGTTTGAAAAACAAAATAGAAAAGAAGATGAAACAAAGGTGAACTAAGAGGATGGTGAAAACATCGATAGAAAAATGAGAAAAGAGTTTGAAAATGATTTTCAAAACAAAAGAAAATAAAACTCATGGCTACTAGCTACTAATTGATCCACTAACCATGCTAACCTCTTAGTGATAGTTGCCTCACATGGATCCTCGGCCATCACTAATCCTTGGCTTCAAGAGACGATACAGAGCATGACCCATAAGATTGATCTTCTACATTCAAATAACACATCCATACCACTAACAAATTGCAAGCTACTTATTAAATCATCAAAACTAGTTAGAGGTGAGCATGAAATAAAGAAGACATTGCAAGTTAACAAGTTAGTGGGTTAGGTGTTAGAAATGTTAGAATGTGAGAATCCATCATCATGAGCCATCAATGGCTCTTGCAAGAGCAAGGCCTTTTAGAGGCTATTAGATTCATGTGAATTATCAAGTAAGTGGTTAGATGGTTAGTGGTTAGTAGTTAGATTGCCATGAGAAGAAGAAAAGTTAGCAAAGCATCATGTAGAAGATGGAGAAGATTACATTGAAGAAAAAAGGAGGCACCTTTACATAGATTGTCACCATCTATTACATCAATCCCTCTTTATCTCTCTCTGAATCTCTCAGCCCTAATACATGATCTTAAAAGAAAAGAAAATACAAAAGAAATGAAATGAAGAACACCTACCTAAACTACACTAAAATATAGAAACCCTAGCCTAAAATCAAAAACTTCTCCTCAAACTAAAAACTGCTCCATTCTGGACCTATACAGGGGTTTATATAGGCAAATACAGCTTCTAGAAGACAAGACGGGCCCACGCGTCGAAAATTGACGCGTGGGCCCACCAAATTGCTGCGGAATCTCGGCATTTACCGCATTTCCTCGGTAAAACCAGGGAGTTAAATCCCTGTTTTGGCGAGAAACATCTCTGAGCTTCGAGGACCTTCTTGGTATATTCCATGTTTGATATTTTTTGCTGGATATTCGTCTGACATGCGCAAGAGTATCTTCTAGAAGATCCCTTGCTTGGCTTCCAAGTAATGCGGATTTAATTACCCATAAATGGGTTTAATTAAGCTCTTATTACTCTTTTGCCCTTAAACCCTTGATTTACCTGCAAGAGAGACCAAAACACGGTTTAGACTGACATTTTATTCATAAATCGGTGAGGAATGCGACATAATAATGCATAATTGTAGACTAATCAAGTATCTAGGGAACAATGATACAACTATGTGCACTAACAGTATATAGTGAAATGGTGTATCCATGTATCAGTGAAGCGTGAAGAAGACGTAAATGGTGTCACGTGTATTAGTATCTGTGTAATGGTGAGATATGCTTAAACTAATCATATCGGTACACTATTGAATATGTGTGATATGTCTACAAGTACATACAATAACAGTGTTCAGCAAAACAGATATCCATGCGTACTAGTAGTGTCCCCTGTTCCATGCTCTAGAGTGTCCGTGTAATTGGAATGCATCTACTAGAAATACAAGGGTAGCGTCTCAGTGTTGTCAGTGGGTTGGTAGGTGGTTGTACCACATAATCGAATGTCAGATATTTTATTTATCATAATGATTACAATATTGATTACAATAGGATAGACATCACAAAATTATTATTATATATAATTATCTATTTTTAATTATCAATTTATTGGCTACGTTATTAATAAAAATTATTGACTTATGAATCTCGATCTTTAGACATATCATCTATGTATAATAACTCAAGAACTAAAAAAATTATGATTATGTTATCTCTTATATTGTATGAATAATCATGTATGGTCTAATTATAGTGATTTATGAATAACTGCATTTTATTAAACAATATTTATAACGCTTTATCAGTCATCAAGGTTTATTAAATAAGGTAATCAGTCAATTTTATTAAACACAATAAAATAAAATTTATAAAAGAAAACACTCACAAACTGGCCAGGAGAATGTAGCTCTCTTTCCTACGATCGCAACGGTTCCAGAATCGTCCAAATCAGAGTCCAGATGCTCCAGATATCGCCCGCACACTAGAAACCCAATAACGGGTTAAATATGTAATAGATATATTAAAATACAAATAGGATATATGAATAGGGGGTTTTCTGAAAGTTTACCTTTATTTAATCTGGATGCGGGTATGGGTGGCAAACGGGTTGGGTTTGGCTCCAATACCAAACCCATAACTTAAGTAATAGGGTAATTGGGTTTATGGGTTTCAAAATCAACCCAATAGGGTAATGGGTTCGGGTTCATACCCGAACTTAACAATAGCCAGCAGCAGTAGCTGTTGCTGCTGCTGTTGCCCACTAGCTGGCCGGCCAGCTGGGCTGGCCGTCAGCGAGAGGAGCTCGCCGGCGGCGCGGCGGTGGGTCAGGCCGAGAGAGAGGGTGGGGGGAGAGAGAGGAATAAAGAGATAGGGAAAGAGAGAGAGAGAGAGAGAGAGAGAGAGAGAGAGAGAGAGAGAGAGTTTTACAATAGAAGAAGGAGAAGAAGAAATAAAATAAGTAGAAGAAGAAGTGAGGGAGGAAAAGAGGAGGAGAAGGGGCGGCGCCCGGCTTGCCCGCTTGCGCCACCAGACCTGGCCGGCGAGTGACGCCGGTGGCCTGGCCTGGCCACAAGCAGCAGTTAGGCACCCCGACCTATACAGAGAGAGAGGGAAATAAGGGGAGAGAGAAAGTGAGGAAGAGAGTGAAGATAGAGAGAGATATATAGAGAGAAAGATAGAGAGATGGAAGAGAGAGAACGAGAGAGGAAGAGGGGTTTTATGCTGGGAGAAGAGGTGGTTGGTTAAGTCAGTGGAGAGAGATCCAGAGAAGTGGAGAGGAAGAGGGAAAAGAAATGGAAGAGAAAAAGATTTTATATGATTTAATTAATATTATTTTATTCGGTAAAAATTTGACTAGTTCCGTATGGTTCCCAAAAATTCTGTAAAATAGCAAATATTATCCTTAAAAATAATATGAAATCAGATTTATGAAATCAAGTCTGATTCGTAAGTTAAAAATCCTGGAATGTATTGCCCGATACTGGGCAACACCGATTTGGCCGGAATTTTCATAAATTCAGAAAAATCTCCAAAAATACCCTAACATAGAAAATAGGATTTTAAGATACAATGTGAAAGCAGATTCCCAAAATGTAACTCTATTTGTGAATTAAAAATCGTAGAGCCGATTTTCGATATCGTTCGACACCGATTACCGAGATTTTCCAAAATAATCCAGAAAATTTTTAGAAAATTCTGAAAAATCTACAATATTGGAAAATAAGATTTGAAACTAAAATTGGCTCAATCTGACTACCCGAAAGGTCAACTCAACTTTGTACACCATAGCGAGCACTGATACTTTGATACATACACAAGGATCAGGGGGTTACATTTCTCCCCACCTTACAAAAAAATTTAGTTCTCAAAATTTCAATTTAGGTGTGAAAACTATGTTTATAGCCCCAAAGCCTAAACATTACGAGCCTACGATGCTTTCGCTGCGCACTCTGCAACATATAGTGAACTCGGGGTGGAGATTAGTGTTGTGAACTAAAGATAAAGGTTTGAAAGTGATAAGATGAAGAGAAAACGAGAAGGGAATCTGATTATTCTGGTTAATATCAGGAATTAAGGAATAGATAAGAGTCGAGGAGTGCATTCTCAACGAAATGGTATTCTTGTACTCGTCGCTGGAATTCCAAAATTCAGATACAGATGAGTTGCAATCTGAATCTGATTGTACTGTTGGTAAGAGCCCGAGTATTGACTCAGGTGGTTACCCACACCAGATATGAACATAGGCTCTGATACCACTCTATAACGCCCCGATCTACGGGGACGTTATAGCGACGTACATATGCAGGGCAGAGATACCCTCACGTACGTACGCTTATCCTCAATATAAGAAATAGCCTCCATATATACAAGAGTTCTAGCATTAAATAAGTACAAGAATACCTGCAGAAAGAAGTTAGAGATCATAACAGATATAAAAATATGGAAAAATAAGGATCTAAAAACTAAATAATAAATATACCTATGAATGATATTGATGACGAGTCCTATGTGAATCCAATGAAATATCTGACAATGCGATATCTGAGATCTCCAACCTGGGTATGCAAACCCACTCAGAATGCGACCTAGTGAGTGGTAAAATGAAGAAAGCAGTAATATATACTATACTAATATATGCACGACAATAATATATAACACATGGTTCTTACTCAGTGATACCATATAGTAGGTCTTTAATAAGCAGTAGAAATATAAACATGTCATATTTTAATACCATCACTACCTAGCAAGGTCTCAGCGAGTCATGTCTACAATAGTATCCAGTTTTATATAATAAATACTATTGTATAGTGATGATGTGTTGGAAATGAACATACAGGTGTGCAGTATGCAACATAATCACACTACTACTATGTTGTGCACATACAGTAATGAAGTATGCAACGTATACATAAAGCAGAATATATGCAATGCAGAGTATACATTTACATGAATAGTGTGTTAACACATGGAGTGTAATAAATATCAAGGAGTGTAACAAGGTATACAAGTGACATGATTGTGGATAACATCTCAGTAATAGGAACAAATATAAAGGGACAATAAGATACATGTGTCGAGCATGTCATGTGATTTATATAATAATAACAATTAGTACCACCAGTATTAATTAATCTCTTCCAGTGTCTCATACCACTGGCAGTTCATACTAGAGCCAGCACTACAGTCGAACCATCCGGACATGGCATACGGGTACCATTATCCAAAGGAGAGAATGACCAAATAATAAGTGTTCCCGACGTCACTATTGTTTATACCATTTTATTATGTAAATTGGAAAACAAATGGTCGAGGAGCTCTTATTGGGTAGGTGTATCCCGTGCATATCCAGGATCACGGCCTTAAATGGACCCCTGGCTGCTGAGACCAGGGCCCTTTACTAAGAGGGGAGCACGAAACAAAAAATGGGAGCTCATGGAGCTATATACAATCGGTAGGCAACACTACCATCCCCTACAGTGGCATAAACTTGAATCCAGTACATCCACCCGATAAGATCTAATCAACCGTCAAGTCTCTCCCATCCCCAAGTTATCCTTATTATATTTAAAGTACACAGCGTAACAAGACAAGTATTGTGCCTGGTACATGTAACATGATAATAGTACCTGAGCTCTGTTGATAGCATAGAATAAGATAACGGGAAACGGGAACAATAGATGTGAGATTCCGCACATCACATATCAATAGCTCATGTATCCGGTTACGGGAATATCAATATCAGTAACGGGAAATAATCATGTAACGGGAATACATGAATGTGCATCTAGCAATCATATAAACCATGATCTATGTAACAAGAATAAATAGACAATCAATACAGGTAGACCGGTGAGTCTATATAACAGTGGAGTAAGAACATGAAGTAACTGTGCATCGAGTATCTAGGGAACAATGATACAAATATGTACAATGACAGTATATAGTGAAATGGTGTATTCATGTATCAGTGAAGCGTGAAGAAGACATAAATGGTGTCACATGTAATAGTATTTGCGTAATGGTGAGATATATTTAAACTAATCATATCGGTGCACTACTGGATATGTGTGATATGTCTACAAGTACATACAATAACAGCTTTCAGCAAAACAGGTATCCACGTGCACTAGTAGTGTCCCCTGTCCCATGCTCTAGAGTATCCGTGTAACTGGAATGCATGTACTAGAAATACAAGTGTAGCGTCTCAGTGTTGTCAGTGGGTTAGTACGGTGGCTATACCACATAATTGAATGTCAGATATTTTATTTATCATAATGATTACAATATTGATTACAATAGGACAGACATTACAAAATTATTATTATATATAATTATCTATTAATTATAAATTTATTGGCGAATTTATTTATAAAAATTATTAACTTATGAATTTCGATCTTTAGACATATCATCTATGTATAATATGTTGGCCCAGAGGCCTTCCACTCTAGTTTTGATGATGATTAACTCATTTAGTTATAGTTTACTAATAATCTTGTGATGTTTAGTTTTAGATACTTAACCAAAATATTAGTAGGTGATTAGCTTCAACAAAGGTGTTTTGGAGCTTTCACATGGTATTTCAAGAGCCCGAGCGTCAAAGTTCATATCTAGCACTCGGTTGGAGTCAAGCTCGGTGGATCACGTTTGGATCGAGTCGACTTAGAGACGGAGCTCTACAAGAAGACTTCAGTACAGTGTTTAGTTTATTGTTTAGATCCATTGTTAAAGATTAGATAGTTGTTGGCCCAAAGGCCTTCCACCCTATTTTTGATGATGATTAACTCATGTAGTAATGTTTACTAATAATCTTGTGTTGCTTAAGTTTCAGATCATTAACCAAGATATTAGTTGGTGATTAGCTTCAACAAGGAGTTTAGAAGCTTTTCATGGTGATTCCAGTGCCAAAGCTTAAAGATCATACCTTTGCACTCGGTGGATCACGTTTGGGAGCAAGTCAACTTGAAGATGGAAGGTCATCAAGAAGACTTAGGTATCCTATTTTAGTTAGTGTGTTTAGATCCATTTGTAAAGCTTAGTATAGTTGATATGCTCAAGTGCACAATACACACACGTTTCATGATTTAGATTGGTTTTCATGAATAGTTTGATCAAAATAAGTTTAAATGGTTTTTATGTATATTAGATGTGTTCAATATACATACATGCTTACATGACTTATACAAACTTAGTTTGACTATCCTATTCATGTTTTGAAAATAAATCCAAGTTTGATAAAAATACATGTTTTGGTTTTTGGTAAAAATGTTAAGAAACAAAAATAGTTCACATTGATTGATATTTGAGCTAAACTTTTTATCACATGTTTATATATCAATGTAAAATGATAAAACTATTTTTGGTGATTTTTAAAAAAGATAAAAGAATTTTTAGAATATTTTTTAACTGTTTTTCTGACCCAGATTTTTGTTCCTGGCTTCAACCAGTCGACTAGTCAACTGACCTAGTCGACTTGGGATGAAGTCGGTCGACCGGGTCGGTCGACTGACGTGCACAGATCTGTGCACGTTTGGCAGACACTGGGACGGTCGACCCGGGCGGTCGACCGGCTCTGAGAGCTCTGCTCTCTGTTTGTTTGGGTCGACCGTGCCGGTCGACCGGGTTTGCCTAACGGTCATAAATATGACCGTTGGCGGTCGACCGGGCGGGCTGTCAGGCTGCCACATCAGCCTAACGGCTAGTTTTCTGATGGAGGTATAAATACCCCATCTCTTGGGCTGTTTTGACAAGACTTTTAAGAAGAAAAATTTCAGTGTTTCTCTAGTGTTTAAACAAGTTTTCAAAATAATTTTTGTGCTAAAAAGATTTCATCTTTATTGTTTTGGGTTTTTGGAAAATCAAAGAAAACTAGGTTTTTGGGATATTGTATTGGTTTTCATTTTCTATCATCTACAAGAGATTTCCCAAGTAGTTTTTCTTTGTTGTTTGTTTCCAAAAACACCTTGATTCCACACTTGAGCTATCATCTATCCTAATCTATTAGGATCTTTTATTTTGTGAAAAAAGAGAAAAGAAAGAGAAGTGTTTGAGGTTAAGCCTCCAAGTTGTAAACCCTCCTTTATTTGTGTATCCCTCTTTGGTAGAGGTTGATCGGAGTGGTGTTTGGATCCCTCTTCGGTAGAGGTGATTGTGTTTGTATTGGCTACGTGCCTTATCCCTCTTCGGTAGAGGTAGATTGTGGTTGTATAGCCTCAGTGACTTTGTAAGGTTGAGAGAGGAGTTCGGTACTCCTATAGTGGATTGGAAATCCCACACGGTGGTGTAGGCGGGGATGTAGAGCTAGGGGCTCGAACCTCGAAACATATCTTGTTGTTAGCGTTTGATCCACTTGTCTCTCTAACTCTCTCTTGTTTATTTGTGCAAAGCATCATTCGTTCATATTGTCATATCATTCATTGCTTGTGTTGCCTTGCATTATTTCATATTGCTATTCATCCTTATATGCTTGGCTTGATTGTGTGTGTGCCTCACTTATACTTAACCACAAGAGCTTCACATAGCACCTCAACCCATATCTAGGGGAATCAAGAGGAGTTAGTCCAGAGCCCTTCACGGGGAATTCGACTACACTTATGTGTTTTATTAAGTGTGTTGCAAAATTTGCATTAGCTTCCGCATTTAGCGCATTTAGTTCACTAGATTAGCACGTACACCTATTCACCCCCCCTCTAGGTGTGCTTTCAATTGGTATCAGAGCTAGTGCTCTTGATACTTAGGCTTAACATCCTAGAAGTGAGATCCATTTTCTTGCTAATCTATCATTTGCATTTGCACATTTGTTTGCTTGCACACATATAGTTTGCACTCATGGATAGCCCTCCTATGTTTGATATTTCTAGACTTGAGATTTGGAAGGTTATGATGTGTTGTTATTTGAAGACCCTAGGTTTGCATGTATTTCTTGCCGCTACCAAGAAATGTTATCTTGGTAACCGCATTCATATAGGGGCCAATGCACAAGCCCTAGAGGCTATTAGAAGCACACTTCCTAAAGATTATCTTTTGCGTGTTTCTAACATTGATTCCGCCTTTACAGTGTGGAATATTTTGACAACCACCACCACCTCCAAGCTTCAATTGCCAATCCAACAAGAGGAAGAATCTAGTGGAGATGAATCCGAGCCGCAACAATGCTATACGGTCTAAGGGAATGACTCCCTTGAGGTACACTCGGAAACCCACTTAGATTGTAATGAGTGTGCTAGTTCTTCATGTGATGATTATGATGCCCATGCCTTAAATGAAGAACTATCTATTGTTTGTGAAAAAATAATAGAAAAATATAAGATTTTGAAAAAGAAAAGTCTAGGCTTTGAAAAAGATAATAAAGATTTGTTTTCTAGACTTAATATGATTTTGCAAGAGAAGATGGAGATTTCTAATGAAAGGGATTCATTGAGATCTCAATTAGACCTTGCACTAAAGGAAAATAAATTTTTAAAATCTAAAAATGATTGCAATGATGTTTTAAAGAAAAATGAAAACTTGTCTTCAAAAATTGATTTTGTTTTAAAGGAAAATGTTGTTTTGAAAAATAAGATTATTTCTATTTCAAATGATTTAGATGTTTGTTTAAAGAAAAATGATGTTTTGAAAAATAAGATTGATGCACATGTTTGCCATGCTAGGGTAGTATCACACACTTCACCTATTGCATGCCACACTTCTTCTTTGATTAACAATGATATATCTTTACTTAAGAAGAGTGTTGATTGTTTGGGCTCCACTTTGAGCCAATGTGTTGTTGGACTTACACGTTTGGAAACTTTGTTTCGAAAGAAACAAGTTCCATCTATTCATGCACACCCTACACGGCATACACATGCTTCTCACGGACACCCTAACACGTTGTATGCTCATGTGTACACTTGTACACATTGTGGACGTAAGGGCCACCTTGCTAAATTTTGTTTTGATAGATTACATAATGTAAATTTAGCAAAGAATTTTGTTTGGGTTAGAGAAGGGACTAACCCCCATGGACCCAATAAGATGTAGGTACCAAAGACCACCCATCCTATTATTTTTGATGTAGGTGTGGGCTCTCACATGACGTGAGAGTGATGACACCTTGGAGTGGATGCGTTCCGAGCTTCATGGAAATCAATTGGATGCATCACTTTCAAGGGAAGTTTGGTGGAGAGGACCACCATGTTTTGGAGACAAGGAGAGTTGCTTCTTCGGTTTTGGTAACAATCCTTTACTCCCATTTATTGTTTACATGCTTTCATAATTATAGTTTATAGCATGTTCCATTGTTTAGTGATTACTATGAAAATGCCATGCTTATTAGATTAGTGATATACATGTTTAGTTATTTTGAGACACCCATGTTTAATATGGATAAATTCTTTTGTGTTCTCACTATATGGTTGCTATTGCGTATATCATATATCTAATAACATGTGGATATTCATAATAATCATGTTTATATTTATCATGTTGATTTTTATTGGGTTTTGATGCTTCATGTGTTGATTACATGTTTAGATATCAGTTTTCATTAAGACTAGGATTTATACTTGTGCATATAGTGGGCCACAAATAAATCTATATATGTTTGAGCTTGAATGCTTATTTGAACCCATTAGATGTGCTAGTATAGTCTAGTTTTGATGATTCATATATTTTAAACTTGTATTCTCATTTTTGAATTTATTTTATGATTGTGTGTTTCACTTCATGTATATGTTTGTATTGCCAAACTTTAAGATATACATGTAAACCTCTTGAGTCATTTGCCTTTCATGCAAATCTTTATTTATGGACTCAATAGTGTTTAGGGATATGTATGTATACTTCATGTGTTGACAATTCATACATATACCTTGAAATGAAAATTTGTTTTAATGAAAATTTAGTTTTTCATGCTTTCATGTGTTTATTTGTTTAACTTCATGTATATGTCTATCTTGTCCAAACTATTAGATATACATGTTTATCCTTTTGAGCCACGTGCCTTAATGCATATATTTTGTGGACTCGTTGTGTTTTGGATATGTATGTATGCTTTAGTTTGTATAAGACATACATATACCTTGAAGATTAAATAGTTTTGATGATTTTCATCTTTTCTTGTTTTAAGGAATTTTGAGCTTAATTGGAAATTTCATAATGCCATGTCACACATTACTTGTACACTCACCATTTTTTAAATATTTCTCATGAGTATGTTTTCATGAGCATGTATGGACTTTATTGAATATTGAGTGTTTTTAAGTGCTATGTGATTTACATGTGTTTTATGAAAATTATTTTTAATTTATTCCTTGCTTGAAGGCTTTCGTACTAGTTAACAAAATTTTTCATTTTAACTAGTTCGTTTTCTTCGTTGTGTTATGAGGTATACACATGCTATTGTTGTTATTTCAATTGGTATCATTGAACTCTTTCAATTGGTATCATTTTGATCCTTTTGTATACTCATAATTATTTATTGTGTATGTATGTTATCAATTAGTATCATCTATTGGTGATTGGTACTCATTCTATTTCATACACATATACTTGTTTTATTTGTGCTATTATATTTCTATATCTTGAGCACAAATGTTGTTTATGCTAGAGCTTGAGTTTCAACTTTATTTCAATTGATTTAGTTTTCAATTGGTATCTTATTTCAAGCCTACGCATAGTTTTTGTTGGTATTTCATAAAGGGGGAGAAAATTTGTTTTTCATATTTCAATTGGTACTTGTATTTCCACTCCCTTACTTTATGATAGAAAATAGTCATTTCAATTGTTTATTTGGCTTAAAAAGAAAAATACTATCTTTTGATATCAAGATGTCTTGTGTTTTAAATTGGTATCTAAAAATTTTGTTTAAAGAAAAATACAGAAGTTTGATTTGTATTGACTATATGCAAGGAGAGCTTAATATCTCTTCTACATATAGATTCATGTTGAGTGTATCTTGTATTGAGGAGCTTAACATCTTTTCTTTATGTGGTACACGTGTGTAGGGGGAGCTTCACATCTCCTCTTATGCATTACATAATGTGTGTTATGTGAATTAGGGCTTAACATCCCTCTTTCATGTAATGCATATGTGTAGGGAAGCTAACTTAGCGTCTTCCTCTTCATGAATGTATATAGCATATAACATTTATTGATCCTTGTTTATTTTCAATTGGTATCAAGATGCTTCATTGACATATTTTCAATTGATATCCTAATTGATTGTCACCCCTTATTGACCTTGTTTTTGTTTTTAGACAAAAATGGGGAAAACATTATTTTTATCGTTTTGATTGACAAAAAGGGGAGAAAGATTTTTACTTCTCATTTTATTTATTGTTTTGATTGTTTACCCCTTTGTGGATGATTGACAAAAAAGGGGAGAAAGATTTGAGTTTTGAGTTTGATATATGCATATTTATGTTTTTGCATATATTAAGTTTAGTATAGTTTAATGTTAATTGGTATCTAGAGCATGTTTTATTTTTGAATATTTCATTGGTATCTAGAACCTTTTATTTGTTTATGCATATTTATGCATTCATGTTTTAAAAAGCCTTCATTGCATATTTATTATGTTTATTTTGTTTATGCATGAGTTAAGGGGGAGCTTCCTTAAAGCTTAACTTTAATCCATGCATATATAACTCCATGAGTTTTGTCATCATCAAAAAGGGGGAGATTGTTGGCCCAAAGGCCTTCCACCCTAGTTTTGATGATGATTAACTCATGTAGTTATGTTTACTAATAATCTTGTGTTGCTTAAGTTTCAGATCATTAACCAAGATATTAGTTGGTGATTAGCTTCAACAAGGAGTTTAGAAGCTTTTCATGGTGATTCCGGTGCCAAAGCTTAAAGATCATACCTTTACACTCGGTGGATCACGTTTGGGAGCAAGTCAACTTGAAGATGGAAGGTCATCAAGAAGACTTAGGTATCCTAGTTTAGTTAGTGTGTTTAGATCCATTTGTAAAGCTTAGTATAGTTGATATGCTCAAGTGCACAATACACACACGTTTCATGATTTGGATTTGGTTTTCATGAATAGTTTGATCAAAACAAGTTTAAATGGTTTTTATGTATATTAGATGTGTTCAATATACATACATGCTTACATGACTTATACAAACTTAGTTTGACTATCCTATTCATGTTTTGAAAATAAATCCAAGTTTGATAAAAATACATGTTTTGGTTTTTGGTAAAAATGTTAAGAAACAAAAATAGTTCACATTGATTGATATTTGAGCTAAACTTTTTATCACATGTTTATATATCAATGCAAAATGATAAAACTATTTTTGGTGATTTTTAAAAAAGATAAAAGAATTTTTAGAATATTTTTTAACTGTTTTTCTGACCCAGATTTCTGTTCCTGGCTTCAACCAGTCGACTAGTCAACTGACCTAGTCGACTTGGGATGAAGTCGGTCGACCAGGTCGGTCGACTGACGTGCACAGATCTGTGCACGTTTGGCAGACACTGGGACGGTCGACCCGGGCGGTCGACCGGCTCTGAGAGCTCTGCTCTCTGTTTGTTTGGGTCGACCGTGCCGGTCGACCGGGTTTGCCCAACGGTCATAAATATGACCGTTGGCGGTCGACCGGGCGGTCGACCGCCAAGCCTGTCAGGCTGCCACATCAGCCTAACGACTAGTTTTCTGATGGAGGTATAAATACCCCATCTCTTGGGCTGTTTTGACAAGACTTTTAAGAAGAAAATTTTCAGTGTTTCTCTAGTATTTAAACAAGTTTTCAAAATAGTTTTTGTGCTAAAAAGATTTCATCTTTATTGTTTTGGGTTTTTGAAAAATCAAAGAAAACTAGGTTTTTGGGATATTGTATTGGTTTTCATTTTCTATCATCTACAAGAGATTTCCCAAGTAGTTTTTCTTTGTTGCTTGTTTCCAAAAACACCTTGATTCCACACTTGAGCTATCATCTATCCTAATCTATTAGGATCTTTTGTTTTGTGGAAAAAGAGAAAAGAAAGAGAAGTGTTTGAGGTTAAGCCTCCAAGTTGTAAACCCTCCTTTATTTGTGTATCCCTCTTTGGTAGAGGTTGATCGGAGTGGTGTTTGGATCCCTCTTCGGTAGAGGTGATTGTGTTTGTATTGGCTACGGGCCTTATCCCTCTTCGGTAGAGGTGGATTGTGGTTGTATAGCCTCGGTGGCTTTGTAAGGTTGAGAGAGGAGTTCGGTACTCCTATAGTGGATTGGAAATCCTACACGGTGGTGTAGGCGGGGATGTAGAGCTAGAGGCTCGAACCTCGAAACATATCTTGTCGTTAGCGTTTGATCCACTTGTCTCTCTAACTCTCTCTCTTGTTTATTTGTGCAAAGCATCATTCGTTCATATTGTCATATCATTCATTGCTTGTGTTGCCTTGCATTATTTCATATTGCTATTCATCCTTATATGCTTGGCTTGATTGTGTGTGTGCCTCACTTATACTTAACCACAAGAGCTTCACATAGCACCTCAACCCATATCTAGGGGAATCAAGAGGAGTTAGTCCAGAGCCCTTCACGGGGAATTCGGCTACACTTATGTGTTGTATTAAGTGTGTTGCAAAATTTGCATTAGCTTCCGTATTTAGCGCATTTAGTTCACTAGATTAGCACGTACACCTATTCACCCCCCATCTAGGTGTGCTTTCAATAGTGTGATATGCTCAAATTCACAATGCACACTTGTTTAAAGTTTCATGTTTTGATTTTCGATTTTTAGTTTAACCGATCTTGGTTTTCATGAATAGATAGAATCAACAAGTTTACATGGTTTAATGTATATTAGATTTGTTCTATATACATCTATGCTTCAACTATTTTAACAAACTTAGTTTGATAGTCTATTTCATGAGTTTGGAGTTTTGATATTTTAACAAAACTTATTTTTAGATTTATTGTCAAAAACATTGATATATATATATATATATATATATATATATATATATATATATATATATATATATATATATATCTTTCATGTATATTGGATTCTATCCATATACTATATGCTTAAATGTTGTTTCTATATCATATTTTTGTATTTGGATGAGTTTTGGACAAAACGATTTTCCATTTCAAAAATCCTAGTTTTGGATAATACGGAATTTAGTTTTCGATAAAATTTTCATAACATAAAAAGACTTCAAAATATTTGTAACTTGGTTTGCTTTTTACTCAAACAAGTTTGTATTTCAAAGAGAATATAAGAACTTATTTTTGTGAATTTTTAGAGATTTTATGGGATTTAATAGGATAATAAAAAGCCAGTTTTCAAATCCTATTTTTCAGTCTGCCAGGCTCTGGCGACCGGTCGACCGGTCGACCGGACTGGAACGGTCGACCAGATGTGCACAATACGTGTACAAGGCCATATCAGTTGGCCGGTCGACCGAGCGGTCGACCGACTGAAGGCAACCCACACTCGGGTTGTCCCGGTCGACCGGGCGATCGACCGGCCAGAGAGCCATTGCTCTCTGGCTTTGGGCACGGTCGACCGGGCGGTTGACCAGCAGGCTCAACGGTCATATTTTTGACTGTTGGTCGGTCGACCGGAAGGTCAATTTTGACCTTTCTGCCAACCAACGAGCAGATTCTTTTGGGGCCTATTTATACCCCATTTAAGGGCTGTTTTGGATAATATTTCTAGAGAGAAAATTTTCATACTCTTTAAGTGTTTTCAGAAAAAATTTTGGGTTCAAATTCTTATTCTCTATTTGTTTAAAGTGTTTGTTATTTCAAAGAAAATTGTCTTTTGGGAATTTATTTTTGGTCTAAAAATTCTATATCTATTTGGAGATTTACCCAAGTGATTTTCTTTGTTCAAAACACTTTATTTTCTCACACTTGATCTTATCTTGCTATCCTCTCTATAGGATCTTTATTTTGTGAGAAAGAAATTGGTTTGTAGTCTTTTGATCACTAAGTTGTAAACCCTCCTACTTTGTGTTATCCCTCTTGTGTAGAGGTTGATTTTTAGAGTGGTGGCTTTGTGCCCTATCCCTCTAGTGAGAGGTTGATTGTGTTTGTATTGGCTTTGTGCTTATCCCTCATTTGTGAGGTTGATTTTGTTGGCTTTGTGCCTAACCTCTAAGTGTAGAGGTTGTATTGTAATTGAGAGAGGAGTTGTGTACTCCCGGTTATTGTATTGCCCAAATCCTCAGTGGTGGTTCCCTGTGTGGGAGTCCTGTGTGGACAAGTTAGTGGAAATTCTTCTGTGTGAAGGCGGGGACGTAGAGCTGTATGCTCGAACCTCGAAACAAATCTCGGTATTTGCGTTTGATCCATTGACTCTTACTCTCTCTCTCTTTTACATTGTGCCTTGCATCATTTCATATTGCTCATTCATATATTATATGCTTGGCTTGTTTGTGTGTGCCTCACTTGTGTTTAACTACGAAACCTTCATATAGCACCTCAACTCTTATTCAGAGGAATCAAGAGAAGTTAGTCCAGAGCCCTTCACCGGGAATTCGGCTACACTCGTTGGTTACATTAAGTATGTTGCCAATTTAGTTTTTAATTTTCGTATTTTGTTCATTAGATTAGCCGTACACCTATTCACCTCCCTGTAGGTGTACTTACAATTAGTATCAGAGCCTACGCTCCTGATATTAGGTTTAACCACCTAGGAGTGTGATCTTAGTTTTGCTAATCTATCATTTGCATTTGCACACTTATATTATTTACGCACACTGATGGATTGCTTGACACCTCCCATGTTTGATGTTTTCAATATTGACATGTAGAAATTTAGGATGAGTATGTACCTAAAAACCCTAGGCTTGCATGTTTTCCTTACTGCTACCAAGAAATCCTATCTTGATAATAGTAAGCATATAGAGGCCAATGCACAAGCCCTTGAGACACTTAGAAGCACGCTTAACAAAGAATATCTTATGATTGTTTCTAACTGTGATTCCGCCTTTGCAGTGTGGAACACTTTGACCTCCTCCAAGCTTCAAATGCCAACCATTGTGGAGGATGACTCTAGTGGAGAATCCGAGCAGTGCTACATGGTCCAAGGGAATGACTCCCTTGAGGTATATTTGGAATCTCAATTAGATGATGATGATGCTAGTTCTTCTAGTAATGATTATATTGATGCCAATGCTTTGAATGAAGAACTTTCAATTGTTTGTGAAAAATTGCTTGAAAAATATAATCTTTTGAAAAAGAAGAGTTTTGGACTTAACAAAGAAAATAAGGATTTGTGTTCAAAACTAGATTTGGTTTTGCAAGAGAAAGTGGAGATTTCTAATGAAAGGGATTCATTGAAATCCAAACTTGACCTTGCTCTAAAAGAGAAAGAAATTTTGAAAAGTAAGAATGATTGTGAAGATGTTTTGAAGAAAAATGAAACTCTATCTTCAAAACTTGTTTTTGTTTTAAAAGAAAATGATTCTTTTAAAAAACAAAATTGATTTGATTTCTAAAGAATTGAAAGATTGCTTAAATGAAAATAAAACTTTGAAAAATGTTTAAACTCTCATGTTTCTCATGCTATTTTAGCTTCACCACCTAGTGTATCTATTGCATACACCTCTTCTTCCATGGTTGAAAATGATATATCTATGCTTAAGAAGAGTGTTAAATGTTTGGGCTCCACTTTGAGCCATTGTGCTTTGAACCACTCACGATTGGAATTTATGTTTCAAAAGAAACAAGTTCCTCTTATGTATACACACAAACCATGGCATACACATGCTTCTCACGTACACACCCATCACACAATGTATGCTCATGTGTACACTTGTACACATTGTGGACGTAAGGGCCACCTTGCTAAGTTTTGTTATGATCGTATACATGATTCAAATTTAACAACTAAATTTGTTTGGGTTAGGAAAGGAGCTAACCCCCATGGACCCAAAAGAGTATGGGTACCAAAGACCACCCCTATGTTATTTGATGTAGGTGTGGGCTCTCGCATGACGTGAGAGTGATGGTGCCTTGAGGTGGATGCGTTCCGAGCTTAAAGAGGACAATTTGGATGCATCACTTTCAAGGGGAGTTTGGTGGGAGGACCACCTTATTTTGGAGACATGGAGAGTTGCCCTCATAGTTTTGGTAACTATCTCTTACTCTTTATTTATGTTTGCATGCTTTTAGATCATTCATTTATAGTATGTCATGTTTTAATGTTCATTATGTCATATGCCATGTTTATTAGTTTTATGACATGCATGATTAGTATTTGAGACACCCATGTTTATATTGACCCATATTTAGTGTTCTCACTTTAGTTTAACTAATGAGTATGTCCTAGATCTAATGCATGTGCATTTGCCATAATGATCATATGAGTTTTTGTTTTGATTTCTATGCTTCATATTTTGATTACTTGTTTAGATGTTAGTGTTTATTAAAACTTGGATATATACTTGTACAACTAGTGAGCCACAAATAGATTATTACATGTTTGTACCTAAATGCTCATTTGTACTCATTAGTTGTACTAGTATAGCCTAGTTTTGATGATTCATGCATTTGACTTGTATTCCCATTTTCTATATGTTTTTCATGTTTATATGTTTAGCTTCATGTATATGCCTATTTTGTCAAAACTTAAGACATACATGTATACCCCTTTGAGTCTTTTTGCCTTTCATACAAACCTTTATTATAGACTCAATTGTGTTTAGGGATATGTATGTATACTTCTAGTTTAGACAAAGCATACATATACCTTGAAGCCTATTTGACTTTGATGATTTTCATGTCTTGACAAGGAATTTCATAATTAAGCTAAATTGACTATTTTCATGATTATGTTTTTCACATAACTTGTACACTCATATTATTTGATGTTTTCTCATGATTTTATTTTCATGAGTACAATATGTGCTATGTAGACTTTGAGTGTTTGGTAATCTTGTGATTTACATGTTTTTCATGAAATATATTTTTGTTTTATTCCTTACTTGAAGGATTTCGTACTAGTTTAGAAATTTTTCATATAACTAGTTCGTATTCTTCATTACGGTAGAGCTTTTCAAACATACTTTATTTTCAAACTTATTTTTAAAAACCCCTACCCATCCAAGGGCGGTTGGTTGGGCGACCATGCCTTGTATGCTTAATATTGAAAAACCTTTTAAACATGTGCATGAAATGGGTGGTAGGAAGTATGAGTTATACACTTGATCTTATTATGTTTTCAATTGGTATCATTAGATCTTTTTAATTGGTATCACTATTGACATTCTTTTTGTATACTCATATATGTTTTTATATATGTATGCTTACACTTCAAATAGTATCAATTTCGATTGGTATTCAATTTTTCATACATATATATGCTTTATTTGTGCTTACTATATCTCTATATCTTTGAGCACAAATTTTAGTTATGCTAAACTTGATTTTTCAATAACTATTATACTTCAATTGATTATGTTTCAATTGGTATCTTATATAAACTTATGCATCATTTTATTTGGTATTTCATAAAGGGGGAGAAAATTTATATTTCACTTTTCAATTGGTTTTGTTTACCCTTGATATTTTACTCCCACACTTTATGTTGAAAAATGATTAAAAAATTATATTAATTATTTTTGGTATCATATGCTCCTAATGAAAAATTACTTTCAATTGGTACTAATCTTTACAATTGATATCAAAATTTTGGTTGGATTTGTTAAAATGATTTATTTACTTACAATTGGTATTGAAATATATATTAAAAACATTTGTTTTATGTACCTTCAATTGGTATGTTTTGTTTTATTGATATCATGATGCACTCAATTGATATATATTTTTTTCAATTGATATCATAATGTTTTTGATTTGATTTCACCCCTTATTGATATTTTTTGTTTTAGACAAAAAGGGGGAGAACATTATTTTATTGTTTTCTTTGACCCCTTTGTTGATGATTGACAAAAAGGGGGAGAAGTATTTGAGTTTAATATGCATGTTTATTGGTTATTTGTAAGTTTATAACAAAGTTGTTTCATATTGATATTTTTTATTGTTGGTATCAAAAGCTTTTATATTGATTATCTTCCAATTGGTATCAAGAATTTTTTTTATTGATTGGTATCAAGATTTTTTATGTTGCTTTTATTGATAAAGTTTTCACATTGAAACTTTTATTGGTATCAAGAGAAATTATTTAAAGAACATGTTTATCAAAAAAAAGGAAAAGGAATTTATTTTAAAAGTTTGGTATCAAGAGCATGTTTATTTCATGTTTGGTATCAAGAGCATGTTCATTTCATTGTTTTATGTATGTTGATGCATATTCATGTTTAGTATTCATTGTATATATTTATTGTTTATTGTTATGCATGAGTTAAGGGGAAGCTTCATTGAAACTTAACTTTAATCCATGCATATATAACTCCATGAGTTTTGTCATCATCAAAAAGGGGGAGATTGTAGGGCTAGAGGCATTCCACTCTAGTTTTGCTGATGATTAACTCATGTAGTTATAGTTTACTAATAATCTTGAGATGTTTAGTTTCAGATACTTAACCAAGATATTAGTAGGTGATTAGCTTCAACAAAGGTGTTTTGGAGCTTTCACATTGATCGGGGCGGAACTAGCACTCAAAAATGTGTTTTATGTGAAATCAAATGAAAAGCTCGAATGTGCTAATGTACCCTCGATACTTCCGTTATAGCATTGGCTTAATGGGGCGTATCTACAGGGAAGGGAGGCGATAGAAGCATTGACAGTTTCTATTCCCGTTGTTTGTTAACAGTACTTCTTTGTTGAAAAAATGAAAAAGAATGAAAAGGAAAAGAAAATGAAATCTAGAATGTGGTAGGTGAGGAGAGCGATGAAAACGGCGAAGAAAACAAAATAGAAGTGATTTGGGAAAATGAATAGAAAAGAAAATGGAACTAAGATGAACTAAGAAGGATGGTAAAAACACCGATGAAAAGATAAAAGAATTGCCTTTAAAAACAAGAGAAAAGTAAACTCATGGCTACTAACTACTAAATGCTCCACTAACCATACTAACCTCTTCATGATAGTTGCCTCACATTTTGATCCTCGGCCATCAATAATCCTTGGCCTCAAGAGACGATACAAAGCATGGCACATAGATGGTTCATCACATTCAAACATGCATCAAGATCAAGCTAATACAAGCATCAACTCATTAGACTACTAAAAGAAAGCATGAAATAAAAGAGAGTTAGCTTGGTTAGCAAGTTAGCAAGTTAGATGTTAGAACCTATCATCATTGGCCATCAATGGCTCTTGCAAGAACAAGGCCTTAATAGAGGCTACCCGATTCATGTGGATTATTAAGTAAGTGGTTAGATGGTTAGTGGTTAGTAGTTAGATTGCCATGAGAATAAAAGTTAGCAAGAAATCATGTAGAAGATGAAGGAGATTACAATGGAAGAGAAAGGAGGCACCTTTACATAGACTGTCACTATCTATTATATCAATCCCTCTCTATCTCTCTCTATGAATCACTCAGCCCTACTACAATGATCTAAAAAGAAATGAAAATACAAGAGAAATGAAGAGCACCTACCTACACTACTCCTAAAATCTGCACCTACTCCTAAAAACGAAGACTGCCCTCGTTCTGGGCCTCTGCAGGTCTATTTATAGGCCAAAGATCCTTCCAGAAGATAAGACGGGGCCACGCGTCGAAAATTGACGCGTGGCTCCACTCCTTTACCGCGGAAACGCGGCTATTGCCGCGTTTTCGCGGCAATACGAGGGTGCCGCGTCCCTAGTTTTTGTCTGATTGTTCCTCTGGCTGCGAGAATGTTCAGGGTATATTCTGTTTCTGGTAATTCCTCCCAAATATTCGTCTGACATGCGCAGGAGTCTAGGTTCAATGAATCTTCTAGATAATCCTTTGCTTGGCCTCCAAGTAATGCAGGATTAATTACCATAAAAGAGGTTTAATTAAGCTCTTATTACTCCTTTGCCCTTGAACTTTAGATCTACCTGCAATAAAAACCAAAACACGGTTTAGACCGACAATTTATTCATAAATCGGTGGGAAATGCGATATAATAATGCATAATCGTAGACTAATCACCCCCCCACACTTATCTTTTGCTCGTCCCGAGCAAAACAAGAAAAGAAAACTATACTACAGATGTTATTACACCACTTTCGCAGGTGACGCGATTGCACTGAGCATGTGCAACAAGCCGTTAAACCTCTAGGTTACCCTAGAGGAGGAGTGTTGACTCCTGAGAGTTTTCAGCGGATTGCACCTACAAAATCCATAAAGAAAGAAGACAAATATTAGTTTTTTGAAAACGCATTTTGAAAGAGATACAAGTTTATGAAATATTTTTGCAAAAATATAAGTGATCTAAGGTCATAAGTCCACCACAAATCATTCTTCCTTAAACTTAGTCTCTATGCAAGATCTTGTCTTCAATTAAGGTAAGAATTCAAAATTGTATTGAATATTTTATCTTTCATAAAACCTAGATAATATGCACAACATTGTGATAGTGAAGATTTCTGGGATTTCAACTCTAACCATCAAGCCATTTATTTATATATTTATTTTCTTTTTCTTTTTCTTCTTTTTCTTTTTCTTTTTTTTCTTCTTCCCTTAGTTTTCTTAGGCTTTCTAGTTCACTCATGTAGCGAGCCTATAACCGATGACTCCCAAACCAGACGGTCCTAGGGCATCAGATGAGAAAACATCCCTCGGGTTAAAGGACTCGAGTAAACAAGGCCACAAAACTAAGGGGGATTATTTGATTCTTTTGACCACCGTTAGGCGTGAATAATCATGCTTCTTGAGGCATAGTTATCCAGCTTAATAAGTGATGTTTTTTTCTTTTTATTTACTTTATGGCATTTTAGGTCTTTGTTTCCATCCCAAAAATTGTGTAAGTGCGATGTGCATACTATCTAAAGCAATAAATTCAAGATAAAATTATCTCCCCAATTTATCTTACTTAGCCTATAATTTTAAACAAGATCCATTATTTTGACTAGGTTTAAGATGTCATAATTAAGGCTTTCTTAATTTCTAAGATCATCTTAATTTTCTTAAAAATAGATCAAAACTTTGTCTCTTATTTCAAAAAGTTTTTAAAGAAAGAGAAAATTCCTATACAAAAGAGAAGATTTCTAAAAGTATCCTAAAAGAAGTGTAAAAGAAAGAAAATCTAAAAAACTCTAAGTAAGTAAACCCTCCCCCACACTTATCTCATGCATTGTCCTCAATGCATCGTGATATATGTATGCATGAAACAAATAGAGAGGGAAGGAAAAATCACCTCAAGGTGGTGGTTCCAGTGGCGGTCTGATTGGTCCACGAAATGCGACCCAATCATTCTTGCGTGGAGTCCGGAGGAACCCACCAGAGACCTCCATGATACAACCCACTAAAAAGATGTATGTATTTATGATTTTTATTAAAAAATTTACCCCATCTAATTTCCGAATTTTCAAAATAATTTCGGAGTGAAATTTATCAACACCTTTGTCCCAGAATGGAATGATTGATTTGGACTCAGGAAATATAGGAACTAATATCGACTCAGAAAAATGACTCAAGTCAAGTAAAGATTCGGGAGTCGATATCGGTTCAGGAAGTGGGTCCAAATCAAGAAGTTGAAACTCAAGTCCACAATTTCCCCATGATGGAATGTGACTTTCTAAGATTGGTGATTCAAGTTCAGGAATGACAGGTATGGGAATCAAAATTGACTCTAAAATGTTACTCAAATTGGGTAATATAACAGGAGTCAATAATGATTCAGGAATTTGAACTGGATCACAAATTTGAGGATCAAAGGCACATTCCTCATTGAGTTCAATTTCACAAAAATGAGAACTTGCCAATTTATCAATAGGACTTTCAAAAGTATGGAATTGGTCAAGTTTAATATGATCATCATAAGAGATTGGTGATTCAATTTCACAATGGATTGGTACATGATCCAATACTGACTCGGGAAAAGGATTGAAATCAGGTGAAGATACCGGAGTCATAATTGAATCAGGAAGTAGAATTGAATCACTAATTTGAGGTTCATGATCATATTCACGCTCAAGTTCAATTTCAGGAAATGGATAACTTGCCAAAATGTCAATGGGATTTGAAGTTTGGACAAGTTCAGATGGGTGTGCTGAAATTGAATCTTGATTTCCAAAACGACAAGAGTCTTGGGTCAAATCAATAGAGTTTGGCATAACTAATTTGGCCAAAGGTTGATAAGATAGAGTTTCCTCATTCCTATAAATGTTAACCAATTGACTCAATTGTGCTTCCACCCTATTGACAGACTCGGCAAATGATTTTTGATATTGTAACATAGACTCCTGCAAGATATCTATACTCTTATCTTGATATGATGTATCTCCAAGTGGTTGCTCTAGAATGGGAGTATAAGAATCTTGGTTTTGAAAATTTTGTGAAGAATGTGAGTCAAAAATGTGTTGAGACTGAAACTTGGACTCACACAAGAGTTCCTTACTCGTTTCCAGGACAGATAGTTGTTCATTATGAGGAGATGGAACTGAGTAAGACTCTTGAACATGTTTTAGAGAGGCCAATGTTTTGTGAAGTTGTTGCTCGGCCTCTTGTAGATTGGCTTCTATTCTCTTTTCGAACTCAGATTTTTCTTCAATGGGAGGTTCAGAAAAAGGAGTATAGGAAGCGAAATCGGGGAATGAATATTGTGGATAAGGTGAATATGATGGACAAGGTGGACATGGGGGACAAGGAGGTTGAAAATTAAACTCGGGGGAAGTGAATCCCCATTGATTCTGTGACGAGTTAAAATTATTTTGAAAATTATAGTAATAAGAATGTGGGTATGGGTTGTATTGATTCGGATAAGGCCAACCCGGTGTATGTGGTTGATGCATATTGTAAAACGCCGGGTTGGAATTATCCGAAACAAATAGGGTTGGTGTGAAATATGGATTCATATTCGGATTGAAAGAATTGTTATTTTTGAATGCCATTTCACAAACAATCACAAACAAAAAGGAAAAATCAAACAACAAAAACAAAAGAAAAGAAAAATCAAAACCAAGCCAATAGGAGGGTTGACCTAGACCTAGATGTCCCTAGGGGCCAACGTCTATTCAAATTTTATTAGGGCTTGGGTTGTGTGAGTGGGGAGATGATTTTTGGGCTAAGGAAGAGTGATGAAATCCCACCTTATCTTGTTTGGATTTTGCCCTTAATTTCAATTTGTGCAAGTGTGCAATATAGACAAGAATATAACACAAATCGATAAATCACCCACGTGTTTGTCCTATGCTATATGCAATGCCATATTTACATCTCCATCCAAATCACAACAACAGAACAAAAATACAGTATATTAGAATTGAATTGACACGCGCCTAAATGCAAATGTCTAAACTATTTTAAAAGCGTCCAAAAACCGTATTTTAGTTCTTTTATTTATTATGGGGTGCAGGCAATCAAAGCAAGAAAGATAGCAGTACAAATCTACTAGCTATTACAATTCACACATCCCAGCACAACAAGATATACAATGTTCACAAGATGGCCGCGTTTTCGCGGCAAATGTCGCGGTTGTGCGGCGGTTCTTTTAAAACTGGGTCCCTGCTTTCAAGGGCAGGGAGATGCAAAGCTAGATTATGTTCTGCAAGATTAAGCACTTGAAAAGAATGTCCTGCACACCAAAACAAAGAAGACAATGTTAACAAAAACGTGACATCAAAACCATTCCCTTCCCCGGCAACGGTGCCAAAATTTTGATCGGGGCGGAACTAGCACTCAAAAATGTGTTTTATGTGAAATCAAATGAAAAGCTCGAATGTGCTAATGTACCCTCGATACTTCCATTATAGCATTGGCTTAACGGGTCGTATCCACAGGGAAGGGAGGCGATAGAAGCATTGACAGTTTCTATTCCCGTTGTTTGTTAACAGTTCTTCTTTGCTGAAAAAATGAAAAAGAATGAAAAGGAAAAGAAAATGAAATCCAGAATGTGGTAGGTGAGGAGAGCGATTAAAACGGCGAAGAAAACAAAATAGAAGTGATTTGGGAAAATGAATAGAAAAGAAAATGGAACTAAGATGAACTAAGAAGGATGGTAAAAACATCGATGAAAAGATAAAAGAATTGCCTTTAAAAATAAGAGAAAAGAAAACTCATGACTACTAACTACTAAATGCTCCACTAACCATGCTAACCTCTTCATGATAGTTGCCTCACATTTTGATCCTCGGCCATCAATAATCCTTGGCTTCAAGAGACGATACAAAGCATGGCACATAGATGGTTCATCACATTCAAACATGCATCAAGATCAAGCTAATACAAGCATCAACTCATTAGACTACTAAAAGAAAGCATGAAATAAAAGAGAGTTAGCTTGGTTAGCAAGTTAGCAAGTTAGATGTTAGAACCCATCATCATTGGCCATCAATGGCTCTTGCAAGAATAAGGCCTTAATAGAGGCTACCCGATTCATGTGGATTATCAAGTAAGTGGTTAGATGGTTAGTGGTTAGTAGTTAGATTGCCATGAGAATAAAAGTTAGCAAGAAATCATGTAGAAGATGAAGGAGATTACAATGGAAGAGAAAGGAGGCACCTTTACATAGACTATCACTATCTATTACATCAATCCCTCTCTATCTCTCTCTCTACGAATCACTCAGCCCTACTACAATGATCTAAAAAGAAATGAAAATACAAGAGAAATGAAGAGCACCTACCTACACTACTCCTAAAATCTGCACCTACTCCTAAAAACAAAGACCGCCCTCGTTCTGGGCCTCTGCAGGTCTATTTATAGGCCAAAGATCCTTCCAGAAGACGAGACGGGGCCACGCGTCGAAAATCGACGCGTGGCTCCACTCCTTTGCCGCGGAAACGCGACTATTGCCGCGTTTTCGCGGCAATACGAGGGAGCCACGTCCCTGGTTTTTGTCAGATTGTTCCTCTGGCTGCGAGAATGTTCAGGGTATATTCTGTTTCTGGTAATTTCTCCCGAATATTCGTCTGACATGCGCAGGAGTCTAGGTTCAATGAATCTTCTAGATAATCCTTTGCTTGGCCTCCAAGTAATGCGGGATTAATTACCATAAAAGAGGTTTAATTAAGCTCTTATTACTCCTTTGCCCTTGAACTTTGGATCTACCTGCAATAAAAACCAAAACACGGTTTAGACCGAAATTTATTCATAAATCGGTGGGAAATGCGATATAATAATGCATAATCGTAGACTAATCACACATGGTGATTCAAGAGCCCGAGTGTCAAAGTTCATATCTAATACTCGGTTGGAGTCAAGCTCGGTAGATCTGTTGAGGACCGAACCAGGATAAATCTCTCGTGTTTGCGTTTGTCTAAACTTTTCTGAGATTTGATTTCCTTTATTGCAAGTTTATTTATTTGTTAACTTAATTTTCTTTGTTTAGTATTTGTGTTGACTTTGTAGTTTAGATCCATAAGTGCCAATAGAAAAAGTTCCGCAATTGGCATCATATCTCGGGACCAACATTTGGTATCAGAGCAGGTTCAAGGCAACAACCATACGAGGATGGCAACGGA
The DNA here is from genome assembly GCA_038442645.1 of Agave tequilana. Classification (NCBI taxonomy): domain Eukaryota; kingdom Viridiplantae; phylum Streptophyta; class Magnoliopsida; order Asparagales; family Asparagaceae; genus Agave; species Agave tequilana. The sequence continues at coordinate 275,431 of JAVJIF010002549.1, read as the reverse complement.
GTTCCCTTCGTCACAATTTAAAGAAGGACATTCTACACAACGTCCACCGCTATTTGACGGATCCAACTACAACTATTGTAAGTGTAGAATGAAGATCTACTTGCAATCGCTCAACTACGAACTTTGGAACATCGTTGAAGCATCGTACACCAAACCAACAACCAACTACAACGCTTGGAGTGAGGATCAAAAGAAGAATGCGAACCTTGACGCCAAAGCGATGAATGCCTTGTTCTGTGCCTTAACCAAAGAAGAGTTCAACCGTGTGTCAACAGCCACTTCTGCACATCAAATATGGCATACTCTTCAGGTAACACACGAAGGCACAAGTAAAGTTAAAGAGTCTAAAATATCTGTTCTTGTCTACAGGTTTGAATTATTCAAAATGGAGGAGAATGAAACTATATCCGAAATGGTTACAAGATTCACCGACATTACCAATTTATTAGCATCTCTTGGAAAGGAATACACCCAAGTTGAAAGAGTTCGCAAGATCCTTCGTGCACTCACACCAGAATGGGAGAAGAAGACAACAGCAATTGAAGAAGCCAATGATCTCTCAACTTTGTCGTTAGAAAACCTAATTGGTATCTAATGGCATATGAAGTGCAGTAAGAAGAAAGAAAGAAGGAGGAACGACAACACCACTCAAAGAAGAAAGAAATTTCCTTCCATGCATCCTCCGACACGAAGATTCAAATGACAATGAAGAGGAGATGGCAATGCTTTCAAAGAAATTCAGGAGATTCCTAAAGTAAGGTAAATTTAAATGCTTTAATTGTAACAAAACAGTTCATTTGAAGAAGGATTGCCCTTTGCTCAAGAATAAAAGCAAATACAAGAGCAAAAAGTTCAGAAAGGTGAAAGACTATGAAGCCTCATGGGAAAACAGTGATTCCTCATCTTCTGACGAAGAAGAATCCACTGAACGTGTCAACCTATGTTACATGGCCATAGAAGATGATGAGGTATCATTTACTGAACTTTCTGATGCATTTCATGAATTGTTTAATGATTTAAAGCATGAAAAACTGAAAAATAAAGTTTTATCAAAAGAAAATGAAAAACTTTTAAAGGAAAATTCATGTTATGCTTTACAAGTATCTTCTATAAATTCTCAACAAGATGAGTTTGAAAAAGTCATATCATCTTTGAAAAATAATAATGAGAAGTTTATAAAAGAGAACATTTTTCTTAAAAAGGAAACTGAGTCTTTGAATAAAAAGGATTTCTATTTTAGATAAAGATATTTCAGTTTTCAAAAAGAAATATGAAAATATTTTACAAAATGTGACTAAGTTCAATCAAGGAAAAGAAAAATTGAATGATTTATTATCTTTTCAGAAATTGTCACATAATAGTTATGGTATTGGATTTGTTGAAAAATCTTTATATTGTAGTAATCCATATAGTTCTTTGTAAAAAGAAAGTCTAAGAAAAATAAGTTTATATGGATTCCTAAGAATTTAAGTATTCATGATAAAAATGCCTATATTGCATCATACATTCATGATATATGTAATTCATGCAATTATGTGTATACTAACAGGTGGAAACCAAATTCTAAATGGATTTGGACTCCTAAAGGTTAAATGTTTTACTTTTATGTTTGGTACCATCTAACGTTTATCTTGCAGGTACCATATAAAAGTTGATAAGAATATATATATATATATATATATATATATATATATATATATATATATATATATATATATATATATATATATTTAATGACATATTTGTTGCAGGGGGAGAATAAAGTATTTCTCTATTTGTTATAACCCAATTTCTGCAGGGGGAGGAAAATATAACTTATTTTCTGCAGGGGGAGCACTTGTGCACACAAAGCGTCATCATCAAAAAGGGGGAGAATGTTGGAACATGTTTTGATGAAGACTTTTTGTGAAGCATTTCATTTGGAGCTCTAACACACGACGAATCAAGAGTTCTTCATGATCAAGATGTCCCAAAGAGAGTTGATATGATGTGGTTTGTAATTGTGAAATAGCATATCAAAAGCCTTGATGCACACACACATATCATAGACATATAGTCGACTTACAGTCCCTTATAGTCGACTAATAGCTTGTGTAGTCGACTTGACCCAACTCCTAGTCGACTAATCTTGTGTCTCAAAAGAACCCAACTCTCTGTTTGTCCTGTTAGTCGACTTGACAGAAGACCTAGTCGACTAATAGACCCTTGTAGTCGACTAACCATATTCCCCTAGTCGACTAATCACTGGTCCAGTCGACTTATAAGAAGTTGCAGTCGACTTGATTCAGTTATCCAGAAACCTGTCACTCGAACTATTCATGACCTAGTCGACTTATACCCAAACATAGTCGACTACTCTTTGGAAAATTGCCTTGTATAGTCGACTAACTCAAAAGGCAAGTCGACTAAGGCAGTTTCTGACTGTTGGACAGTTTCTGTTATCTGGTCTTTTGTGCAATATTTTCCAACGATTCAATCATTCAAAAGGCACCTATAACTACCCTAACTTACCCTAGAGTGCAGCTATATATAGGGTTGTTATTCTAAAGGCCATAATACCAATCCTAATCTTCAGTTTTCTAAGATTAAAAATTCTGTCAATCCTGAAAACTGTTCCCACTTCAGTTCTTCACCAAATTCTGATTCCCTTGTGAAGTTCTCTGAAGTTTCTCCTATACTAGACCTTGTTCACGTTCATACACAATACCAAGGCTTATAGGAAAGTGTTGTAATACTCAAAGCAATCATTGTACACGGGTATCTTCTTGGTGTAGAAGCAGTTGTACAAGGTGAGTTTGTTCTCTTGGTGGAAGAGAAGGTGTACACATTTGGCAAAGGGGATTTGTCAAGTGGTGTGCATGATTATGATTTTGGGTGTACAAAATCAAGGATAAAGGAAAATCTCAAGCGGGTGGCTTGAGGACTGGATGTAGATCACGAGGACCGAACCAGGATAAATCTCTCGTGTTTGCGTTTGTCTAAACTTTTCTGAGATTTGATTTCCTTTGTTGCAAGTTTATTTATTTGTTAACTTAATTCTTCTTTGTTTAGTATTTGTGTTGACTTTGTAGTTTAGATCCATAAGTGCCAACAGAAAAAGTTCCGCAATTGGCATCATATCTCGGGACCAACAAGATCACGTTTGGATCGAGTCGACTTGGAGACGGAGCTCTACCGGAAGACTTTGGTACAGTGTTCAGTTTATTGTTTAGATCCATTGTTAAAGATTAGATAGTGTGATATGCTCAAGTTCACAACACACACTTGTTTAAGGTTTCATGTTTTGGTTTTCGGTTTTTGGTTTAACCGATCTTGGTTTTCATGAATAGATAGAATCAACAAGTTTACATGGTTTAATGTATATTAGATTTGTTCTATATACATCTATGCTTCAACTATTTAAACAAACTTAGTTTGATAGTCTATTTCATGAGTTTGGAGTTTTGGTATTTTAACAAAACTTATTTTTGGATTTATTGTCAAAAACATTGATATATATATATATATATATATTTCATGTATATTGGATTCTATCCATATACTACATGCTTAAATGTTGTTTCTATATCATGTTTTTGTATTTGGATGAGTTTTGGACAAAACGATTTTCCATTTCAAAAATCCTAGTTTTGGAAAATACGGAATTTGGTTTTCGATAAAATTTTCATAACACAAAAAGAGTTCAAAATATTTGTAACTTGGTTTGATTTTTACTCAAACAAGTTTGTATTTCAAAGAGAATATAAGAACTTATTTTTGTAGATTTTTAGAGATTTTATGGGATTTAATAGGATAATAAAAACCCAATTTTTAAATCCTGTTTTTCAGTTTGCCAGGCTCTGGCGGTCGACCGATCGGTCAACCGGACCAGGAGCCGGTCGACCGAAACGGTCGACCGGATGTGCACAAGACGTGCACAAGGCCATATCAGTTGGCCAGTCGACCGACTGAAGGCAATCCACTCTCGGGTTGTCCCGGTCGACCGGGCGGTCGACCGGCCAGAGAGTCGTTGCTCTCTGGTTCTGGGCACGGTCGAACGGGCGGTTGACCGGCAGGCTCAATGGTCATAATTTTGACCGTTGGCCGGTTGACCGGCCGGTCGACCGGAGGTCAATTTTGAACTTTCTGCCAGCCAATGGGCAGATTCTTTTGGGGCCTATTTATACCCCATTTGAGGGCTGTTTTGGATAAGATTTCTAGAGAGAAAATTTTCACACTCTTTAAGTGTTTTCAGCAAAAAGTTTTTGGGTTCAAATTCTTATTCTCTATTTGTTTTTAAAGTGTTTGTTATTTTAAAGAAAATTGTCATTTGGGAATTTGTTTTTGGTCAAAAATTCTATATCTATTTGGAGTTTTTCCCAAGTGATTTTCTTTGTTCAAAACACTTTGTTTTCTCACACTTGAGCTTATCTTGCTATCCTCTCTATAGGATCTTTGTTTTGTGAGAAAGAAATTGGTTTGTGGTCTTTTGATCACTAAGTTGTAAATCCACCTACTTTGTGTTATCCCTCTTGTGTAGAGGTTGATTTTTGGAGTGGTGGCTTTGTGCCCTATCCCTCTAGTGAGAGGTTGATTGTGTTTGTATTGGCTTTGTGCTTATCCCTCATTTGTGAGGTTAATTTTGTTGACTTTGTGCTTAGCCTCTAAGTGTAGAGGTTGTGTTGTAATTGAGAGAGGAATTGTGTACTCCCGGTTATTGTATTACCCAAATCCTCAGTGGAGGTTCCCTGTGTGGGAGTCCTGTGTGGACAAGTTAGTGGAAATCCTTCTGTGTGAAGGCGAGGAGGTAGAGCTGTGTGCTCGAATCTCGAAATAAATCTCGGTGTTTGCGTTTGATCCATTGACTCTTACTCTCTCTCTCTCTCTCTCTTACATTATGCCTTGCATCATTTCATATTGCTCATTCATATATTATATGCTTGGCTTGTTTGTGTGTGCCTTACTTGTGTTTAACCACGAGAGCTTCATATAGCACCTCAACTCTTATTCAGAGGAATCAAGAGGAGTTAGTCCAGAGCCCTTCACCGGGAATTCGGCTACACTCATTGGTTACATTAAGTGTGTTGCCAATTTAGTTTTTAATTTTCGCATTTTGTTCATTAGATTAGCCGTACACCTATTCAGCCCCCTCTAGGTGTACTTACATAATAACTCAAGAATTAAAATAAATTATGATTATGTTATCGCTTATATTTTATGAATAATCTTGTATGGTCTAATTACAGTGATTTATCAATAACTGCATTTTTTTAAACAATATTTATAACGCTTTACCTATCATCAAGATTTATTAAATAAGGTAATCAATCAATTTCATTAAACGCAATAAAATAGAATTTATGAAAGAAAACACTCACAAACTGGCAATGGGCAAGTAGCTCTCTTTTCCACAATTGCAACGGTTCTAGAATCGTCCAAATCGGAGTCCGGA
>JAVJIF010002549.1:0-265000 GCA_038442645.1 Agave tequilana | reverse complement strand
GGGAACCAACTAATGAAAACTCTAAGAATTCAAACTCCATCTCTTCAAAAGGATATCTCCATTCAATTGAATCATCCATAGCTGCCAAGGCTAGAATAGTAAACCTAGCGAGAAGACTGGAAGCTTTGAAACTAAGGAACCAAGTCCAGTCAACCAAGTCAATCCGAACCAATTTTCAATTCCGAGCTGTACTTACTGTCAAGCCATGAATCATGTGTTTGAGGAGTGTCCAATACGTCAAGCTCAACGACAATTTTCTGAACTAATGAATGTGGCTTGTTCAAGGCCCAATAATAATGCTTACACACCAACGTACAATCTTGGTTGGAGAAATCACCCGAATCTCTCACGGAACCAAAACAACAATGATCACTCACGGTCAAACCATTTAAACACTTTCAACATCCAATTATCAACCTAACTATTCAAATTACCATCACAATTCTTACAACCATCAACCTAATTTTCCCAATTATTAACAAAACTTTCTCAACCAAGCTCCACAATCTTCCTTCCAAAACCCACTATTTGAGAAGAGAATGACTGATTTTGAGAAGAATATGGAAAGGTACATGAAGAACTAAGAGTCTCTCATTCAAACATTACAGAACAGCCATACACAAGCTATAACAAGGCTAGAGGTTCAAATGAGCCAATTAGCAAATTCATAGAATAAGAGGCTAAAGGGTACCTTGCCCAGTCAGCCAGTAACGAATCTTAGAAATTCCTACCAAGCTCATTTGGCTGAGAATCACCGTTGAATCAATATAATGTTGTTCATGCATTAAGTTCAGGAAAGAAAGTTGATAATCAAGTGTCAACGCCAACCAATCCCACTCAGCATAACCAAACAAAAGCATCCACCTCATCTACTCCCAATTCTTTCAAATCTGACGAATATGAAAGGATAAGTCAACCAGTCAGGTACACAAGCCTATAGTATCATTTCCCAGTAGGCTGAAGAACAACAAGCATAATGCAAACATGGATAAGACAATTAAGATTTTCAATCAAGTTAAGATAAACGTGCCTCTTATTAATGCAATTCAACAAGTCCTGTCATATGCCAAATTTCTTAAAGACATGTGCACAAGAAGAGAAAGATTAATGTACCCAAAAAGGTCTTCTTAGCCACTAAAATTAGTGAGCTACTGTCGGGTTTGATCCCTGTCAAGTACAAGGATCCCGATTGTCCTACCATTACTTGCACAATAGGACAAGCCGAAATTAGTTGTGCACTACTTGACTTGGGAGCAAATATTAACTTGCTCCCCTTCTTGGTTTATTAACAACTAAGACTGAGTGAGCTTAGTCCAATCCGACTCACCATCAAACTGGCTGACCAGTCAGTGAAAGTTCTCAAAGAGAAAATTAATGATGTCCTTATTCGGGTGGGAGAGTTTATCTACCCCGTTGATTTCATAGTTCTTAAGACACAACCTGTATTCAATCTTAGGTCTCAAACTCCTATTATCTTAGGGGGTCCGTTCCTTACAACTGCAAATGCGATCATCAACTATAGGAATGAATCCATGAGGTCAACCTTTGGAGACATGATTAAAGAGGTCAATGTCTTCAACCTAGAAAAATAACCTCATAATATAAGAGACCAAACATATGAGGTAAACTTCATTGAGAACAATTGTGAAGAAGGAAGAGAAGGAATAGAGAATGAGTCTTTATTTCTTGATGAATTATTTAAGAATGAGTGCGATGACACTAATGAGAAGATATATGTTGGAGATCCTAATTTTAGAGTCCTCTTTAAAAAGAGAAATTTGATTTGAGTGTCTTCACTTTTGATGAGCCAATCAATGATATATCGCATGAGAACATAATTCAAGAACCTCTGATTGGCCTAACCTTTGAAAGCCTCTTTGAAGAGGAACTCATGTATTTGGATGAACCGATTAGGTATATTTTGGTTAATTACACACCTTCAGGGGAAAGTGTTGATCTAAGTTTTGAGGAGATGTATGAAATTGAGTTAGAATTCCTAAGCATTCATAGTGAGAAAGTTCCAATTGAGAGATGTGATGGTGATCACTTTTTAAACAATAGTTATAGACATGAGGAAGAAAAGCTCGAGGAAGGTGAGACTGGGGAGGAAGAGAGCTAAAATGACAAAAATATTGGCCTCTCCATTGTGCCTTATAAAAAAACCCATTGGAATGATGGGAAGCGAGCTAGAGGGATGAGACTTAAAAGATCTAAGTGTGGGAGAAACATGATGACGTACATTTTTTGTGTGTATGTGTATGTATATTGAAAGTACACCTGGAGGGAGGTGAATAGGTGTATGGCTAATCTAATAACAAATAATGCCAATTAAAAACTAATGCAACACACTTAGTGTAACCAAAGAGTGTAGCCGAATTTCCAGTGAAGGGCTCTGGACTATCTCCTCTAAATTCCTCTAAATAAGAGTTGAGGTGCTATATGAGCTCTCTTAGTTAAACACAAGTATAGGCACACAAACAAACCAAGCATTTATATGATATGAACAATATGAACAATGTACAAAGTAAGAGAGGAGAGTTAGAGTAAGTGGATCAAATGCAAACACAAAGATATGTTTTGAGGTTCGAGCACCCAGCTCTATATCCCCGCCTTCACACTGAAGGATTTCCACTAACTCATCCACACAGGACTTCCCACACAGGGAACCTCCACTGAGAATTTTGGGCAAATACAATTTGGGAGTACACAGCTCCTCTCTCAAATACAACCTCTCACTAGAGGCAACGCACAACTCAAATCACCATACACTTAGAGGGATAGACACTTAGCCAAACAAATATCAACCTCACACAAGAGGGATAGACACTTAGCCAAACAAATATCAACCTCACACAAGAGGGATAGACACTTAGCCAAACAAATATCAACCTCACACAAGAGGGATAAAGCTCAAAGGTACAACTCAATAATCACCTCTACACTTAGAGAGATATCAAACACAACCTCAATAATCACCTCTACACAAGAGGGATATCAATACAATCACCTCTCACTAGAGGGATGTCACAAAGTAAGGAGGGTTTACAACTTGGTGGTATCAACAACCACAAACTAATTCTTTCTCTCAAAACAATGATCCTAATAGATAGGATAGATAGATAAGCTTAAGTGTGAGAAAATAAAGTGTTTGAAATAAAGAAAAATACTTAGGAAAACTCCAAATAGATATTGAAAGTTAGATCAAAAGCCAATTCCCAAAAGACTCTTTTTCTTTGAAATTCCAACACTTTAAAAACAAATAAAGAATGATCTTTTAAAATCAAAAACTATTTTGAAAACTTGCTGTTAAACACTTGTAAAGATTGAAATTTTTGCTTTCTGAAAACTTGTTTAAAACAGCTCAAGAATGGGGTATATATAGCCTCAAAACAAATCTACCCGTTGGCAGCTGGAAAGGGCATTTTTGCCCTTCCGGTCGACCAGCCCACCGGTCAGATTTCTGACCGTTGTGCCTCTGGTCGACCGCCCAGTCGACCGGGACTGGATACAGAGAGCAGCAGCTCTCTGTTAGTCGACTGGCCCAGTCGACCGGGGCCATTTTCAGAGAGCAGAGCTCTCTGGACGGTCGATCGCCCGGTCGACCGGTCCACCAGCCCTGGCTGCGTGCACGTTCTGTGCACGTCGGTCGACCGGACCGGTCGACTGACTTCTGCCTTGGTCGACCAGCTCGATCGACCGGCAGACAGCCAGTATAGTCATTTTAGGATTTAAAAACTTAGGTTTTTGACTTCAATTAAATCTCATAAAATCACAAAAGTTCCACAAAAATCAATTCTTATAATATCTTTGAAATACAAATATGTGTGAGTAAAATTCAACATATATTTTAAATAATTTGAACCATTTTTGTGTTCTTAAAAATTTGCCCTAAACCAAAATCCGTATTTTTCAAAACTTAGATTTTTGAAATGGAAATTCGTATTCACCAAAACACATGCAAATACAAAAACATGATATTGAAACAACTTTGAAGCATATTGTATATGGATAGAATCCAATATACATATAAAGATTTATATCTATATTTTTGACATGAAATTAAATATTGGTTAAACTGAAAACCAAAAACCAATAAACTTGTGTGTGTGTGTACTTGAGCATGTCAACACTATCTAATCTTTATACAAGATCTAAACATAATCTTAAACTAAATAAACCGATGTCTTCTTATAGAACTTCTTCTCCAAGTCGACTCGATCAAACGCGATCCAACGAGCTTGACTCCATCCGAGTGCTAGATGTGAACTTGACGCTCGAGCTCTTGAATCACCATGTGAAAGCTCCAAAACACCTTTGTTGAAGCTAATCATCTACTAATATCTTGATTAAATATCTGAAACTAAATATCACAAGATTATTAGTAAACTATAACTACATGAGTTAATCATCATTAAAACTAGAGTGAAGGGCCTCTGGGCCAACAATCTCCCCCTTTTTGATGATGACGAAACTCATGGAGTTATATATGCATGGATTAAAGTTAAGCTTCATAGAAGCTCCCTCTTAACTCATACATAGCAATAAACAATAAGATATTCAATGAATGCTCAACATAAATATGCATAAATATGATATTTGGTACCAATGAAATAAACATGCTCTTGATACCAATTTTAAAATAAAAATGTTCTTAAAAAAATGTTGCTCTTCATACCAACAAAGCTCTTAATATCAATAAAAGATGCTCTTTATACTAATAGTAAAAGATAACAAATTTAAACAAACATGCATATTTAAACAAACATGTATTAAACAAACATGCATATATCAAACTCCAAAATATCTTTCCCCCTTTTTGTCAATTCATCAATAAAGGGGTACAAGCAATAAAGAGCATAAATAAAAATTATCTCCCTTTTTGCATAAATCAAAACAATAAAGGTGTATATGCTATATACATTCATGAAGAGGAGAGACGTGAAGTTAACTCCCCCTGCATACATGCATTTATATGAAAAAAGATGACTAAACCCTAATCACATAAAGTATAATATAATATGCAATGTACAAAAGGAGATGTAAAGCTCCTACTAGACACGTGTACTACATACCAAAGAAAAGTCAATCACTTCAATATGACATACACTCAACATGAATATATATATATATATATATATATATATATATAATATATATATATATATATATATATATATATAAGATGTTAAGCTTCCCTTGCATATAAGCAATACAAATCAAAACATTATGATACCAATTGAAAAATATATCACTTTAGTAAGAAAGTATACATCGAAACATTATGATCCCAATTTATGATACTAATAGAAAATAAACAAAACATTTTGAAGAGACCAACAAAAATTTTGATATCAATTGAAAGATATAAACATATAGGTAATCTTGATACCAATTATAAAAATTAGTACCAATTGAAAATAATTTACACTTTTGATACCAATTGCAAAACATAAACCAATCTTTTTATTTAAATACTAAAATTATTTTGCATTAAAGATACCAAATAGAGAATAATATCAATTTAATATTCTTGATACCAATATTGAAAATGAAACATATACTAATTAAAAATAATTTTTATTAGGAGTATAGGAAACCAAATGAAAACTAAGATATCAATTTTTCAACATAAAGACTGGGAGTAATATACTAATGGTAAATAAAACCGATTGAAAGGTAAAACATAAATTTTCTCCCCCTTTATGAAATACTCATGAAAATAAGGTATAAGCTTGTATAAGATACCAATTTGAAAAATAATTATCATTAAAGACTAAATCAAGCTTAGCATGTCAAAATTTGTGCTCAAAGATAAAAAAATATAGTAAGCACAATCAAACCACATATATATGTATGAAAATGTAAATACCAATCTAAATTGATATTATTTGAAGTTGAAGCATACATATATAGAAACAAATATGAGCATACAAAATAGATATCAATTGTGATACCAATTGAAAACACAATGAGGATCAAGTGTATAACTCATAAAGATCCACCCTATTCATGCGCATGTTAAAAAGATTTTTAATTTGAACATACAAGGCATGGTCGCCCATCCAACCACCCATAGTTGGGTAGGAGTTTTCAAAAAATTGGATTTGAAAATATAACATGTTTGAAAAACTCTACCAAAATGAAGAATACGCAACTAGTTATATGATAAAATTGTAAACTAGTCGAAATCCTTCAAGTAAGGAATAAAACAATAATATATCCATGAAAATATGAAAATCACTCAACCTATGACACTCAAAGTCTATATAGCACATATAATACCCATGAAAACAAAATCATGAGAAAATATTAAATAATGCGAGTGTACAAAGTCATGTAATCAACATCATGGAAATAAGGCATTTAAGCTCAATATAAAATTAAAAAAATTAATTTTTATCAAAATAATACTAACTCCAAGGCATATGTATATTTTTTTCAAAATTAAAGGCATACATACATATCCAAACACAATGAGTCTATAAAGAGATTTTGCATGAAAGGCAAATGACTCAAGGGTATACATGTATATTCAATAGTTTGGCAAAATTAATATATACATGAAGCTAAAACACATTATCATGAAAAATATGTCCAAAAATAAGGAATACAAGTCAAAATGCATGAATCATTAAAACTAAGTTATACTAGTACATCTACTGGGTACAAATGAGCATTCAAGTACAAACATATAATAATCTATTTGTGGCTCACTAGTTGTACAAGTATATACACAAGTTCTAATGAAAACTGCATCTAAACATGTAATCAAATTATGAAGTGCAAAACTTATAAACCAAAACTAATGTGATCGTTATGTAAATACACATGTATTAGATTAGGATATACACAATAGATAAACTAAAGTGAGTACACAAAAATGTTGGCCCAAAGGCCTTCCACCCTAGTTTTGATGATGATTAACTCATGTAGTTATGTTTACTAATAATCTTGTGTTGTTTAAGTTTCAGATCATTAACCAAGATGTTAGTTGGTGATTAGCTTCAACAAAGGTGTTTAGAAGCTTTTCTTAGTGATTCCAGGGCCAAAGCATCAAGATCATACCTTGCCTAGCCTATGGATGGAGTTTGAAGCAAGTCACTTGAAGATGAAGATCATCAAGAAGACTTAGGTATCCATAGTTTAGATAGTGTGTTTTAGATCCATTTGTAAAGTTTAGTATAGTTGATATGCTCAAGTGCACAACACACAAAAGATTCATGTTTTTGATTTGGTTTTCATGAATAATAGATCAAAACAAGTTTACATAGTTTATATATATAATAGATGTATTCTAGTTATACATACATGCTTACACTTCCTATACAAACTTATTTTGACTATCTTATTCATGTATTGAAAAATCAAGTTTGATAAAAATACAAGTTTTTTTTTGATAAAATTTGCAAGACTCAAAAATGAATTGATATGATTGATATATGTCTTGAAATTTTTATCACAAGTTTGTGTTTTAATATAAAATGTTAAAACAAGTTTTATGGGATTTTCAGAAAAGATAAAAGATTTTTATAAAATATTTTTCCCAGTTTTTCTGACCCAGATTTCTGTTCCAGGCTTCAATCAGTCGACTAAGTCAACTGACCTAGTCGACTTGCCTGAAGTCGGTCGACCGGGCCGGTCGACCGACGTGCACAAATCTGTGCACGTTTGGAGACACTGGGACGGTCGACCGTCCGGGTCGACCGGGCTGAGAGCAGTGCTCTCTGTTTGTTTGGGTCGACTGGGCCGGTCGACCGTGGTTGCCCAACGGTCACATTTCTGACCGTTGGCGGTCGACCGGGCCGGTCGACCGTCAGCCTGTCAGGCTGCCTCATCAGCCTAATGGCTAGTTTTCTGATGGAGGTATAAATACCCCATCTCTTGGGCTGTTTTGATAAGACTTTTGATAAGAAAATTTTCAAAGTTTGTTTAGTGTTTAAACTAGTTTTCAAAAGAGTTTTTGAGCCAAAAAGATTTCATCTCTCTTGTTTTGGGTTTTTGGAAAATTAAAGAAAATAGGAATTTGGGATATTTGTATTGGTTTTCATTCTCTATCTTTTACAAGAGTTTTCCTAAGTATTTTCTTTGTTGCTTGTTTCCAAAAACACCTTGATTTTCACACTTGAGCTATATCTTCTATCATAATCTATTAGGATCATTTGTTTTGTGGAAAAAGAGAAAAGAAAGAGAGATTGTTTGTGGTTGAAAGAAACCACTTGTTGTACACCCTTGTTCTTGTTGTATCCCTCTTTGGTAGAGGTGATCGGGTGATTGGTTTGCTCCCTCAAGTGTGAGGTGGAGTTTGGTTGTAAACCTTCTTCGGTAGAGGTGTTGTGGTTGTTTGGCTACGGGCCTACCCCTCGGTTGTGAGGTGGTTGTTTGAGAGAGGAGTTCGGTACTCCATTATTGTAAAAATCCTTCTCGGTGAAGGTTCCCTCGGTGGGAGTCCTCGGTGGACGTTATAGTGGATTGGAAATCCTACACGGTGGTGTAGGCGGGGATGTAGAGCAAGGTGCTCGAACCTCGAAACATATCTTGGCCTTTGCGTTTGATCCACTTGTCTCTCAACTCTCTCTCTTTATATTGTGCAAAGCATCATTCATCATTCATATCATACTTGCTTGCATTTGTGTTGTGCCTTACATATTTCATATTGCTATATCTTGTATATGCTTGTTGTTTGTGTGTGCCTCACTTGTACTTAATCAACAAGAGCTTCACATAGCACCTCAACCCATTCAAGAGGAATCAAGAGGAGTTAGTCCAGAGCCCTTCACGGGGAATTCGGCTACACTTGTTGATTGTATTAAGTGTGTTGCAAAATTTGCATTAGCTTCCGCATTTAGCTCATTTAGTTCCTAGATTAGCACTTACACCTATTCACCCCCCCTCTAGGTGTTTTTCAATTGGTATCAGAGCTAGTGCTCCTGATACTTCGGCTTAACATCCTAGGAGTGAGATCCATTTGTTTGCTAATCTTGTTTGCATTTGCGTGTTTGCACACATATAGTTTACATCAATGGACTTCATGACCCCACCTATGTATGACCCTTCCAACATTCTTGTTTGGAAGACTAGGATGTCCATTTACCTTCAAACCCTAGGTTATAAGGTTCACCTTGCTATTACTAAGGAATCCTTCCTTAGTGATAGCAATCATATAGGGGCCAATGCACAAGCCCTTGAGGCCATTAGAAGCACATTACCTAAAGACTATCTTTTATGTGTTTCTAACCTTGATTCCGCTTTTGCAGTGTGGAACAAGTTGACAACCACAACCACCACCTTCAAGCTTCAATTGCCAATCCAACAAGAGGAGGAATCTAGTGGAGAATCCGAGCCGCAACCATGCTATACGGTCCAAGGGAATGACTCCCTTGAGGTACTTTCGGAATCTCAACTAGATAGTAATGATTGTGCTAGTTCTTCAAATGATTTTGTTGATCCCCATGCTTTAAATGAAGAACTATCTATAGTTTGTGAAAAATTAATTGAAAAATATAATTTGTTGAAAAAGAAGACTTTTGCCTTAACTAAAGATAATGAAAAATTGTCTTCTAAACTTGATTGTGTTTTGCAAGAGAAGGTTGAGGTCTATAATGAAAGGGATTCATTAAGATCTCAATTAGATCTTGCACTTAAAGAAAATAAAGTTTTAAAATCTAAAAATGATTGTGAAACACTTTTGAAGAAAAATGAAAATTTGTCTTCAAGAGTTGATTTTGTTTTAAAAGAGAATGTTGCTTTGAAAAATAAAATTATTTCTATTTCAAATGATTTAAATGTTTGTTTAAATAAAAATGATGTTTTGCAAATAAGATTGATGCACATGTTTGCCATGCTAGGGTAGTATCACACACTTCACCTATTGCATGCCACACTTCTTCTTCTAAGATTAATGATAATATTTGTTTGCTTAAGAAGAAGGTTGATTGTTTGGGCTCCACTATGAGCCAATGTGCCATGAACCACTCACGGTTGGAAACCTTGGTTCGAAAGAAACAAGTTCCATCCTTTATGCATGCACACCCATCACAGCATACACATGCTCCTCACGGACACCATCACACGTATGCTCATGTGTACACTTGTACACATTGTCGATGTAAGGGCCACCTTGCTAAATTTTGTTTTGATCGTATACATGTTGATAATTTAGCAAAGAAGTTTGTTTGGGTTAGAGAAGGTACTAACCCCCATGGACCCAATAAGATGTGGGTACCAAAGACCACCCCTCCTTTATTTGATGTAGGTGTGGGCTCTCACATGACGTGAGAGTAATGACACCTTGGAGTGGATGCGTTCCGGACTTAAAAGGAAATCAATTGGATGCATCACTTTCAAGGGAAGGTTTGGTGGAGAGGACCACCTTTGTTTTGGAGAACTAGAGCGGTGCCCTCATTGGTTTTGGTATCGAATCTCTAACTCCTTATTTATTGTTTACATGCTTTCCATGTTTATCTTTCATAGCATGTTTCATTGTTTAGTGATTAGTATGAAAATGCCATGCTTATTAGACTTGTGATATACATGTTTAGTCATTTTGAGACACCCATGTTTAATATGGATAAATTCTTTTGTGTTCTCACTATTTGGTTGATATTGCGTATATCATATTTCTAATAACATGTAGATATTCATAATAATCATATTTTTGTTTATCATGTTGAATTTTATCTTGTTTTTGATGCTACATGATTTGAATATATGTTTAGATGTTAGTTTTCATTAAGACTAGGACTTATACTTGTACATATAGTGGGCCACAAATAAATCTATATATGTTGGGCTTGATTGCTTATTTGAACCCATTAGATGTGCTAGTATAGTCTAGTTTTGATGATTCGTACATTTCAAACTTGTATTCCATTTTGAATTTGTTTTATGAGTTTTTACTTCATGTATATGTTTGTATTGCCAAACTTTAAGATATACATGTATACCTCTTGAGTCATTTGCCTTTCATGCAAATCGATATCTGGACTCAATTGTGTTTAGGGATATGTATGTATACTTATTGTGTTGACAATTCATACATATACCATGAAATGAAATTTGTTTTGGAGGAAGATTTAGTTTTTCTTGATTTTGTGTTTAATTGTTTAACTTCATGTATATGTCTATCTTGTCCAAACTATTAGATATACATGTTTATCCTTTTGGCCACGTGCCTTAATGCATATATTTTGTGGACTCGTTGTGTTTTGGATATGTATGTATATTTTAATTTGTACTTGACATACATATGCCATGAAGATTAAATAAGTTTTGATGATTTTCGTGTTTTCAATGTTTAAGGAATAATTGAGCTTAATTGAAAATTTTCATGATTATGATATTCACACTTTATTTGTACACTCATATTTATTGCTTACTCATGTGTTTGTTTTCATGAGTTATATTTATGCTTAATTGGCTTAGAGTGTTGATTATCATGTGGATTTCATGTTTCATGAAAAATAATTTTGTTTTATTCCTTGCTTGAAGGATTTCGTACTAGTTTAAAAGATTTTCCATTTAACTAGCTACGGTATTCTTCATTTTGGTAGAGTCTTTCAAACAAAGTTTACTTTCAAATCTATTTTTGAAAACCCCTACCCTCGACGGGAGGTTGGATGGGAGTCCATACCTTGTATGTTTATATTGAAAATCATTTTAAACTTGTGCATGAGATGGGAGGATCAGTTATATGAGTTATACCATGCTTTTATTGTTATGTCAATTGGTATCATTGAACTCTTTCAATTGGTATCATTTTGATTTTTTTTGTATACTCATATATTTATTGTGTATGTATATTTTCAATTGGTATAATCTATTGGTGATTGGTACACATTCTATTTCATACACATATACTTGTTTTATTTGTGCTTAAGATATAAATTTTTCACACAAATTTTGTTTATGCTAGAGCTTGAGTTTCATCTATTACTTCAATTGATTCATTTTTCAATTGGTATCTTTATTCAAGCTTATTTTTTTAAAAAAAAAAAACTATGCATAGGCTTGTTAAAATAAGAGTATACATAGTTTTTGTTGGTATTTCATAAAGGGGGAGAAAATTCGATTTTCATATTTCAATTGGTATTTAGTTTTCCACTCCCTTGCTTTATGATAAAAAAAGGGTCATTTCAATTGTTTATATGACTTAAAAAGAAAAATACTATCTTGTGATATCAAGATGTCTTGTGTTTTAAATTGGTATCTAAAATTTTGTTTAAAGAAAAAATACAAAAGTTTTTGATTTATATTTCTCATATGCAAGGGGAGCTTAACATCTCTTCTACATATAGATTCATGTTGAGTGTATTGTGTATTGAAGAGCTTAACATCTCTTCTTTATGTGGTACACGTGTGTAGGGGAGCTTCACATCTCCTCTTATGCATTACATAATGTGTGTTATGTGAATTAGGGCTTAACATCCCTCTTTCATGTAATGCATATGTGTAGAGAAGCTAACTTAGTGTCTTCCTCTTCATGAGTGTATATAGCATATAACATTTATTAATCTTTGTTTATTTTCAATTGATATCAAGATGCTTCATTCACATATTTTTCAATTGATATCATGTTTTTATAGTCACCCCTTATTGTCCTTGTTTTTGTTTTTAGACAAAAAGGGGAGAACATTGTTTTATTGTTTTGATTGACAAAAGGGGGAGAAAGATTTTTACCCCTCATTTATTGTTTTGATTGTTTACCCCTTTGTTGATGATTGACAAAAAGGGGGAGAATAATTTGAGTTTTATATATGCATACTTATGTTTTTGCATATATTAAGTTTTATTGGTATCTAGAGCATCTAGTGTTTTTGTTAATGTTTTATTAATTTAATTGGTATCTAGAGCTTCTAGAACATGTTTATGTGTTTTATGCATGTTGATGCATACATGTTTATGTACATTCATTGCATATCTTTTATTTATTTGTTTATGCATGAGTTAAGGGGGAGCTTCTTTGAAGCTTAAATTTAATCCATGCATATATAACTCCATGAGTTTTGTCATCATCAAAAAGGGGGAGATTGTTGGCCCAAAGGCCTTCCACCCTTGTTTTGATGATGATTAACTCATGTAGTTATGTTTACTAATAATCTTGTGTTGTTTAAGTTTCAAATCATTAACCAAGATGTTAGTTGGTGATTAACATCAACAAAGGTGTTTAGAAGCTTTTCTTAGTGATTCCAGGACCAAAGCATCAAGATCATACCTTGCCTAGCCCATTGATGGAGTTTTGGAGCAAGTCAACTTGAAGATGAAGATCATCAAGAAGACTTAGGTATCCATAGTTTAGATAGTGTGTTTTAGATCCATTTGTAAAGTTTAGTATAGTTGATATGCTCAAGTGCACCACACACAAAAGATTCATGTTTTGGATTTGGTTTTCATGAATAATAGATCAAAACAAGTTTACATAGTTTATATGTATAATAGATGTATTCTAGTTATACATACATGCTTACACTTCCTATACAAACTTATTTTGACTATCTTATTCATGTATTGAAAAATCAAGTTTGATAAAAATACAAGTTTTGTTTTTGATAAAATTTGCAAGACTCAAAAATGAATTGATATGATTGATATATGTCTTGAAATTTTTATCACAAGTTTGTGTTTTAATATAAAATATTAAAACAAGTTTTATGGGATTTTCAGAAAAGATAAAAGATTTTTATAAAATATTTTTCCCAATTTTTCTGACCCAGATTTCTGTTCCAGGCTTCAATCAGTCGACTAAGTCAACTGACCTAGTCGACTTGGCTAAAGTCGGTCGACCGGGCCAGTCGACCAACGTGCACAAATCTGTGCACGTTTGGAGACACTGGGACGGTCGACCGTCCGGGTCGACCGGGCTGAGAGCAGTGCTCTCTGTTTGTTTGTGTCGACCGGGCCGGTCGACCGTGGTTGCCCAACGGTCACATTTCTGACCGTTGGTGGTTGACCGGGCCGGTCGACGTCAGCCTGTCAGGCTGCCACATAAGCCTAACGGCTAGTTTTCTGATGGAGGTATAATTACCCCATCTCTTGGGCTGTTTTGATAAGACTTTTGATAAGAAAATTTTCAGAATTTGTTTAGTGTTTAAACTAGTTTTCAAAAGAGTTTTTGAGCCAAAAAGATTTCATCTCTCTTGTTTTGGGTTTTTGGAAAATCAAAGAAAAATAGGAATTTGGGATATTTGTATTGGTTTTCATTCTCTATCTTTTACAAGAGTTTTCCCAAGTATTTTCTTTGTTTCATGTTTCCAAAAACACCTTGATTTCCACACTTGAGCTATATCTTCTATCCTAATCTATTAGGATCATTTGTTTTGTGGAAAAAGAGCAAAGAAAGAGAGATTGTTTGTGGTTGAAAGAAACCACTTGTTGTACACCCTTGTTCTTGTTGTATCCCTCTTTGGTAGAGGTGATCGGGTGATTGGTTTGCTCCCTCAAATGTGAGGTGGAGTTTGGTTGTAAACCCTCTTCGGTAAAGGTGTTGTGGTTGTTTTGCTACGGGCCTACCCCTCGGTTGTGAGGTGGTTGTTTGAGAGAGGAGTTCGGTACTCCATTGTTGTAAAAATCCTTCTTGGTGAAGGTTCCCTCGGTGGGAGTCCTCGGTGGACATTATAGTGGATTGGAAATCCTACACGGTGGTGTAGGCGGGGATGTAGAGTAAGGTGCTCGAACCTCGAAACATATCTTGGCCTTTGCGTTTGATCCACTTGTCTCTCAACTCTCTCTCTCTTTATTTTGTGCAAAGCATCATTCATCATTCATATCATACTTGCTTGCATTTGTGTTGTGCCTTGCATATTTCATATTGCTATATCTTGTATATGCTTGGTTGTTTGTGTGTGCCTCACTTGTACTTAATCAACAAGAGCTTCACATAGCACCTCAACCCATTCAAGGGAATCAAGAGGAGTTAGTCCAGAGCCCTTCACGGGGAATTCGGCTACACTTGTTGATTGTATTAAGTGTGTTACAAAATTTGCATTAGCTTCCGCATTTAGCGCATTTAGTTCCTAGATTAGCACTTACACCTATTCACCCCCCCTCTAGGTGTTTTTCAAAAAATAATGGTCCATATAAAACATGGGTGTATCTCAAATATTAATCATGTATATCACTAATCTAATTATCATGGCATTTATTATAATAATCATGAAACATCAAAACATGCTTAAATCAATAATGAAATCATGTAAATATAAATGGGAGTTAGATATCGTTACCAAAACTATGAGGGTACATCTCTATGTCTCCAAACCAAGGTGGTCCTCCCACCAAACTCCCCTTCAAAGTGATGCATTCAAAATAGTCACCATTAAGCTCGGAGCGCATCCACCTCAAGGCACCATCACTCTCACGTCATGTGAGAGACCACACCTACATCAAATAAAATAGGGGTGGATTTTGGTACCCAAACTCTATTGGGTCCATGGGGGCTAGCTCCTTTCCTAACCCAAACAAACTTATTTGCAAAATTTGAATCATGTATCATATCATAACAAAATTTTCAAGGTAGCCCTTACGTCCACAATGTGTACAAGTGTACACATGAGCATACAAAGTGTTATGTAGGTGAATGTGAGAAGCATGTGCATGCCGTGATTTGTGTGCATGCATATTTGGAACTTGTTTATTTCGAAACATGGATTCCAACTGTGTGTGTTTCATGGCACATTGGCTCAAAGTGGAGCCCAAACAATCAACACTCTTCTTTAACATAGATATATCATTTTCAATTATGGAAGAAGAGGTGCATGCAATAGATATGCTAGAAGATGAAGCTATACTAGCATGGCAAATATGAGAATCCATATCATTTTTCAAAGAAATATTTTTCTTAATCCTTTGAAATTAAAACAATTTTCATTTTCAAAGATTCATTTTCTTTTATAACAAAATCAAGTTTTGAAGATAAAGTCTCATTTTTCTTCAAAACATCATTGCAATCATTTTTTTTTTCAAATTTTGTTTTCATTAGAGCAAGTTCAAGTTGAGATTTCAATGAGTCCCTTTTATTTGAAATCTCAGCCTTCTCTTGCAAAGACACATCAAGTTTTGAAATTAAATCCTCATTTTCTTTATTTAATGCAAAACTTTTCTTTTTCAAAGCTTTATATTTTTCAAGCAATTTTTCACATACAATAGAAAGTTCTTCATTTAATGCATCGGCATCAATGTGATCATAGCCAGAAGAACTAGCACAATCATCTAGTTGAGTTTCTGAATGTACCTTAAGGGAGTCATTCGCTTGGATCATATAGCAATGTTGTTCGGATTCTCCTCCACTAGATTCCATCTCCACATGATTCGTCTTTTGGAGCGCGGGAGAGGTCAACGTGTTCCACACTGCAAAGGCGGAATCACAATGAGAAACTAAACATAAATATTCTTTGTTAAGCGTGCTTCTAAGTGCCTTTAGGGCTTGTGCATTGGCCTCTATATACTTGCTATTACCAAGATAGGATTTCTTGGTAGCAGTAAGGAAAACATGCAAGGCTAGGGTTTTTAGGTACATGGACATTCTAGCTTTCCAAACATCAATGTTGGAAGTATCATACATAGGAGGGGTCATGAAGTCCATGAGTGTGTGTAAACAAGTATGTGCAAATACAACACTAGATTAGCAAACCAAGATCTCACTCCTAGGTGGTTAAACCCAATATCAGGAGCGTAGACTCTGATACAAATTGAAAGTATACCTAGAGGGGGTGAATAGGTGTATGGCTAATCTAATGACAAATAATGCGGAATTAAAAACTAATGCAACATACTTAGTATAACCAAAGAGTGTAGTCGAATTCCCGGTGAAGGGCTCTGTGCTATCTCCTCTAAATTTCTCTAAATAAGAGTTGAGGTGCTATATGAAGCTCTCTTGGTTAAACACAAGTATGAGCGCACAAACAAACCAAGCATGTATATGATATGAACAATATGAACAATGCCTAAGAGAGAGAGTTAGAGAAAGTGGTTCAAAAGTAAACACAAAGATATGTTTCAAGGTTCGAGCACCCAGCTCTACGTCCCCGCCTTCACACAGAAGGATTTTCATTAACTCGTCCACACAGGACTTCCCACACAGGGAACCTCCACTGAGGATTTTAGGCAAATACAATTTAAGAGTACACAACTCCTCTCTCAAATACAACTGCTCACTAGAGGCAACGCACAACTCAAATCACCTCTACACTTAGAGGGATAGGAACTTAGCCAAACAAATATCAACCTCACACAAGAGGGATAAGGTTCAAAGGTACAACTCAATAATCACCTCTACGCTTAGAGAGATATCAAACACAACCTCAACAATCACCTCTACACAAGAGGGATATCAATACAATCACCTCTCACTAGAGGGATGTCACAAAGTAAGGAGGGTTTACAACTTGGTGGTATCAACAACCACAAACCAATTCTTTCTCATAAAATAATGATCCTAATATATAGGATAGATAGATAAGCTCAAGTGTGAGAAAATAAAGTGTTTGGAACAAAGAAAAATACTTGGGAAAAACTCCAAATAGATATTGAAAGTTAGATCAAAAATTAATTCCAAAAGACTCTTTTTCTTTGAAATTCCAACACTTTAAAAATAAATAAAGAATGATCATTTAAACCCAAAAACTCTTTTGAAAACCTGCTGTTAAACACTTGTAAAGATTGAAATTTTTGCTCTTTAAAAACTTGTTTAAAACAGCTCAAGAATGGGGTATATATAGCCCCAAACAAATCTGCCCGTTGGCAGCTAGAAAGGACATTTTTGCCCTTCCGGTCGACCGCCCGGTCGACCATGACAGGATACAGAGAGCAGCAGCTATCTGCCGGTCGACCAGGGCCATTTCCAGAGAGCAGAGCTCTCGGGACGATCGACCGCCCGGTCGACCGGCCCACCAGCCCTGACTGCGTGCACGTTCTGTTCACGTCGGTCGATCGGACCGGTCGACCGACTTCTGCCTTGGTCGACTGGCCCGGTTGACCGGCAAACAGCAAGTACAGTCATTTTAGGATTTAAAAACTTGGGTTTTTGACTTCAATTAAATCCCATAAAATCACATAAATTCCACAAAAATCAGTTCTTATAAGATCTTTGAAATACAAATATGTGTGAGTAAAATTCAACACATATTTTAAACAATTTGAACCATTTTTGTGTTCTTGAAAATTTACCTTAAACCAAAATTCGTATTTTTCAAAACTTAGATTTTTGAAATGGAAATTCGTTTTCACCAAAACACATGTAAATACAAAAACATGATATTGAAATAACTTTGAAGCATATTGTATATAGATAGAATTCAATATACATATAAAGATTTATATCTATGTTTTTGACATGAAATCCAATATTGGTTAAACCGAAAACCAAAAACCAATAAACTTGTGTGTGTACTTGAGCATGTAAACACTATCTAATCTTTACACAAGATCTAAACATAATCTTAAACTAAATAAACTGATGTTTTCTTTTAGAACTCCTCCAAGTCGACTCGATCCAAACGCGATCCAACAAGCTTGACTCCATCCGAGTGCTAGATGTGAACTTGATGCTCGAACTCTTGAATCACCATGTGAAAGCTCCAAAATACTTTTGTTGAAGCTAATCACTTACTAAAATCATGATCAAATATCTGAAACTAAATATCACAAGATTATTAGTAAACTATAACTACATGAGTTAATCATCATTAAAACTAGAGTGAAGGCCTCTGGGCCAACATATATGTGTGTGTATATATTATGCACCTCTTTTTAACTTTATTTCATGCATTCATGTATTACAGCCATACATTGAGGACAATTCATGAGATAAGTGTGGGGGAGGACTCTAACATGACTAATATAACTAAAAAAGGAAAAAGGAAAAAATACTTTTTGAAAAAAGAACGAAATTTTGACATTTTTTTTTAAGAAATTAAGTTAATTTTAAGGAATAAGAGAATCATAATTAAGATTTCTTTTACTTGGTCAAAATAAGATCATATATTTAATTTCTAAAATTAGGAAAAAAATTTGAAAAAGTAATTTAGTCTCGATTTTTACCTTGATGAAATATGAACGCTTTATGCACTTACACACTTAGGGTTCAAAACCAAAGATTCTTACGCCTTATTAAATATATATATTAAAAATCTTCTTATTAAGCTGGGCATTTGTGCCTCATAAAGCATAAGTATTCACGCCTAAAAGGGGTACGTCTAATAAATAAAAATTCTTAGTTTTGTGGTCTTATTTGCTCCAGTCCTAAAGTCCATGGGGTGCTTTCTCACCCAGTACCCAAGACCGTCTGGTTTGGGAGTAACCGACTAAAGGCTCATTACATGGGCAGATTAGAAAACCTAATAGAACTAAGAAATAAATCAACAAAAATATAAAAAATCAAAAGCTTAAGAGTTAGAGTTAAAGAACCCTTAGTCAAAATTTCACGGTCACGAAGATGCATATGTGATTAGTACACAAAAGTGCATATTTTATATCATATTCCCCATGCATAATACAACTAAATATATGATTTTTAATCCTCTTCTCTACTTATTTGCAGGTACACAATTAAAAGGAGATAAAGTAATTAATTACCTTAATTAGCAATAATTAAGGTGATTAGTTAAAGATCCAAGATAAAGTCAAATCTCACTCCAGATCCAGAGAGATCCTCGCAACAAACGAAGAAACTAACCATGCCACGTGGATAACCACTTCCCAACTGATCTCCAACAAGAAGATCAGATCCAACGGCCATAAGATTGCCGCGGGGCGCGGCAAGGGGCGCGGCAATCTTAGGGTTGTTAATCTCCGGATTTTGTGGTAACAGAATTCTCTCCAGAGGCTTCTCAGATCTGCTATAAATACTGGACTATCACCTGCGAGCTGGGACTGATCAGAGAAGAGAGGAGATTAGCTCATTAGTTGTAATTTTCATGTATTTTCTCTAGGTTTATTTCTTGTAGATCCCTCTTCTTCTCTATCCCTAGATTTCATTACAAAAGAGAGTGATTGTGAGGGAGAGAGCTTGTAATGATCAATGGTGACAATTGAAGCTATGCAAGGATTGATCCATCCTCCATTCCTCTACTTGAGTTTGATTCTAGTTTCTTGCTTTCTTTACTTGCTTTATTACTTGCTTACTTTAGTTCTTGCAATCTAATTCAAGCTTTGTTTTACTTCTTTAATGGCTTCTTGTAGCTAGATTTTCATTCCATGTACTAGCTAACCACTAGCTTAGCCTCTTAACTACTCATGGGTGATTGCTTTTGTTAATCTTGCAAGTGTATGATCTTCTCTTCTCCGATGGTTAAACCACCATCTTGCAAATGAGAAAGTAATTAGGTCAACACGCTAGACGAATCCATAGCCAACGGAGTGACAACGTTAGGCAAGCTTTCATTATCAAGGAGTTTGGTAAGTCTTGGCAAGCTAGCAAGGTAAGCTAGTTATGGATTGCTTTCTTTAAGTTTCTTGATTCTTTTCTTGTGAATACAACATCCACATCACTTCTTGATTTCTTTTCCACTTCCACAATGAACATATCCATCTTCTTTTGGTTTCTTTTGCATTTGCATCACTAAGTTTATAATCAAGAGAAGGATACTAGTTTTATCACTTCACTACCATACGTGTAAAGCTTCCATCGCTAGCTCTTCCCGTGGATTCGACCCGTTGAGCCAACGCTATAACGGTAGTATCGTGGGTATATTAAGCACATTTAAGCATTTCACTTGATTCATACATAATACATATTTTGAGTGCTACTTCCATACACGATCAAATTTTTGGCGCCGTTGCCGGGGAGAGCAACGTATTTTTTTTGGTTTAAAGTGAAGTACTAAACTATTATTCTTCTCTGTTGCAGGTTTCAGGAGAAGAAAACAGGAAATTCTTTACTGCAGTAACATCTAAGTGAACCTGGCCCTCTGCTCAAGAAAGCAGAGGCCAGGATTCTTTAATTGTGCCGCGGATCCACAAGAATAGCCGCGGGAACGCGGCAGTCCTGAGCTCAATTCTCACCAAATTTCTGCAGAGCCTCTGGTTCTGCAAAATACTGCTGGTTCTATACTTGAAATCCTGTATACTTCACTGTATTCCTGTTAATTAATACAACAGTAAAAATTGGTTGATAATTGTTAAAAATTGTTTAGACACTTGCATTTTAGGCACGTGTCTCTTCAATTCTTTACTTTTACTGTTGAAGAGTGCGTGGAGGCAAGGTACGTGTTTGCATTGCATTTAGACTAGGACAAACTCTTGCTTGATTTTCTTGCTTTGAGTGTATCCTAGCTATATTTCTTGTACACTTGCACAATTCAAAGTTAAGGGCATAACCCGTAAATAAGATAAGGTGGGGGAGGTCATTACCCTTTCCTTAGCCCGAAAACCATTTACCCAAGCACTCACTAACCCAAGCCTAATTTAATAAAAAGTAGACGTTGGCCCTAGGGACATCTCGGACTCAATTAGGAGATTATCCTAAGGGGGAAAAGTGTTGGAATTTAACTCTTGCAAAATCGGTGTCTAGGAAAGGGGTTGAGGGCCGAAAGCCCGAAGGTTGCTGGTTACTTAATTAAGGAACGTCTCCGGACGGAAAACCTCCCACCAACCTTACCCTTCCCTGGCTGATTAGCTTGTGGTTAGAGTCTACACTGAACCTCCCGTGGACGATCTATTGTTAGGAGTCGTCTAGGTCTAAGTCTACCCTAACTTAGGTTAGAATTTTTCTTTTCTTCTTTTGTTTGTTTGTTTGTTTGTTTGTTTGTTTGTGATTGTGTGATATGGCTTACAATTACAATTCTTTCCATAATAATCCATATTTCACACCATCTCCATATTCAGATAATTCCAACCCGGTGTTTTATAATATGCACCAACCACATACACCGGGTTGGCCTTATCCGAATCACTACGACCCATACCCCCCATCTAATAATTATAATGTCCAAAATAATTTCAACTCTTTACCGAGTAATTGGGGATTTCAGTACCCCGAGTCAAATTATCAAAATCCTTGTCCACCATATTCACCTTGTCCACCATATTCATTTCCTGAGTCCACTTCATATACTCCTTTTTCTGAACCTCCCTTTGAAGAAAAATCTGAGTTGCAAAGGAGTATAGAAGCCAATTTACTGAGAGTTGAGCAACAACTTCAAAAACCATTTGTCTCTCCAATTCCACTATATTCTCAAGAATCTTACTCAGTTCCACCTTTTCATAATGAACAACCATTTGCTTGTGAACCGAGTAAAGATTTCTTGTGTGAGTCAACTTTTCCATCATCACACACTTTTGACTCACACTTCCAAGACAACACTTCCTCTTTCCATCAAAACAATGAAATCATCGATTATGGAAAGATGCTTGAAGACATGACCAATGCTCAAAATGCTAGGAATCGTGACATAGATTTGATGATCCAATCTCTTCATTCTCATCCTCTTTCTAATGTCACTAGCCACTCTAAATCCAAAGAGTCATGTAGTCTTAGAAGTCCAGATTCAATTTCAGCAAGTTTTTCATTTCCTAAACTTGAATTTGTCCAAAATTCAAATCCAATTGACATTTTGGCAAGTTTTTCATCTCCTAAAAATAAACTTGTCCAAACTCCAGATCCAATTGACGTTTTGGCAAGTTTTCCTTTTTCTGAAATTGAATTGGAACATGATTTTGATCCTAAACTTTCATTTGATGATTCCAATCTACTTCCTGATTCAATCATGACTTCCATATCCTTACCTGAGTTCAATCCATTTCCTGAGTCAGTATTGGATCCATTTCCTATCCATTGTGAAAATGAATCACCAATCTTTTATGATGATCACATAGAACTTGGCCAATTCCATACTTCTGAAAATCCCATTGATAAATTGGCAAGTTCCCCACATTTTATTGAATTACATGAGGAATGTGATCTTGAACCCCAACTTTGTGATTCAATTCTTCTTCCTGATTCCATAATGACTCTGGTATCTTTACCTCACTTTAATTCTTTCCCGGAATCAACTTTGGATCCTTTCCCAATTCACAATGAAGTTGAATCACCCATCTCTAAGGATCATGTCGAACTTGCCCAATTCTACACTTCTGAAGATTCAATTGACATTTTGGCAAGTTCTCCATTTTGTGGAATTGAACTAAATGAGATATGTGACCTAGATTTGCACATCTGTGATCCAGTTCCAATCCCTGAATCATTATTGACTCCGGTTATATTACCCAATTTGAGTAACCTTCTAGAGTCAGTTTTGATTCCCATCTTTCCTGAACTGGAATTACAATTTTTGATAGTCACATTCCATCGTTGGACAATTCATGTGGACTTGAGTTGACATTTCTTGACTTGGACTCAATTCCTAAATCCATTCCGACTCCTGAACCTTATCTTGACTTCATTCACTTCCCTGAGTCAGTGTTCCTTTCCGAGTCCAAGTCAATTGTTTTATCATTCTGGGACAAGGAGTTTGATGAAAATGACTCTGAAATTATTAGGAAAATCTTGAAATTAGATGGGGTGGTTATGTACATAATTAAGAGCACACATGCATGCATCATTTTCATGGGTCATATTTTTGTGATTTTTGGTAGGTTTTTGAAGACTCAACGCCAAGCTGATTGGGCCATGTTTCGTGGACCAATCCGACCCCCCCAGAACCACCTCCTTAAATTAATTTTTTTTTACTAACATAGGATTCACTAACGTAAAATTTAGGAAATAAAAAATAAAAATTAAAAAAAAAAAAAGAGAAATAAACATAAAGGAGGATTTTCATGTTTAAAAGAGTCCCACATTTTCCAAATTCTACATCTTTCTAAATTCCTAGGAATTCCCATATTTTCAAAATTCAAATTCTTTCCATCTTTTTAAATTCCTAGGATTCCTAAAATTCTTAGGATTCCTCAAATTCCATCTTTCAAAGCATTCCTAAATTTGAGGTCCTTTCAAATTCCTAGGAGTCAAAGATTCTTTTCATAAATCCCTAGGGTAAATTTGTTTTTGACCTAGGGATAATTTAGGGACTCTCAAAATTCCTTTCTCCTATAAAAATACCCCTCCCACATCCTTCAGCCTTCACACGAGAAATTTTCCTCAGATCCCCAATCTTCTTTCAAAACCGCAGCCTCTGAAATTTTTCACTTCACCTGATTCTTTCAAACCGCCGCGGAGCCGCAAGCATAGCCGCGCAAACGCGGCAGTTCTGCAGATTCCAGTGCCCAGAAAAATTCTACACCAGTTGATTTCAAGTGTTTCTTCCAGATCTGGTGTCACAATTTCTTCCAGAGTTCTCTGCATCCACAACAGAGATCGTTTTCTTCCCCCCACGTAATCCGGGGGTGGTTCGATATTCTAATCTCTACTCTTTACTGCTTTAATCTTCAATCTCTGTTATGGCACCACAAATTTTTCCTGAAAAAGACTTTGGGCGGATTTTGATTGATAATAATGGGTATGGACATGTATTTTTAGAACGAATAAGGGCTAGGAATTGGTACAATTTGATTTATGATAATTCTGAGACCGAGTCATTCTATTGTCCTGAGTTGGTGAAGATGTTTTACACTCACCTAGATCAAGCCTCGGTAGATTCACAAGCTTACCAATTCACTGTCCACATGCCTAATGGTGATTTCATTGTCACGCTTCCTCTTATTGAGGAAGTCACTCATGTCCCGACCAACCCACACCATAGCGAGCCCCTCCCTTTAATTGACTATATGACTGTTATGGGAGTTCGCTGCACGGAGCAGGATCGTGGGCTAAAGGCTAGCACCACGTTTAGGAATGTTCATTGCATAGGACGTTGGATCCTACGCAATATTTTAGGCTAGACCATACCACGACTTTTAACAGGCCTGTGCTACAGATTATACATGACTTGATGACTAGACAACGCACGGTCTGTTTAAACAAGGTTATCTTCCATGCACTAATTGTCAACTCTTCCCGAACAAGAGGTGCCAAATACACACACCCCATCCTGATTACACGTCTGTGTAGGACCTTCCTACCAGATGATGTATTTGATTCATTTGATAGAGTGTTTGCTGCACCAGAGAGACCGACCAGTGCATACACTAGTGTTTACACGCACTCTGGACACCTACTGTCCAGCCAGAAAATGTGCCTGTAGTGTCCTCATCTTCGGAGAGTTATGATGCGGAGGATGAACCCGAATTTTGGAGGCAGGAACCCCCTGTAGAGACACGTGCTTTCATGTCCACTATCTGGAAGGGCATGAAGAAAATATTTAAAGGGCAAGTAAAGCTGCGAAAGAAGGTGGAGGAGCAATCTTCCAGGTTGGAGGAGCAATCCTCTAGGCTAGATACTATTGAGGCGACTTTGAGGAGGACACAATCAGCTGGGCCGAGCACCACATCGGTTCCAAAGAGGAGGAGGGAGTGACTTTTCACCTTTTACCTGTTTCATGCATTCTTTTTATCTTGCATACATCGAGGACGATGCATGAGATAGGTATGGGGGGGTAGGTACTAACTTAGGATTTTTCATTTTCTTGTTAGGTTTTTTATTTTTTATTTTAGGATTTTTACTTTCTTTTTAGGTCTTTTATTTTTAGATTTTATT
Organism: Agave tequilana; assembly: GCA_038442645.1. Classification (NCBI taxonomy): domain Eukaryota; kingdom Viridiplantae; phylum Streptophyta; class Magnoliopsida; order Asparagales; family Asparagaceae; genus Agave; species Agave tequilana. Next base: position 239,439 of record JAVJIF010002549.1, on the reverse strand, counting down.
TTTTTCTAGATTTTCCACTTTCTTTTTAGATTTTATCTTTTCTTTTAGAAAAAAATAAAAATAAAAAAATAAAAAAATAAAAACTTTTTGAAATAAGAAACAAAGTTTTGCTCTATTTTTAAGAAAATTAAGATGTATCTTAAAGATTAAGAAAGCCTTAATTATGACATCTTAAACTTAGTTGAAATAATAGATCTTGTTTGAAAATTATAGGCTAAGTAAGTAAAATTGGTGAGATATTTTTATCTTGAATTTTTTGCCTTAGATAATATGCACTTCACACTTACACATTTCTTGGGATGGAAACAAAGACCAAAATGCCATATAAATAAAATATAAAAAAAAAAAAAAAGAAAAGAAAAAAAAAATATAAATAAAGATCACTTATTAAGCTGGATAACTATGCCTCAAGAAGCATGGTTATTCACGCCTAACGGTGATTATAAATAATCCCCTTTAGTCTTGTGGCCTTTTTTACTCGAGACCTTAAACCCGAGGGATGTTTTCTCATCTGGTGCCCTAAGACCGTCTGGTTTGGGAGTCATCGGTTAAAGGCTCGCTACAAGGGTAGACTAGAAAGCCTAGACTAAGGGAAGATTAAATAAAAAAAAAGAAAAAAAAAATATATATATATATATAAAACAAATAAATGGCTTTATGGTTGGAGTTGAAATCCCAGAAATCTTCACAGAGCACGGTGTGCATATTATCTAGGTTTTATGAAGGATAAAATATTCAATCCAATTTTGAATTCTTACCTTAATTGAAGACAAGATCTTGCATGGACACTAAGTTTAAGGAAGAATGATTATAGGTGGACTTATGACCTAGGATCACTTATATTTTTGCAAAAATAGTTCGTAAACTTGTCTCTTATTCAAAATGCGTTTTCGAAAATACTAACATTTGTCTTCTTTCTTTATGGATTTTGTGGGTGTAATCCGCTGAAAACCCTCAGGAGACAACACTCCTCCTCTAGGGTAACCTAGAGGTTTAACGGCTTGTTGCACACGCTCAGTGCAATCGCGTCACCTGCGAAAGTGGTGTAATAAACTTGTAGCTTAGTTTTTCTTTTCTTTTTCTTTGTTTTGCTCGGGACGAGCAAACGAATAAGTGTGGGGGTGTGATTAGTACACAAAAGTGCATATTTTATATCATATTCCCCATGCATAATACAACTAAATATATGATTTTTAATCCTCTTCTCTACTTATTTGCAGGTACACAATTAAAAGGAGATAAAGTAATTAATTACCTTAATTAGCAATAATTAAGGTGATTAGTTAAAGATCCAAGATAAAGTCAAATCTCACTCCAGATCCAGAGAGATCCTCGCAACAAACGAAGAAACTAACCATGCCACGTGGATAACCACTTCCCAACTGATCTCCAACAAGAAGATCAGATCCAACGGCCATAAGATTGCCGCGGGGCGCGGCAAGGGGCGCGGCAATCTTAGGGTTGTTAATCTCCGGATTTTGTGGTAACAGAATTCTCTCCAGAGGCTTCTCAGATCTGCTATAAATACTGGACTATCACCTGCGAGCTGGGACTGATCAGAGAAGAGAGGAGATTAGCTCATTAGTTGTAATTTTCATGTATTTTCTCTAGGTTTATTTCTTGTAGATCCCTCTTCTTCTCTATCCCTAGATTTCATTACAAAAGAGAGTGATTGTGAGGGAGAGAGCTTGTAATGATCAATGGTGACAATTGAAGCTATGCAAGGATTGATCCATCCTCCATTCCTCTACTTGAGTTTGATTCTAGTTTCTTGCTTTCTTTACTTGCTTTATTACTTGCTTACTTTAGTTCTTGCAATCTAATTCAAGCTTTGTTTTACTTCTTTAATGGCTTCTTGTAGCTAGATTTTCATTCCATGTACTAGCTAACCACTAGCTTAGCCTCTTAACTACTCATGGGTGATTGCTTTTGTTAATCTTGCAAGTGTATGATCTTCTCTTCTCCGATGGTTAAACCACCATCTTGCAAATGAGAAAGTAATTAGGTCAACACGCTAGACGAATCCATAGCCAACGGAGTGACAACGTTAGGCAAGCTTTCATTATCAAGGAGTTTGGTAAGTCTTGGCAAGCTAGCAAGGTAAGCTAGTTATGGATTGCTTTCTTTAAGTTTCTTGATTCTTTTCTTGTGAATACAACATCCACATCACTTCTTGATTTCTTTTCCACTTCCACAATGAACATATCCATCTTCTTTTGGTTTCTTTTGCATTTGCATCACTAAGTTTATAATCAAGAGAAGGATACTAGTTTTATCACTTCACTACCATACGTGTAAAGCTTCCATCGCTAGCTCTTCCCGTGGATTCGACCCGTTGAGCCAACGCTATAACGGTAGTATCGTGGGTATATTAAGCACATTTAAGCATTTCAATTGATTCATACATAATACATATTTTGAGTGCTACTTCCATACACGATCAATATGACTTAGGGTAAAGTAATAAACTAGATGAGAAATACAATTTGATTCCTTACTTTGATTGATAACAAGTTTTTGGATAGAGACTAAGTTTAGAAATGTAAAATTCAATTTTTTAATAACTTATAGATTACTTGAACTCTTACAATAATACTTCAAATATTTTCTCTTTCAAAATACTTTTCGAAAATACTAACACTTTCTCTTTCTTTATTAATTTTGTCGGTGTAATCTACTGAAACCCTCACGAGATAAAACTCGTCTTTTAGGGGTAACCTAGAGGTTTAAAAGCTTGTTGCACATGCTCTGTACAATCGAGTAACCTGCGAAAGTGGTCTAATAATTTCTTAGGGTTAGTTTTGATGTTTTACTTAAGGGCGAGCAAAAGACAAGTATGGGGAGGTGATTGGTCACCTATATTGTATATCTAATATCACATTCCCATAATTATTGTCTAATAAATCATGTATTAAGTTTTATTTTTTGTTTAATAAAATGCAGGCCGAGGTGGAAGAAAATTTAGACCAAAAGTCGCTTTAAATTCTAATTTAAATCTAAATTAAAGAATGGTTAAATATTCAGGAGAATAGCCATGATTCCAGTTGAAGATCAATGCATTTCAGAGAGGAGCACATCAAATAAAACTGGTTAATTCAGTTTTGTATGAATCCAAATCGGTTACCTTGAGGATCACCGAATGTTAAATCAATATTAGATATCAAATAGAAAATCCGTCGGATAAAAGGGCTTAAAACCAAAAGCCAGCAATATCTCTCCCTAAATGTGGCCACATCTAGGCCGCGAAAACACGGCTTTGGCCGCATTCTCGCAGCTATCTCTTGGAGATAAGGAGAGCGTTTTCTCCCTTATTCCTCACTCCTCTCCCCTCTGGGTTTTTGCCTATAAAAGGCAGAAAGTTTACTAAAGATAGATGGAAGGCTAGTTTAATTTTCTAGCTTTATTTTTAAGATTTAGGATCATTATTAGATAGTTTATGAGAAATTATATCTCATATTTCTTCTTTAGAGTTCAGTCTAGAAATAAGTGAGAGAGAAAAAATAGTGTGTAATTGACTGTTGAAGTGACAATCAAAGGAGATTCACCATTGCTTAAACTCGATTCTACTTTTTTGGTATGTCTTTGTTTTTATTTCATTTCATTATTTTCTTTTCCATCGTTATGAGTAGCTAGATCAATTTTCTGGGTTCACTATTCTTCTTTTTCTACGATTTTTCCTTCTTGATCGATCTCGATTAAAAAGAACTCAATGAATCATATGAATGCCTAGATTAAGCCTTGCATATTGGTAAGTGTTCTTAAAGGCACATAAGGATGGGAAATAATTTGAACTAACTCATGAAATAGATCTTAAAAAGAACTTGTTTTTATTCCTTGTTGCTTTTATGCTTTGATGGTTTAATATTCAACATAAAGAATGATTTCAATTCTTAAGTTCAATTTTTAAAAACTATCTTATGTATTTTACTTGATCTCCTTTTACATGACTTAAATCATCGCCTATGATCTCAATAAGGCATTTTAAACTTTCAAGAGAATGACACATGGTTGAATAATAGAATAGTAAGCCCAGATTCTTCTTTATTAAAACCAAACAAATACAATTACTCTCAAAGCATTTTAAAGATCATCTTCTCCTAATCTTTCTCTAAGTTTTCAAGTTTTCTTTAAATCACTTCTCTACTCTCCATTCTCTTTTCAAATTAAAAAACATTAATACCAATCTTTGTTTTTAAAACATAACATTGAAACGCTTTCATCGCATTCATCCTCGTGGACACGACCCGTTAGCCCTAAGCTACACAGTAATTCTCTCACATTTTCTTCAGCCAGTACTTTGAATTCGGTTATTAAGAAACTAGAATTTATATATATATTTTCTCTGCTCTTGGAAGGAAGTCATGATTTGTGTGTTGAATACTAGAGCATTTCAAAATATTCATGCAGGAAAAGGCCTCAGCTTTTGTGTTACCCTATATAAAGTGGGATGTTGAAGTGCTTATTTCGTTCGTCTTGAAATCTTAAATTTAGGCAATTGGTTTTCATCAAATATGTTAGGAAAAGGTGTTTTTTTCTTTTTTTGCTAGAGAAAAAGGTGAGTTCTGACTCCGTAAGGTCATAGAAAAGTGGGTGAGAAAGCAGTTAGGTTGCCTCTCATGTATATTTAGAAACCATGTTGACTCTATGCTTCTTGCGGGCTTTGTTAGATTCTAAAGAGTTCATATTGGAATTGGATCACTAGACTAGAATCATTTATAGTGTGAGCTATCACTTATAGTTCATATTGGAATTGGATCACTAGACTAAACTCATTTATAATGTAAGCTATCACTCATATTGGAATTGGATCACTAGACTAGAATCATTTATAGTGTGAGCTATCACTTAGAGTTCATATTGGAATTGGATCACTAGACTAATCATTTATAGTGTGAGCTATCACTAAGTGATATCATGACAATGGGAAGATAGGCCTACTCAAAACCCGGTCTGGTCCCGACCCCAACATACTTCAGACCTTCAATCAGGCCCGCCCTAATTCAACCGGCCCAGGCCTTGCCTAATGCTTTTTAAAATTAAAATGATATAATCATATTTTTCCTCTTATTTGTTTCAAACCCTATACTTCTTAAGATTAAGAGTCTTTACTTTGACTTGTAAAATTTGAAAAATTATAAGAAAATACTAATTTATAGTATAATAATAATATTAATTAGAAAATAAATATATTTGATATTAGATTTGGACACAAATAGGATCTGAAATGGGCCCTCCTTAAAATAGGGGTTGGGCGTGAGGTAGAGCGTAGTGTAGGCAATGGCCAGGCCTTAAAATAATATGGGCCAAAAATAAGACTCCAATCTCTACCCATTTTTGATCAGGTCGGGCTAAGGCAGGGGTCGGACCTAGGCTTTTTTCAGGCCGACTTCAGGATTAGCAACCGACACTGACCCATTATCATTCCTACTTGGGTCCTATTTGGCAACAAGCTTAAGTTTCTCAAAACCTCAGTTTGGAAGAATTTTGTTGCAACAAATCGGCACTATGATACCAATTGTTACTCTCGGGATCGACATTTGCAGAACTTGACAATATGATGATACTTGCAAAAAGAAAACTGTTGTAAAGCAAACTTACAATACCTAGACAAAAGAGTGATAAGATATAACACGAGAACGTGGTTCGGCCCAAACTTAGCCTACGTCCACGGGAAGAGAACTTGAGAGAGCTTTATTAATAAACTTGATATAAAGAGATCTGACATTTCTATTCATCTCACAAGAATATTCACATTCCTCTTGACTGTAAGTCTATATTACAAGAGTATACATTCTGTCTATGCACCTTCACCTTGCTCCTCTCTTTCTTGGCTTTTTTTGATCTTCTTTATTTGAGATTAATTTACATAGCCGGGTTACAAGCTTTATGTTGGTCCCGAGATGATGTCAATTGTTGGATCTAAAATATTACGTCAACACTCAAACAAAGATATTAGCGTTATAAAAATAAAGTACTTATAATAAAAGGAAATAAAATCTCAGAAAGTAAAGCAAACGCAAACACAAGAGATTTATCCTGGTTCGGTCCTCTTGACCTACATCCAGTCCCCAAGCCACCCGTTTGAGATTTTCCTTTATCCTTTGACTTTGTACACCCAAAATCAACACCTTGCCCATCACTTAACAAATCTCTTTTGCCAAATGTGTACAACTCTTCTTACAACCAAGAAGACCACAACACCTTATACAAACTCTTTTCAACCCGAAGACGCTCTTGTACAATGCTCCTCTTGGAGTGATTACAAATGATCCTATAAGCTTTGAATCTGTATGTGATCATGGATAAGGGCTATTATAGGTAGACTTTTAGAAATCTTCATAATAGAGTAGGAATTGGTGAAGAAACAGAAAGTAGAAACAAGTTTTCAGAAAACTAGAATTTTCAACAGAGTTTTTGGTCAGAAAACTTTTAATTTTAATTCGTGTTTTTAGCCTAGGATAACATACCTATTTATAGCTGAAATTCATAGTCAGTTAGGATAGTTATCAGGTCAATTTTGAATATTGAAATGTTGGATAACGTTGGATAAAATACCATAAAATAGAAACTGTCTAACAGTCAGAAACTGCCATTAGCCGACTAGGGGTAAGGGGTTAGTCGACTAGGTTAAGTAATTTACACTGGGTTAGTCGACTGCAAAAGGGACCAAGTCGACTAGGTCAAGATTGAAACACAGGACAAGTTTCTGGAAACTTAAACTAGTTGACCAGACTAAGTGGTTAGTCGACTAGGCCAAGTATTAGTCGACTAGGAAATCCAGTAAGTCAACTAATAGTGAGTGCAAGTCAGAAAAAGAGAGTTGGTATCATTTCAGGACAAATGTTAGTCGACTAGGGAAATTGTCAAGTCGATTATAGTATGTATAAGTCGAATACAAAATGGTATAAGTCAACTAATAGGGCTATGATGTGTGTGTGTGTGTGTGTTCCAAGGCTTTTAACATACTATTAAACATTACATTACATATCCATAGACACTCTCTTTCAAAAGTCTTGAGCATGTAGAACTCTTGAATAGGCTTTGAGATAGAGCTCCAAATGCTATGTCTTCACAAATGTATCATCAAATGTAAGTTCCAACACTTTATTTATAAGATTTTATAATATAACTACTATTTGGAAAATGAGATGATTTTGGCCATTGGATACTTGAAAAAATCTTGATAAATTCTACTTGAGTTGATCTCCTTGATCTAAAAGAATTTTAAATCCTTCAATCTTTAAAAACAGACCTTCATTGATTATAATTTGAATCATATTGATAATCCTCTAGAGAAGAAAACTCGTAAGCGCCTGAAAAAAACCTGCTCCACCTTGATTTGTATCTTCTGCTTCAAGCTATCGTCTTCTCCAACTCAATTGGACTTTCTTGGACCATCATCTTTTTTGAAAATAAGACAAAATCTTAACAATCTCCACCTTGTCTTCAATAAAACACCTTGAGATTTTGGAGTACTACCTTAATTCTTTTCTTAGTTGTAATCATATCGTGAAGCCTTTAACTCTTTCCCTCTCTGCTTGGGACCTTTGGCAGATTTACCGCCATGGCTTGAGCCATCTCGGGCCTTAAACTGCACCCTTTCCCGCAACACTTTGACCCGGTTCATGTCTCATTGCAGTCTTCCTTGAAGCTTCACTTCGCGATGAGTTCCTTTCCACGCCTATCCTTGAAACTTCACCTCGAACTGAGCTTTTTTTCTTCAACTTGTATAACCCTCCACACTTCTCTTCTTTTAGGAGTACTTTATCTCCTTAGCTAGCTATGACATCCTGACGCACTTGTATCTAGCATCCTTCCTCATAAAGCACTCTTATGGATATTAAATTATACCATGCCTTCGGTACATACAGACCGCCTCCATAGCACGCATCGTCCCATCTCTTTCTATAACCTTGACTGTCCCAGTACCAATGACCTCGCAAGCCGAGACATCCACCATCTTGATAATCTATTCCTTTTTTGCAAAAAGGAGTTGTTGAACAGCTCCTTCTGGGAACATACATGAACCGTACTACCCGAATAAATATCCAGTCTTTACCTTGAGAAGTGTTGTGTTCAATATAAGAAGTCATTAATACTTCGGTATCAACATCGCTTGCTACGTCTACCTCTGCAGCTTACCCCTTCTTCTTCAGCCACTCTTACCAGGCTTATAGTCATTCTTTCAATGACCTTTCTTGCGACAAAAGTGATATACGTTCGATGAGCCCAGACTTTTCTTTCCTTCTCCTCTTCCTTTTCTTCCCATGACCACGAAACTCAATCCTTCTTGATCCTCTTGATTTGACCTATTCTAATCTCATTAGATAAGAAAGTTGACATGACTTCCTCCAATATGAGAGTTTCCTTACTATAAAGCATGGTGGTGACAATATGATTGTATAACTATGAAAGCAAACTAAGAAGTATTAACACATTGTCCTCCTCATCGATCTTGACCTCAAAATCTATAAGCTCGCTGATGACCTTGTTGAAAAGTTTAGATGCTCCAACATCGCTATACCTTCCTTCATGCATAGCCCATATAATTATTTCTTGAGATACAAATTGTTGGAGAGACTTTTCATCATATACAATGTCTCTAACCTTGACCACAATCTTGTGATCGTTTCTTCATCCATCACATTGTACATAACCTCATCGGTAAGACATAGTTGGATCAGGCTTATCTCCTATGCTTCTCCTCTCAATCTTCATTTGACATATCTGCAGGTTTTGCAGACTTTTCCTGCAAGGTCTTGTGAAGACCCTGTTGCACCAGTAATGCCTTTACCCTCTTTTGTCATAAAATACAATTTTCTTTACCATTGAACTTCTCGACCTTGAACTTTATCATAGAACTTCCTATCTTTGACATATCACCCTTCATCAATCTTTACCTCTGATACCAATTGTTGTAACAAATCGGCGCTATGATACCAATTGTTACTCCCAGGATCAACGTTTGCAAAACTCGACAATATGATGATACTAGCAAAAAGAAAACTATTGTAAGTAAACTAGAAATATCTAGACAAAAGGGTAATAAGAAATAACTCGAGGATTTAACGTGATTCGGCCAAATTTGGCCTATGTCCACTGGGAGAGAACTTGAGAGAGCTTTATTAATAAACTTGATACAAAGAAATCTAACCTTTCTCTTGATCCCAAAAGTGTATTCACTTCTCCTTGAATCTAAACCTAGATTACAAGAGTATATTTTCTCTATGTATCTTCACCTTACTCCTCTCTTTTATAGCTTCTTCTGATCCCCTTTGCTTGAGATTAGTTTACAATGCCGGGTTACAAACTTTATTTATAGGATTTTATAATACAACTCCAATTTGAACTATAAGATAATCTTGACGATTGGATACTTGAAAAACTTTGATTAATCCTATTTAGAGTTGATCTCCTTGATCTAGAATAATTCTAAATCTTTTACTCTTTAAAAACAAACCTTCATTGAATAGATTCTAAATCATATTGATACTCATCCAGAAAAGAAACTCATAAGCGTCTGAAAAAAAAGCTGCACCTTGATTTTCTTCTTCTGCTTCAAGCCATCGTCTTCTCCAACTCAATTGGATTTTCTTGAACCATCATTTCTTTTTGAAAACAAGGCAAAATTCTAACAAGTTTCAAGTTTAAAATTGGGGTTATAAAAATTCGGTCTTGTTTGAGAGTCAAAATAGTCTTGTTAGAGAGTCAAAAGGAGTTACTAAAAACTAGAGTTTGGAGACCCCTGAGCCTTGTAAAACTAGGGTTATTCAAACTCCACTTTGAGTAAATTTTCCATTTAACTTAAATGTAATCCCATTTTCAGAAACTGCAGTCTGTATGATTTCAAACCCATCAAATATGCCCCAGTTTTGGAAAGTATGTTGCCAAACAAGGCCTCGTTGATGAGTAGTGTTAAGTTTGTTAACACTATACAAAGCCTCTTGAGATATAACATTTTGCTTGACTAATAATATGTTGGCTCTGACAACTAATCAATGTCACTGATCTTATTGTCCAGTCAGTAAATTGATTAGTTGTTAGAGCCAATGATCGGGGTAAAACCGCGCACAAAAAGTGTATGTTTTGAAATGAAGATTTAAAGTGTGTGTGCTTTGGCTTCCTCGATACTTCCGTTATAGCATAGAGGCTAAAACGAGTCGAATTCATAAGAATGGGAGGCGATAGAAGCTTTATCGGTTGTTTCACGTGTTTGTTAAAAGGTTCTTCAAAGTCTTAAAGAATCAAAAGAAAAGAAATGAATGAATGAAAAGAGAAGTATACGGTGAAACACAAAGAAGTGGGAAACATAGAAAAGAATGGTTTTTGTGGTTTTTGATATTTCTAAAACAAGGTGAAAAAGAAAGAAAACTCATGCCTACTAACTACTAATGACTCCACCAACATGCTAACCTCTTAGTGATAGTTGCCTCACATGTATCATTGGCCATTACTAGTCCTTGGTTCAAGAGCTATTCAAGGCATGACCCATATGTAACTCATCACAACCCAACTCTATAAAATAAGTCCAAGCTACACTTAAATCATCAAAACCCGACAAGAACAAGTATGAAGTAAAGTAATGTTAGCTTGTTAGTGGTTAGGAAGTTAGAGTTAGATCCATCATCATGAGCCATCAATGGCTCTTGCAAGAGCAAGGCCAAAATGAGGCTATTAGATTCATGTGGATTATCAAATAAGAAGATAGACTAGTTGGTGGTTATTAGTTAGTGCCATGAGAGAAAAGATTAGTTACACATGTAAAAGAAGTTAGATAGAAAATAAAGAGAGGTAAAGAGAGCACCTTTCATAGCTTGTCACCTTCTATTACAAGTACTCTTGCATTTCACTCATGTATCACTCTTTCTCCTAATACAAGATCTAAAATAAATGAAAAATACAAAGGGGAAGAAGAAGAACTACCCTAACCTAAACTAAACTACAAAATGGAATGAAAAACTACCCTAAACTCTGTATATCTCCTTTCTCTGGAACCCAGGGGTATTTATAGCCACCAGGGAAGAGGGGGGCCAGGGGACAGGCCCTGGCCCAAAACACGCGGCGCTTCGAGCCGCGCGTGGTTCCGTCTGTCCCCTATCAGGCCCTGTGCCCGGTTTTAATTTTGCAGCCCCTGATTTTAATGAATCCGCTCCTCTAGGTCAATGGCTATCTTTAATAGGCCTTTAATCACCAATTAAATGGTGATTTAGGGTCTTCTTCTTCATTGCACACCATGAACCTAGAATCAAGCAAGCAAAGCTTTATTAGCAAAATTTAATATGAAATCAATGTGAAGATGTGATACAAATTATGCAAAGTTAGAGACTAATCACACCCCCACACTTATCTTTTGCGCGTCCCGAGCAAAACAAAAAACTAAGGAATTATTACACCACTTTCGCAGGTGACGCGATTGCACTGAGCTTGTGCAACAAGCCGTTAAACCTCTAAGTTTCCCCTAGAGGAGGAGTTTTGTCGCCTGAGGGTTTTCAGCGGATTACACCCACAAAATCCATAAAGAAAGAAATCAAAAGTTAGTATTTTGAAAACACATTTTAAAATAGAGAAAAGTGTTGAAATATTTTTGCGAAAATATAAGTGATCTAAGGTCATACGTTAACCAGAAATTGTTCTTTCTTAAACTAAGTCAAAATGCAAAGAATCTTGTTATAAATTAAATGTAAGAATTTAAAATTGAATTGACTCTTTGATCTTTCATAAAACTCTTAGGAAAATATGCACTTTGTGAACTGTGAAGATTTTTGGGATATCGACTCAAACTTTCATGCCATTTATTTAATATATATTATATATATATATTTTTTATATTATTATTATTTTTTCTTTTTTCTTCCCTTAGTTTTCTTAGGCTTTCTTATTTACCCGGGTAGTGAGCCTTTAGCCGGTGACTCCCAAACCAGATGGTCTTAGGGCACCAGATGAGAAAACATTCCTCGGACTTAAGGACTCGAGTAAACAAGGCCACAAAACTAAATGGGGTTATTTTATTTTTGTCCACCATTTTAGGTGTGAATAATCATGCTTCCTGAGGCATAATTACCCAACTTCAATAGTGGTTTTTATTTTTTATTTATTTATTTTTTGAATATATATTTTTTTATGACATTTTCAGTCTTTGTTTCAATCCCAAAAATTGTGTAATTATGGAGTGCATAAATCTAAGGCAAAAAATTGAAAATCAAATTATCTTTTCAATTTTACTTTCTTATCCTAAAATTTAAACAAGATATATTATTTTGACTCGGTTTAAAATTTCATAATTTTAGGTCTTCCTAATTCCTAAGATAATCTTAATTTTCTTAAAAATAAATCAAAAACTATTTCTCTTGTTTCAAAAAGTTTTGTAAAAAGCAAAGAAAAGATTTTTTTTGATTGATTAAAAAGAAGTGTAAAAGAAAGAAAATATAAAACTAACTACGTTAGTAAACCCTCCCCCACACTTATCTCATGCATGGTCCTCAATGCATCGTGAATGTGTAAATACATGAAACAAATGGAGAGGGAAGGAAGATTACCTCAAGGGGGTGGCTCCGGTGGTGGTCTGATTGGGCCAAGCGTTGCAACCCAATCAAGAGATCGTGGATCTTGCAGAAACCCACCAATGACCTTTCTAATATGACCCAATAAAATGTTGACTGAATGAATGATCTTAATTCAAAAGTTATACCCATCTAATTTTCAATTTTTAAAATAATTACTGAGTCATTTTCTTCAACATTCTTGCTCAACAATGAAGTGTGATTTTGATAGATGATTGATTTGAACTCAAATGGAACAGGAACAAAAACCGATACTGACTCGGGAAGTTGACTCAGATCAAGTCGAGAGTTAACAATGAGAGTCAAAATTGGTTCAAAAAGAGGGTCCAAACCAAAGAATTGATGTTCACATACTGTCCCCATGAATGAAGTGTGATCATGAGAGTTGGTGATTCTATTTCACGGTGTACTGGTACAAGATTCAACGTTGACTCCGAAATAAAGAAAAAATCTGGTAAAGATACCGAGGTCATTATTGAATCAAAAAGTGAAAAGGAATCGCCAATTTGAGGTTCAGGATCACTGTCAGGTTCGATTTCAATTTTAGGAAAGGGATAACTTGCCAGAATGTCCAGGCGACTTGCATAACTTGGAGTGTGGTCAAGTTCAAATGTGTGTTCTGAAATTGAATCTAGATTCCCAAAATGACATGATCTTTGGGTCCAATCAGTAGAGTTAGGGATATAAGGATCAGTCAAAGGTTGACAAAAAAGACTTTTCTCGTTCTCATTGATCAATTCGCTCATAAGTGAGTCTAACCTACTGATAGGCCGGGTAATAGAATTTGGATTTGGAATCATGTCTTCCATACTCTTTGCGATTAGTTCTTCGTGAAAAGATGAGTATGGAAGTGGATTTTGGAAATTATGGTGAAATTGTGAGTCCATTGGATTTTGTGATTGTTTCTCGGACTCACGCAAGAGTTCTATACCCAAGTCCAGTATTGATGGTTGTTCAGTTTGAATAGGTGATACTGGAAAAGATGAGTAGGACTCTTGAAAAATGTGGTTGAGATGATGAGTCCAACATGTTTTGCATTCTTTCATAAAAGACTTCCAAACGCTTTTCTAGCTCAGATTCTTCTTCAATTGGATGCTCTAGAAAAGGAGTATGTGGAGTTTGATGTAGGAAGGATTGTGAATTGAGCAAATTCTACATTTGTTGTAGGGACTCTTCGATACTCCTTTTCAATGATGATTTTTCGTTAATTGGTGGTTCAGGAAAAGGAGTATATGAATCAAAATTGGGGAACGAATATTGTGAAAATTGTGGACAAGATGGTTGAAAATTGGACTCGGGGTAGGAGAATCCCCAGGAACTCTGTGAAGAGTTGAAATTATTTTGAAAACTATGGTCATATAGTTGGGGATATGGGTCATATTGATTCGGATAATCCCAACCCGGCATATATGGTTGGTTTATATTGTACATTGTCGAGTCAGAGTTATCTGAGTCAAATGAGGTCGGGGTGAAATATGGATTCATATTATAATTGAAAGAATTGTTGTTATTAAAATCCATATCACAATTTACAAAAAAGAAAAACAAACAAACAAACAACAAAGAAAAAGAAAAAGAAAACAAGCCTATGCTAGGGTTGACTTAGACCTAGACGACTCCTAACTGGTTAGACTGTCCACGGGGGGTATATTGTCGGAAGCTGATCACGAGTTAATCGGCCAGGTAGGGGCAAGATCAATGGGAGGTATCCGTGCCGGAGCAACGGGCCTAATTATGCCAAACCACTGTTCTTCGAGGTTTTGCCTCTCAATCCCCAACCTTAGATACCGATTTAGTAAGAGTCAAATGCTAACAACTTCCCCCTTAGGTCAATCTCCTAAATGAGCCGAGATGTCCCTAGGGGCCAACGTCTAGAAATTTTTATTAAGGCTTGGGTTGTGTGAGTGGGGAGGTGATTTTTGGGCTAAGGAAGGGTAATGACTTCCCCACCTTATCTTGTATTGGGTTTTGCCCTTAAGTTAAATTTGTGCAAGTGTGCAATATAGATAAGCATGAACATAAAAAAGCGAGTAATCACTGAAGTGTTTGTTCTATACTATATGCAATGCCATATGTACACCTCCTATCAATATCATAACAACATAAGAATAAAATACAGTATGAAAATTGATTGTAATCCAATATTGCATATTTTACCTCATAATTCCCATGCATTTAGTTAATAAATATATGATTTTTACTCATCTTCTCTACATATTTGCAGGTACACACTCTAAAGGAGATAAAGCAAATAATCACTTTAATTAACACTAATTAAAGTGATTAAATCAAAGATTAAAATAAGCCTCAAGATTTGAAATCAAGATCTAGAGAGATCCGCGTAACAACTGAAGATTCTAGATGGCCACGTGGATAACAAACTCGTAACAAGATCTCAACAGAAAGCGGAGATCCAACGGCCATTACTTTGCCGCGCAAAGCCAAATCCAGCCGCAGATCTGCGGCAGATCTGGGGCATCTGAGCCCCAGATTTCGTCCACCTGTCCGGGTTCTGGAGAGTTCTTCCTGTGGCCTATATATACTTCACTTGGACCTGCGAAAAAAGACTGAACAGAGAAGAGAGAGAGATTAGTGCAAAGATTTGTATTTTGTTAGTTTTTCTTTAGGATTTTTAGCTCTCTATGATCTTCTTCTCCCTAGATTTCATTGCAAGAGAGAGTTGTATGAGAGAGAGAGCTTGTATCATCAAGGAGTGACAACTTGAAGCTATGCAAGGATTGATCCATTCTCTACTTCTCTACTTGAGCTTGATTCTAGTTTGATTACTTTCTTTACTTGCTTTGTTTACTTTCTTGCAATTTAATTCATGCTTTGTTTTTCTTTTGTAATGGCTTGTAGCTAATTCTTTCTCCATTTACTAGCTAACCACTACTCTTGCTAACTACTAACTCATGGGTGATTGCTTTAATTCATCTTGCAAGTTGTATGGTCTTCTCTTCTCCGATGGGTTTTCTTTCATTGCTTGGCAAGTATCTTGTTGTAATTCTCCATATGATTCATGTGTGCCTCATTTAGAGCCTTGTCTTTGAACAAGTGCCTTGATGGAACATGGAGATGGATCACCAATATGCTATTTAATGTACAACTTCTTTAAGTCCATTATTGAATGTTGTATGTTCTTCATTTGCATCCCTTGAGTGTAGCTCTTTTGATTCCATTATTGAAAGTCTAACTTGTAGGCCTATGACATCTATGGAGGCTACAAGACAAGTCCAAGAATGAGCTCCCGTCATCCAAGTGGGAAGGTAATTAGACAACACGCAAGACAAATCTATGCCGATGAATCAACATGAGGCACGCATTCACTATCACGGAGTTTAGTAAGTCTTTAGTAAGGTAGTAAGGTTAGCTAGTCATGGTTTTTCTTTATTCAAAGTCTTTTCAAAGTTTTCTTTTCTTTTTAGTGTGAATACCAAAGCAAACCTCTTCTTGATTTCTTTTTACATTTTCCACCATGAATATATCCACCAATTCTTTCATTTGTTTTTCTTTTGATTCTTTATTCTTTTAAACAAAGAAGAATTCTCGTTTTCTAACTTCACTACCTATCGTAAAGCTTCCATCGCGAGCTCTCCCTGAGAATCGACTCGGTATAGCCCTATGCTATAGCGGAGATAAGAAAGGGTAAATCAATCTTTAAATACATTTGTGGAGTGAACTAAGCACTTGAGGTTGTTTCTAAACCTTCTCATTTTACATAATATTTGTGCTAAAACTCTACACAACTCTTTCTCAATCAAAAAATGGCGCCGTTGCCGGGGAGAGCAACGTTTTTAGGTTAAAGTGAAGTACTAAACGAATCTTCTTCTCTGTTTGCAGGTTACAGGTGAAGAAACAGAAAATCTTGCATTGCAGTGACATACAAGTAGACCTGGGCCTCTGCTCAAGAAAGCAGAGACCAGGATCCCTCAGTTTTGCCGCAGATTCTGGACTTTTGCCGCAGATCTGCGGCAATCCTGAGATCACTACTGATCAGTTTTCTGCAGGGCCTCTGGTTCTGCAAAATACAGCTGCTGATATACCTGAAATCTTGTATTCTTCACCATATACCTGCTAAATTAAAAAACAGTAAAAAGTTGGTTGAAATTGTTAAAAATTGTTTAGACACTTGCATCTCTAGGCACGTGTCTTTTCAATTCTTTACTTTTACTGTTGAAGAGTGCTGGAGGCAAGGTACGTTTCGCACTGCATATAGACTAGGAATCATCTCTTGCTTGATTTTCATGCTTTGAGTGAATCCTTGTTATATTTCTTGTACACTTGCACAAATCAATTCTAAGGGCATAACCCATAAAAAAGATAAGGTGGGGAGTTCATTACCCTTTCCTTAGCCCAAAAACCACATCCCAGCACTCACAATCCCAAGCTTGTAAATAAAATTTGAATAGACGTTGGCCCTAGGGACATCTCGGACTCAATAGGAGATTTTCCTAAGGGGGAAAAGTGTTAGAAATTGATTTTTGTAAAATCAGTGTCTAGGAAAGGGATTGAGGGCCGAAAGCCCGAAGGTTGCTGGTTACTTAATTAAGGAACGTCTTCGGACGGAAAACCTCCCACCAACCTTACCCTTCCCTGGCTGATTCGCTTATAGTCAAAGTCTACACTAAACCTCCTGTGGATGATCTAAAGTTAGGAGTCGTCTAGGTCCAGGATCCTTAGATAGCTGGGATTGATTTTTCTTTTATTGTTTGTTATTTTTATTTTTCTTTTTCGCTGGTGTGATCGGTGCACGTTGTTTGTGACTTTATATGTAAGAGTGGTTCTGTAATTCCAATTCAGCAAGACTTGCTAGACTTTCTACACTTACACAACCACTTGATACCATGACCAACAACGTCTCACTTCAAGATCGATTTTATCCGATTCGCACCTCCATTCCATCTTGCATTCTTCTCCCCGAGCCTAATGCAAATCACTTCGAGCTGAAACCGCAATTCATTAATACACTTCCCCATTTCCATGGTCTAGAGTCTGAGGACGCATACCTCTTTATTCGTGAGTTTGAAGAGGTATGCCAAATGATGAGAATTTCCCAACTGTCTGAGGATGCTGTTAGGTTGCGGTTCATACCGTTTGCACTTAAGGATTTAGCTAAGAAATGGCTTTATAATCTTCCAGTCAGTTCCATATCTTTATGGGAGGATTTTGTTAAAGTCTTTCTTAAGAAATTCTATCCTATCCACAAAACAGCCCTCATGAGAAAGAACATAATGCAATTCAAGCAGGAACCAAATGAACCTTTCTGGAAGTATCTTGAGCGTTTCAAAGACCTTCTTGCCCTGTGTCCCCATCACGGCATAGAGAAATGGCGTCTATGCCAGATTATCTATGATGGATTAGATTACCAAACGAAAACCCTTTTAGAATCCATGTGCCAGGGGGAATTTTTGAAGAAAGATGAACATCAGGGGTGGGATCTCTTTGAAACCCTAGCTGAGAAAACCATTCAGTGGGAGTCATGCCCTGATAAACCGACTCCCACCACTTCCAGAACTGGTACACACTCCAAAGAATCCTCTATAGCTGCAGAAACCAAGATCACACAATTAATGAAGAGGATAGAACTGCTTGAGTCAAAAGGGAATTCTGTGGTCAACCAGGTCAACCCATTGCCTTTGATTAAACCGGGTTGCACCAACTGTCATGACCTTAGCCATGTATTTGAGGAGTGTCCATTATATCAGCCCCAATCATTTCAGGAGAACATGAATGCAGCTTTTACCAGACCCCCATACTCCAACACTTACAAGTCGGGATGGCAGAACCATCCAAATTTTCCATGGAGTCAGTCTGGTCCTGAGCATCATAGGCCACCATTTCCACATCCTTATAATGCTCAGTCTCACCCATCCAGTTTCAATAAAAATTCACTGTATATTCATCCATCTCAAAGTCCACCACATTCACAGTCATATCAGTACCCACCACCACAATACCAATCACAAGTCCAATCTCCATATCATCAACATCCACCCCAGAACACTTCAGATGATAAAATATCAGAGTTGATGAAAATGATAGAATCCCTAACCAAGAACCAAGCTTCAATGATGAATCATCATCAACAGGATATGGATAGAATTCAGGTCCAAATTGGGCAATTGGCTGAGAATCAAAAAGGAATGTTCCCAAGCCAGCCATTGCCAAATCCAAACACCACTTCCCTTTGAATGAAGTGGAAGATTCAGGACCCAGTCAATGTCATGCTATTCATACCCTGAGATCTGGAAAACAAGTTGACAATAGGGTTTCTAGTCCACCATCTCATCCAGTACCAAAGCCAATACCTCCTGTCCCAATGCAACAACTTTTGACAAACCATCCTCTAGTTCAGAGCCATCCACTTCCAAAGCCAAGGGGAAAGAAAAGTAGATGAGCAACCTTATAAGCCTAGAGTACCATATCCAAATAGGCTTCTAAATAACAAGTCAAATGCTCACATGGAGAAGATAAAAGAACTTTCAATAAGGTCCAAATCAATGTCCCTCTTCTTGATGCCATTCAACAAGTGCCATCATATGCCAAATTCTTGAAGGAAATGTGCACCAAGAAGAGGAAGATCCAAGTTCCTAAAAAAGTCTTCCTAGCATCATCCATCAATGAGCTGCTCACTGGTCCAATTCCTGTTAAATACAAAGACCCAGGGAGCCCCACCATTTCATGCATCATAGGACAGACTATAATCAATAGGGCACTTCTTGATTTGGGGGCCAGCATTAATCTCCTACCTTTCTCTGTGTACCAACAATTGGGGTTAGGTGATCTCCTCCCGACCCAAATGACCATCCAATTGGCTGATCGCTCTGTTACTAAACCCAAGGGGGTAATTCATGATGTCCTTGTCAAAGTTGGAGAATTCTTTTATCCTGTTGACATTGTTGTCTTTGAAACAAAACCTGTGTCAAATTCTAATCAAAGGGCACAAATTCCTGTCATTCTGGGACGACCATTCTTGGCTACTGCAAATGCAATCATTAATTGCCGGAATGGATCAATGAGGTTGACTTTTGGTAACATGACACATGAACACAATGTCTTCCACACACAGCCTCACAAAACAAAAGATCAAACATTTGAGGTTAGCTTCATTGTAACAATTGTGAGGAGGAAGGTGAAGATCCAAAAGATGAGTCACAATCTTGTGATTCTCTTATCCGAGTACCCTTTCAAACGGGGAAAGTTGATTTGGATATTTTCACTTTCAATGAACCAAATCTGAATGTATCTGAACCTCCGATTGATATATCATTTGAAGACTTGTTTGCTGAAGAGATCATGTGTTTAGATGAGTCAACTCGGGGTAAGTTAGCTGATTGTCCACTTCCGGATGTTGATTTGAGTTTTGAAGAATTATATGGAGAAGAGTTAAAATTTCTTAAAATTGAAAGTGATGAGATTCTGAGTGAGAGTGGTGATAAGGACTTTGTTTGTGAACAATGTGGTGGAATGAGTGTGAATAATAATAACAATCAATTGAATCTGGAAAAACCTAAGGCTAGAATAATTCAGACCGTTTCCCAATGGAGCTCAAGAAAGAGAACACATTGGAACGATGGGAAACGGGCCAGAGGAAAGCGACCAAAAGCCTAGGTGAGAGTTACACTTGTATATATTCCTTGTAAATATTTTTTGCACTTTTTTGTGAATAAATGGTTCCTTCCCTTTCCATTTTTGTTTCATGCATACATATATCATGATGCATTGAGGACAATGCATGAAATAAGTGTGGGGGAGGGTTTACTAACATAGAGTTTTTAGATTTTCTTTCTTTTACACTTCTTTTAGAAAATAAAAAAAATAATAACAATAAAAATAAAAAAATAAAAACTTTTTGAAATAAGAGACAAAGTTTTGTTCTATTTTTAAGAAAATTAAGATGTATCTTAGAAATTAAGAAAGCCTTAATTATGACATCTTAAACCTAGTTGAAATAATAGATCTTGTTTGAGATTATAGGCTAAGTAAGTAAAATTGGTGAGATATTTTTATCTTGAATTTTTTGCCTTAGATAATATGCACTTTACACTTACACATTTCTTGGGATGGAGACAAAGACCAAAAATGCCATATAAATAAAAAAAAAAAGAGAAAAAAATATATATATATAAATAAAAGATCACTTATTAAGCTGGATAACTATGCCTCAAGAAGCATAGTTACTCACGCCTAACGGTGATCAAGGAGATAAATAATCCCCCTTAGTTATGTGGCCTTTTTTACTCGAGACCTTAAACCCGAGGGATGTTTTCTCATCTGGTGCCCTAAGACCGTCTGGTTTGGGAGTCATCGGTTAAAGGCTCGCTACAAGGGTAAACTAGAAAGCCTAGACTAAGGGAAGAAAAATAAAAAAATATATATATATATAAATAAATAAATGGCTTGATGGTTGGAGTTGAAATCCCAGAAATTTTCACAGAGCACGGTGTGCATATTATCTAGGTTTTATGAAAGATAAAATATTCAATCCAATTTTGAATTCTTACCTTAATTGAAAACAAGATCTTGCATGGAGACTAAGTTTAAGGAAGAATGATTATAGGTGGACTTATGACCTAGGATCACTTATATTTTTGCAAAAATAGTTCATAAACATGTCTCTTATTCAAAATGCGTTTTCAAAACACTAACATTTGTCTTCTTTCTTATGGATTTTGTGGGTGTAATCCGCTGAAAACCCTCAGGAGACAACACTCCTCCTCTAGGGTAACCTAGAGGTTTAACGGCTTGTTGCACACGCTCAGTGCAATCGCGTCACCTGCGAAAGTGGTGTAATAAATTGGTAGTTAGGATTTTCTTTCCTTTTCTTTGTTTTGCTCGGGACGAGCAAAAGAATAAGTGTGGGGGTGTGATTGTAATCCAATATTGCATATTTTACTTCATAATTCCCATGCATTTAGTTAATAAATATATGATTTTTACTCATCTTCTCTACATATTTGCAGGTACACACTCTAAAGGAGATAAAGCAAATAATCACTTTAATTAACACTAATTAAAGTGATTAAATCAAAGATTAAGATAAGCCTCAAGATTTGAAATCAAGATCTAGAGAGATCCGCGTAACAACTGAAGATTCTAGATGGCCACGTGGATAACAAACTCGTAACAAGATCTCAACAGAAAGCGGAGATCCAACGGCCATTACTTTGCCGCGCAAAGCCAAATCCAGCCGTAGATCTGCGGCAGATCTGGGGCATCTGAGCCCCAGATTTCGTCCACCTATCCGGGTTCTGGAGAGTTCTTCCTGTGGCCTATATATACTTCACTTGGACCTGCGAAAAAAGACTGAACAGAGAAGAGAGAGAGATTAGTGTAAACCTTTGTAATTTTGTTTTTCTCTAGGATTTTTGTAGCTCTCTATGATCTTCTTCTTCCCTAGAAATCATTGCAAGAGAGAGTTGTAAGAGAGAGAGAGCTTGTACATCAAGGAGTGACAACTTGAAGCAATGCAAGGATTCATCCATTCTCTTCATCTCTACTTGAGCTTGGTTCTAATTTAATTGCTTTCTTTACTTGCTTTCTTTACTTTCTTGCAATTTACTTCATGCTTTGCTTTTATTTTGTAATGGCTTGTAGCTAAATTTTCTACCATGTACTAGCTAACCACTAGCCTTGCCATCTTCACTAACTCATGGGTGATTGCTTTAGTTCATCTTGCAAGTTGGATGGTCTTCTCTTCTCCGATGGGTTAAACCACCTGTCATCCAAGTGAGAAAGTAATTAGATCAACACGCAAGACAAATCCATGCCGATGAATCAACATGAGGCACGCATTCATTATCACGGAGTTTGGTAAGCTTTGGCAAGGTAGTAAGGTAAGCTAGTCATGGTTTGCTTCTTCAAGTTTACTTTCTTTTTAGTTGTTAATCCAAAACCAATCTTGATCTTGATTTCTTTTTACATTTTCCACCATGAACATATCCATCCATTCTTTCATTTCTTGTTCCATGATTGTTTTATTCTATTAAGCATAGAAGACACTTCGTTTACATTTCTTCACTACGATTCGTAACGCTTCTATCGCTAGCTCTCCCTGAGAATCGACTCGGTATAGCTCTATGCTATAGCGGAGATAGGAAAGGATACATCAAACACATTTACATACACCTTTCCCGTCTAATTGACATGTGCCTAGATGCAAATGTCTAAACCGTTTTAAAGCATCCAATTACCGTATTTTAATTCTTAAGATTATTTATAGTGCACAGGTAATATAAACAAAAATTAGCAGCAGAATATAAAAATGTACAAGAATTTACCCAACCACACTTGAGCAAGTGTGGACTTCTGCAACGCTAAAACTTTAACCTGCACACCAAAAAAAACAAAGAAGAAAAGTTCACAAAAGCATGAAATCAAACCGTTCCCATCCCCGGCAACGGCGCCAAAATTTGATCGGGATAAAATCGCGCACAAAAAGTGTATGTTTTGAAATGAAGATTTAAAGTGTGTGTGCTTTGGCTTCCT
This sequence comes from Agave tequilana, assembly GCA_038442645.1. Lineage (NCBI taxonomy): Eukaryota > Viridiplantae > Streptophyta > Magnoliopsida > Asparagales > Asparagaceae > Agave > Agave tequilana. The sequence goes on along the minus strand of JAVJIF010002549.1, from coordinate 216,391 downwards.
CGATACTTCCGTTATAGCATAGAGGCTAAAAACGAGTCGAATCCACAAGGATGGGAGGCGATAGAAGCTTTACTGGTTGATTCATGTGTTTGTTAAAAGGTTCTTCAAAGTCTTAAAGAATCAAAGAAAAGAAAACAAAGAATGAAAGATAAGTATACGGTGAAACACAAAGAAGTGGGAAACATAGAAAAGAATGGTTTTTGTGGTTTTTGATATTTCTAAAACAAGGTGAAAATGAAAGAAAACTCATGGCTACTAACTACTAATGACTCCACCAACATGCTAACCTCTTAGTGATAGTTGCCTCACATGTATCATTGGCAATCACTAGTCCTTGGTTCAAGAGCTATTTAAAGCACGACCCATATGTAACTCATCACAACCCAACTCTACAAAACAAGTTCAAGCTACACTTAAATCATCAAAACCCGATAAGAGCAAGCATGAAGTAATGTAATGTTAGCTCGTTAGTAGTTAGGAAGTTAGAGTTAGATCCATCATCATGAGCCATCAATGGCTCTTGCAAGAGCAAGGTCAAAATGAGACTATTAGATTCATGTGGATTATCAAATAAGAAGCTAGACTAGTTGGTGGTTAGTAGTTAGTACCATGAGAGAAAAGATTAGTTACACATGTAAAAGAAGTTAGATAGAAAATAAAGAGAGGTAAAGAGAGCACCTTTCATAGCTTGTCACCTTCTATTACAAGTACTCTTGCATTCCACTCATGTATCACTCTTTCTCCTAATACAAGTTCTAAAATAAATGAAAATACAAAGGGAAAGAAGAAGAACTACCCTAACCTAAACTAAACTACAAAATGGAATGAAAAACTACCCTAAAACTCTGTATATCTCCTTTCTCTGGAACCCAGGGGGTATTTATAGCCACCAGGGAAGAGGGGGCTAGGGGACAGGCCCTGGCCCAAAACACGGCCGGGGCCGCGGCCATACTAGGGCCGCGCGCGCGGCACTTCGAGCCGCGCGCGGTCCCATCTGTCCCCTGTCAGGCCCTGTGCCCGGTTTTGGTTTTGCAGCCGCTGGTTTTGATGAATCAGCTCCTCTAGGTCAATTGCTATCTTTAATAGGCCTTTAATCACTAATTAAATGGTGATTTAGGGTCTTCTTCTTCATTGCACGCCATGGACCTAGAATCAAGCAAGCAAAGCTTTATTAGCAAAATTTAATATGAAATTAATGTGAAGATGTGATACAAATTATGCAAAGTTAGAGATTAATCAGCTAACAATCTTAAGACAATTAAGTACTTGAATTTACTTACTTTTACTCTGCTTGAATTACAGAAGATGTATGAGACTAATCAAGAGAGTACCAGTAAGGCACTTGATTGACATTTGACCTGCAAAAAAAATATAGAATTTTAGAACTTTTAAAACAGTAGTGTAAGGTGCTCGATTCTACCGCTATAGCAAGTGGCTATGCGGGTCGTGATCCACAAGGAGGGACTAGCGATGGAAGCTTTTTAGTAAGTTCGCTATTCTGCTACAATTAATGGTTAAAATTCTTCTTTTAGTTCTTAAAAAGAAAAGAAAAAATTGAGTTAAAGTCAGGTTTGGAAGAAAGCGGTAGAATGAAAAGATGAAAAAAATTAGAAATGATATGTACAAAGAAATGAAAATGGAATGATAAAAGAAGTGGTAGATTGTGGTGTTCTAAACTACAGAATTAAAAGAAAAGAAAGAAACTAAAAGTTACTTACCCTTTTGTGCTCATATTCCTTGGATTCATAGCTACGACTTATCTTGTCGTTGAAGGCAATTAAGCATGGTGTGTAGGATCTTCCCCATTCCAATCTATACTAAGAATAAAAGGGCAAGCTATACTAAAGAGAATAGTTGTTCATCACCATAGACCATCAAGGGCACTTGCAATGGCGAAGCAGTCTCGAGGCTATCATATTCACTTCGATTGCAACACATTAGAGGAGAGTAAACGAAAACAAGAGTAAAGATGAAAAAGTAACTTTGATTCAATTCAAATAGTAATGAAAGAAGAGATCACTTACACCGGTGTCACCTGCCGTACAAGCTTGCTCTCATGCCTCCATGAAAGTATCCTCTCCTCTCAGTTACATAAAGAAATAAAATTACATGAAAGAAAATAAAAACCTAAGTTACAAATTATAAATTAGCCTAAGTTTTACTATCTGCTTGGTCGTCCCCTGTACGCTATGAAAAACCCTCTATTTATAGGCAAAATCCAACATAGTAGGGCGTATGAAGATAAGGGGAGTAAACGCTCCCCCTCACTCCCTAACAAATCCGCGGCTTATGCGCATTTTCGTGGCCTTTCTGTGGCCAGGTGGCCACAGCTGAGGGGTGGAGCAGCCTGGTTTCGGGATATGACTTTATCTTCAGCTGGATTTTCAGTTTTATCTACGAAATTGTGATGAAACCCCTTTGATTTTTGGCTTCAACCGATTGATTTGTAGAGATTTGTTCAACTAGTTTTCAACAGATCTGAACCGACCTGATCTGCCCTGATTTACTGACTTCGAATTAATTCTGATTTAAATCAGAATCTGATAGGCTTTTGGGCTCATTTCTCTTTCCTCTCCTTTAGGAAGGGCCTGCAAATAAATTAAACAATAATTAAGAGAAAGCAGAGTTTATTCTAAAATAAGTATGAGAATATGATAATTAATGTGTAATATTAGCGACCAATCACACCCCTATACCTATCTTTTGCTCGTCCTCGAGCAAAACAACTAAACAAAAAATTATTAGACCACTTTCGCAGGTCACGCGATTGCACTGAGCATGTGCAACAAACCGTTAAACCTCTAGGTTACCCCTAGAGGACGAGTTTTGTCTCGTGAGGGTTTTCAGTGGCTTAAAACCAAAAGCCAGTAATATCTCCCCCTAAATGTGGCCACATCCAGGCCGTGAAAATGTGGCTTTGGCCGCATTCTCGCGGCTATCTCTTGGAGATAAGGAGAGCGTTTTCTCCCCTTATTCCTTACTCCTCTCCCCTCCGGGGTTTTTTTCCTATAAAAGGCAGGAAGTTTACTGAAGAAAGATGGAGGCCTAGTTTAATTTTCTAGATTTATTTTTAAGATTTAGGATCATTATTAGATAGTTTATGAGAAATTATATCTCATATTTCTTCTCTATAGTGCAGTCTAGAAATAAGTGAAAGAGAGAAAAATAGTGTGTAATTGACTATTGAAGTGACAATCAAAAGAGATTCACCATTGCTTAAACTCAACTCTACTTTTCTGGTCTGTCTTTGTTTTTATTTCATTTCATTATTTTCTTTTCCATCGTTATGAGTAGCAAGATCGATTTTCTGGGCTCACTATTCTTCTTTTTCTATGATTTTTTGCTTCTTGATCGATCTTTATTAAAAAGAACTCAATGAATCATATGAATGCCTAAATTAAGCCTTGCATATTGGTAAGTATTCTTGAAGGCACATGAGGATGGGAAATGATTTGAACTAACTTTTGAAATAGATCTTAAAAAGAACTTGTTTTTATTCAATGTTGCTTTAATGCTTTGATGGTTTAATATTCAACATAAAGAATGATTTCAAATCTTAAGTTCGAATTCTAAAAACTATCTTATGTGTTTTCTTTGATCTCTTTTTACTTGATTTAAATCTTCGCCTATGATCTTAATAAGGCATTTTAAACTTTCAAGAGAATGACACGTGGTTGAATAATAGAATAGTGAGCCCGAATTCTTCATTATTAAAACCAAACAAACACAATCACTCTCAAAGCATTTTAAAGATCATCTTCTCCTAATCTTTCTCTAAGTTTTCAAGTTTTCTTTAAATCACTTCTCTACTCTCCATTCTCTTTTCAACTTAAAAACATTAACACCAATTGATTGCTAAAATGAAAGAACAATCAAAGAGTTAAGAAATTACCGTGTAGCTTTTGGCTAACGGGTCGTGTCCACGAGGAGGAATGCGATGAAAGCTTTTCGGTGTTGTTTTAAACAAAGAATTGTGCTCGTTTTTTAATTGTAAAGAGAATGGAAAGAAGGAGATGATTAAAAGAGAAATTGCAACTTTGGAGAAGGCTTTGGAAAAGGTGATTTAAAAAGCTTGAAAATTGTTTGGTTGATTATAATATAAGAAGGAGAAGATCTGGGCTCACTAATTTTTAACTCAGCTATGTACTTATTTCAAGGAAATTTGGGTTGCATCACTTTTATTATAAACCAAAAACCTTTAGTTTTTCTTTAATGTCCAAACAAAACAAATAAGATCGTTTCATTTAAATCTTAAGCCCTTTCATTACAAATCATTAAGAAGTGAATATTAAAATATCAAGCGCGAAGAAGCATGTATGGAATAAAAGTAGTTCAAAGAGAATTGTGCTTTAAAAGTCCAAGTTTAAATTAAAGAAATCCTTATGTGCTTTCAAGAACGAAGTTTTAACTAAGGTACTTTATGATTCAAAAAAGGTTGCTTTTATGAAAATCAATCAAGAGAGAGGAGATAGAAGAGGTCCATTAGTGAGCCCAGAAAACGAATTAGCTACTCATTATGAAATGAAAATAAACAAGAGAATGACAAGTAAACTTGAACATACCGAATTCGAGTTGAGTTGATCAAGCAAGTAGAAGCTCCTTTGATTGTCACTTCAAAGACGAATTACACACTCAATTTCACTCTTCTCTCTAGTGTTCGTACTGAACTACAAATTATAAAACAAAAATATAACTTCTATACAATCTAACAAAGAGCCGAAATCCTTAAAGAATAAACAAAAATTCTAATCCTAGTCTTCGCTCCTTTTTTAGTCCAAAACCCAAGCTTTTATAGGCAAAAACCCAGAGGGCAGGGAGTGAGGAGATAAGGGGAGCAAACGCTCCCCTTATCTCTACCAACAAGCTGCGGATCGCGGTTTGGGCCGCGGATCCGCGGCCTGGATGTAGCCAATTGGCCATATCCAGGTGGAGGATTGGTTGGCATGGATTAGGACTCCTTTTTGTCTTGTTGGTTTCACTATTGCAACTCCTAGATTTGACGAAACGATCTTTGATTTGTTGGCTTCAACCGCTTGATTTGGGAGGATTCATTTCAATCAGTTTTCAACCTCTCTAATATGCCAAGATTTGCCCTGATTCCCTGATTTTGAATTTATTTTGAATTAAATGAGCTTTTGGGATCGTTTCTCTGGCCTAACCTTTAGCAATGGGTCTGCATTTTATAAAGAACAATAGGACTTATTAATATGACTTATATAGATAACAAGCATGGAAATGTGACAATATATATGCAATATATGTGACCGATCACCAATATTTGTTTTTAAAACATAACATTGAAACGCTTTCATCGCATTCATTCTCGTGGACACGACCCGTTAGCCCTAAGCAACACAGTAATTCTCTCACATTTTCTTCAGCCAGTACTTTGAATTCGGTTATTAGGAAACTAGAATTCATATATATATATATATATATATATATATATATTATATATATATATATATATATATATATATATATATATATTTCTTCTGCTCTCGGAAGGAAGTCAGGATTTGTGTGTTGAATACTAGAGCATTTCAAAATATTCATGCAGGAAAAGGCCTTAGCTTTTTTGTTACCCTGTATAAAGGTGGGATGTTGAAGTGCTGATTTCGTCCGTCTTGAAATCTTAAATTTAGGCAATTGGTTTTCATCAAATGTGTTGGAAAAGATGTTTTTTTTTTTTTTTTTGCTTTTTTTTTGATAGAGAAAAAGATGAGTTCTGACTCCGTAAGGTCATAGAAAAGTGGGTGAGAAAGCAGTTAGGTTGTCTCCATGTATGTTTAGAAACCATGTTAACTCTATGCTTGTTGCGGGCTTTGTTAGACTCTAAAGAGTTCATATTGGAATTGAATCACTAGACTAGAATCATTTATAGTGTGAGCTATCACTTAGAGTTCATATTGGAATTGGATCACTAGACTAAACTCATTTATAGTGTGCATATTGGAAATGGATCACTAGACTAGAATCATTTATAGTGTGAGCTATCACTTAGAGTTCATATTAGAATTGGATCACTAGACTAATCATTTATAGTGTGAGCTATCACTAAGTGATAGCATGAAAATGGGAAGATCAGGCCTACCCAAAACCCGGTCTGGTCTCGACCCGAACATACTTCAGACCTTCAATCAGGCCCCCGGCTCAGGCCCTAATTCAACCGACCCAGGCCTTGCCTAATGCTTTTAAAATTAAAATGATACAATCATATTTTCCCTCTTATTTGTTTCAAACCCTATACTTCTTAAGATTAAGAGTCTTCACTTTGACTTGTAAAATTTGAAAAATTATAAGAAAATACTAATTTATAGTGTAATAAAAATATTAATTAGAAAATAAATATATTTGATATTAGATTTGGACACAAATAGGATCTGAAATAGGCCTCCTTAAGACAGGGGTTGGGCTCAAGGTAGAGTTTAGTGTAGGCAATGAGCAGGCCTTAAAATAAAATGAGCCAAAATAAGACTCCAATCTCTACCCATTTTTGATCGGGTCGGGCTGAGGCAGGGGTCGGGCCTAGGCTTTTTTCAGGCCGACTTTAGGATCTGCAGCCGACACTGACCCATTATCATTCCTACTTGGGTCCTATTTGGCAACAAGCTTAAGTTTCCCAAAACCTCAGTTTGGAAGAGTTTGTAGCAACAAATGGGCATTATGATACCAATTATTACTCTCGGGATCTACATTTGCGGTACTTGGCAATATGATGATACTTGCAAAAGAAAACTGTTGTAAAGCAAACTTGCAATACCTAGACAAAAGAGTGATAAGATATAACACGAGAACGTGGTTCGGCCCAAACTTAGCCTACGTCCACGGGAAGAGAACTTGAGAGAGTTTTATTAATAAACTTGATAAAGAGATCTAACATTTCTCTTGATCTCACATGAGTATTCACATTCCTCTTGACTTTAAGTCTATATTACAAAAGTATACATTCTATCTATGCACCTTCACTTTGCTCCTCTCTTTCTTGGCTTTTTCTAGTCTTCTTTATTTGAGATTAATTTACAATGTCGGGTTACAAGTTTTATTTATAGGATTTTATAATATAACTACTATTTGGACTATGAGATGATTTTGGCCATTGGATACTTGAAAAATCTTAATAAATCCTACTTGAGTTTATCTCCTTGATCTAAAAGAATTTTAAATCCTTCAATCTTTAAAAACAAACCTTCATTGATTATAATCTGAATCATATTGATAATCCTCTAGAGAAGAAAACTCGTAAGTGCCTGAAAAAAACCTGCTCCACCCTGATTTGTTTCTTCTGCTTCAAGCTATCGTCTTCTCCAACGCAATTGGACTTTCTTGGACCATCATCTCTTTTTGAATACAAGGCAAAATCTTAACAATCTCCACCTTGACTTAGTTTAAATTCTTCAATAAAACACCTTGAGATTTTGGAGTGTTACCTTAATTCTTTCCTTATTTGTAATCATACTGTGAACCCTTTAACTCTTTCCCTCTCTGCTTGGGACCTTTGGCAGATTTACCGCCATGGCTTGAGCCATCTCGGGCCTTAAATGCACCCTTTCCTGTAAGACTTTGACCCGGTTCATGTCTTATTGCAGTCTTCCTTGAAGCTTCACTTGCGATGAGCTCCTTTCCAAGCCTATCCTTGAAACTTCACCTCGAACTGAATTTTCTTCCTTCAACTTGTATAACTCTCCACACTTCTCTTTTTTAGGATTACTTTATCTCCTTGGATAGCTATGACATCCTGATGCACTTGTATCCAGTATCCTTCCTCATCGAGCACTCTTATGGATATTAAATTATACCATGCCTTCGGTACATACCAGACCGCCTCCATAGCACGCATCGTCCCATCTCTTTCTATAACCTTGACTGTCTGATTACTCTATAATTCTGTATTATTATATCGCATTCCCTACTGATTTATGAATAAAATATCATTTCTAATTGCGTTTTGGTCTACTTTGCAGATAAATAAGAGTCCAGTGGCTAAAGGGTAATAAGAGCTTAATTAAACCCATTTTTGGGTAATTAAATCCGCAATTCTTGGAGGCCAAGTAAGAGAACTTCTAGAAGTGCATTGAATCTAGACCTTTGAGTACGTCAGACGAATATCCGGGCAAAAATATCAAAATGCAAATATACCAAGATGGTCCTAGAAGCGACGGGAAGTTCCTCGCTAAAACCACAGACCTAAGTCCCTGGTTTTGTCGCGAAAACGTGACAAATGCCGCGTTTCCTCGGCAATTTGGTGGGGCCATGCGTCGATCTTCAACGCGCGACCCCCGTCTTCTCTTCTAGAAGCCCTATATACCTCTATATAGCCCTGCAGAGGCCCAGAGCGCAAGCAGTTTTAAGATTTAGGCTAGGTTTTCTATCTTTAGTGTAGTGTAGTGTAGGTATTCTTCTTTTCTTTTCTTTTGTATTTTTATTTTGTTTTTAGATCTTGTAGTAGGGCTGAGAGATTCAGAGAGAGATAGAGAGGGCTTGATGTAATAGATGGTGACAATCTATGTAAAGACGCCTCCTTTCTTCTCCATTGTAATCTTCTCCATCTTCTACGTGATACTTAGCTAACTTTTCTTCTCATGGCAGTCTAACTACTAACCACTAACCATCTAACCCCTTACTTGATAGTCCATATGACTCTAGTAGCCTCTACAAGGCCTTGCTCTTGCAAGAGCCATTGATGGTTCATGATGATGGGTTCTAACATTCTAACATTTCTAACATCTAACCCACTAACTTGGTAACTTATAATATCTACTTTATTTCATGATCACCTCTTACCAGTTTTGATGAATTAATAGTAGCTCGCAACTTGTTGCGTGGTATGGATGTTTTTTTTGAATGTAGAAGAACATTTATAAGCCATGCTTTGTATCGTCTCTTGAAGCCAAGGATTAGTGATAGCCAAGGATCAATGTGAGGCAACTATCACTAAGAGGTTAGTATGATTAGTGGAGCAATTAGTAGTTAGTAGCCATGAGTTTTCTTTTATAGTTATTTTCCTTACTTTGTTTTAAAAACAATTTCCAAAACCCTTTTTATCATTGTTGTTTTCACCAACTTCTTAGTTTATCTTTGTTCCATCTTCTTTTAGTTTTCAAAACCATTTCTCTTAATTTTCACATCGCCATTTCATCGCCTTCTCACCTATCACTTCTGAATTTCTTTTCTTTATTTTCTACTGCTCATTCCTTAACAAAGAAGACTTGTTAACATAACACGTGAATAAAGACTGTTAATGCTTCTATCGCCTCTCGTCCCTGTGGATTCGACCCGTTGAGCCAATGCTATAACGGAAGTATTAAGGGAATATTAGCACATACAAGCTTTTACAATGATTTCATAAACACATATTTCCGAGTGCTTGTTCCGCCCCGATCAAATTTTTGGGGTTTACTAACATAGAATTTTTTAGATTTTCTTTCTTTTACACTTCTTTTAGGATACTTTTAGAAATTTTCCCTTTTGTATAGAATATTTTCCTTTCTTTAAAAACTTTTTGAAACAAGAGACAAAGTTTTGATCTATTTTTACAAAAATTAAGATGCTCTTAAAAATTAAGAAAATCTTAATTGTAACATCTTAAACCTAGTTGAAATAATGAATCTTGTTTAAGATTATAGGTTAAGTATAAAAGATTGGGGAGATAATTTTATCTTTAATTTTTTGCCTTAGATAGTATGCACTTCACACAAACACAATTTTTGAGATGGAAATAAAGACCTAAAATATCATAAAAAATAAAAAAAATAAAAAATATACATGGTATAAATGAATAAAAAAATTACTTATTAAGCTGGATAATTATGCCTCAAAAAGCATGATTATTCACGCCTAACGGTGGTCAAAAGAAACTAATAATCCCTCTTAATTTTGTGGCCTTGTTTACTCGAGTCCTTAAACCCGAGGGATGTTTTCTCATCAGGTGCCCTAGGACCGTCTGGTTTGGGAGTCATCAGTTAAAGGCTCGCTACATGGGTGAACTAGAAAGCCTAATGAATCAAAAGGAAGAAAAAAAGAAAAGAAAAAAATATATAAATATAAATAAGTAGCTTGATGGTTAGAGTTGAAATCCAAGAAATTTTCACTATCACAAAGTGCATATTATCTAAGTTTTATGAAGGATAAAATATTCAATCCAATTTTGAATTTTACATTAATTGAAGACAAGATCTTGCATAGAGACTAAGTTAAGGGTGAATAATTTTTTGTGGACTTATGATCTTAAATCCCTTATATTTTTGCAAAAATAGTTCATAAACTTGTCTCTCTTTCAAAATGTGTTTTCAAAATAGTAACATTTATCTTCTTTCTTTATGGATTTTGTGGGTGCAATCCGTTAAAAACCCTCAGGAGACAAAACTCCTCCTTTAGGGGTAACCTAGAGTTTTTAACGGCTTGTTGCACGCGCTCAGTACAATCGCGTTACCTACGAAACTGGTGTAATAACATGTGTAGTATAGTTTTTCTTTTCTTGTTTTGCTCGGGACGTGCAAAAAATAAGTGTGGGGGTATGATTACTCTACAATTCTGCATTATTAGATCGCATTCTCTACCGATTTATGAATAAAATATCATTTCTAATTGCGTTTTGGTCTACTTTGCAGATAAATCAAGAATCCAATGGCCAAAGGTTAATAAGAGCTTAATTAAACCAATTTTCAGGTAATTAAATCCACAATCTTGGAGGCCAAGTAAGGGAACTTCTAGAAGATGTATTGAATCTAGACCTTTGCGCACGTCAGACGAATATCCGGGCAAAAATACCAAAATGTGAGTATACCAAGATGGTCCTAGAAGCGACGGGAAGTTCCTCGCCAAAACTAGGGACCTAAGTCCCTGGTTTTGCCATGAAAACGCGGCAAATTCTGCATTTTCGCGGCAATTTGTTGGTGCCACACGTCGATCTTCAACGCGTAGCCCCGTCACGTCTTCTAGAAGCCCTATATGCCTATATATAGCCCTGCAGAGGCTCGGAACGCAGCAGTTTTTGAATTTAGGCTAGCTTTTATATATTTAGTATAGTGTAGTGTAGGTGTTCTTTCTTTCTTTTCTTTTGTATTTTTATATTGTTTTTAGATCTTGTAGTAGGGCTGAGAGATTCAGAGAGAGATAGAGAGGGATTGATGTAATAGATGGTGACAATATATGTAAAGATGCCTCTTTTCTTCTCCATTGTAATCTACTTTATCTTCTACATGATGCTTATCTAACTTTTCTTCTCATGCCAATCTAACTACTAACTACTAACCATCTAACCCCTTACTTGATAATCCACATGAATCTAGTAGGCTCTACCAGGCCTTGCTCTTGCAAGATTCATTGATGGCTCATGATGATGGGTTCTAACTTTTCTAACATCTAAACCACTAACTTGCTAACTTACAAGGTCTTCTTTATTTAATTACCGGTTTTGATGGCAACTTGTTGTGTGGCATGGATGTTTTTTTGAATGTAGAAGAACAATCTTATAAGCCATGCTTTGTATTGTCTCCTGAAGCCAAGGATTAGTGATGGCCAAGGATCCATGTGAAGCAACTATCACTAAGAGGTTAGCATGGTTAGTGTAGCAATTAGTAGTTAGTAGCCATCAGTTTTCTTTTATAGTTATTTTCCTTCTTATTACTTTGTTTAAAAATAATTTTCAAAACCCTTTTTATCATTGTTGTTTTCACCAACTTTTTAGTTCATCTTTGTTCCATCTTCTTTTAGTTTTCAAAACCATTTCTCTTTATTTTCACATCGCCGCTTCATCGCCTTTGCACTTATCGCTTCTGCATTATTTTCTTTTATTTTCTTTTTCTTTTTCTTATTCTTTAACAAAGAAGACGTGTTAACATAACACGTGAATAAAGATTGTTAATGCTTCTATCGCCTCCCGTCCCTGTGGATTCGACCCGTTAAGCCAATGCTATAATGAAAGTATCGAGAAAACATTAGCACATACAAGCATTTATATTTGATTTCATAAACACACGTTTCTGAGTGCTTGTTCTGCTTTCGAACAAATTTTTGGCGCCGTTTCCGGGGATGGGAATGGTTTTGATTTCATGTTTTTGTTAACATTTTCTTCTCTGTTTTGGTGTGCAGGACTATCTTCACAGGAGCTTAACATTGCAGAACAAACACTAGCTTTGCATCTCCCTGCTCTAGAAAGCAGGGACCCAGCTTCAAAAGAAAAGCCGCGCAAACGTGACTTTTGCCGCGAAACCGCGGCTATTTTGTGATAATTGTGTATCCTGTAGTGCTGGGCTGTGTTCATTGTAATTGCTAGTTGATTTGTACTATTACTTTCCTACTTTGATTGCCTACACACTGTAATAAATTAAAGAACTAAAATACAATATTTGAATGCTTTTAAATTGGTGTAGACATTTTCATTTAGGCACGTTTTAATTCAACTCCAATTACTATATTTTGTTCTGTTGTTGTGATCTAGACTGAGGTGTACATATGGCATTGCATATAATATAGGACAAATCCATGGGTGATTTACTCGCTTTGTGTTATATTCTTGTCTATATTGCACACTTGCATGAATTGAAATTAAGGGCAAAACCCATACAAGATAAGGTGGAGATTTCATCACCCTTCCTTAGCCCAAAAATCACCTCCCCACCCACAAAACTCAAGCCCAAATAAAAATTGATAGACGTTGGCCCCTAGAGACATCTCGGACTCCTTAAGAGATTGGCCAAGGGTGAAACTTATTTTGAATCTTACTCTTGTGAAATCGGTGTCAAAGGTTGTGGATTAAGAGGTTACGCCACGAAGATACTGTGGTTTGGCGTAATTAAGGCCCGTTGCTTACGCACAGATACCTCCCACCGTACTTTGCCCCTACCTGGCCGATTAGCTTGTGGTCAGATTCAGGCAACAACCTCCCTCAGGTAATCAACCAGTTATGAGTCGTGTAGGTTTAGGTCAACCTTAATATAGGCTTGGTTTTGATTTTTCTTTTCTTTTGTTTGTTGTTTTCTTTTTCTTTTTTTTGTGATTATTTGTGAAATGGAATTCAACAATAACAATTATTTCAATCCTAATATGAATCCACATTTCACACCAACCCCATTTGATTCGGATAATTTCAACCCGACTTTTTACAATATGAACCAACTAAATACACCGAGTTGGACTTATCCGAATCAATACAACCCATACCCCGAATCTCATAACTATAATTTTCAAAATAATTTCAACTTTTCACAGAGTCAATGGGGATTCACCTCCCCCGAGTCCAATTTTCCACCATCTTGTCCTCAATTTTCACAAATTTCACAATCTTATGTTCTAATTTTGCTTCCTATACTCCTTTTCCTGGTCCTCCCATTGAAGAAAAATCTGAATTAGAAAAGAGTATAGAAGCCAACTTACAAGAGGCCGAGCGTTAACTTTAGCAAATGATGGCCTCTCCAATTCCACAATATTTTCAAGAGTCTTACTCAGTTCTACCTTCTCATCATGAACAACCATCTTCCCTGGAAACTTGTAAGGAACTCTTGCGTGAGTTCAAGCTTCAATCTCAAACAAGTTGGACTCACAATCTTCACTATCTTTCCAAAATCAAGATTCTTATACTCCCTTTTTGGACCATTCACTTGAAGAAAAATCATATCTAGAAAATAGTATAGAAATCTAGCAGGAGTTGCGTTACAATTTCAAAAATCTTCTTCTCAGTCAATTGATAGGTTGGAAACACAATTGAGTCAATTGGTCAACATTTATAGGAATGAGGAAACTCTCTCTTATCAACCTTTGACCAATTCAAATTTCTCTAACTCTATCAATTTAACCCATGATTCTTGTTTTGGAAACCAAGATTCCTACACTCCTTTTCTAGAACAACTACTTGAAGATACATCACATCTAGAAAAGAGTATAGAAGTCTTGCAAGAGTCTGCACTACGATTTTAAAAATCTTCTGCCCAGTCTATCAATAGGTTGAAAACACAATTGAGTCAATTGGTTAACATTTATAGGAATGAGGAAACTTTATCTTATCAACCTTTGACCAATTCAGCTATCCCTAACTCTATTGATCTGACCCAGGACTCTTGTCATTTTGGACACCAAGATTCAATTTTAGCACACCTCTCTGAACTTGTCTAAACTTCAAATGTTAAAAATCCCATTGACATTTTGACAAGTTATCCTTTTCCTGAAATTGAACTTAAGCATGATATGATCCTGAACTTCAACTTGGTAATTCAACTTCACTTCCTGATTCAATATTGACTGAGGTATTTTTACTTGAATTCAGGCCTTTTCCCGAGACAGTATTGGATCCAGTGCCAGTCCATTATGAAACTGAATCACCAATCTTTTATGATCATCATATTGAACTTGATTCATACTTTTGAAAGTCCCATTGATAAATTGGCAAGTTCTCATTTTTATGGAATTGAACTCAATGAGGAATCTGACCTAGATTCTCATATTTGTGATCCAGTTTCAATTCCTGAATCAATATTGATTCCTGTTTTGTTACCCAACTTGACTAATATTTTAGAGTCAGTTTGGTTCCTACACCTGTTATTCTTGAACTTGAATCACCTATCTTAGAAAGTCACATTCCGTGGTTGGGAAATGAATGCGGAATAGGATTTCAATTTATTGATTTGGACCCATTCCTGAACCAATTTGGACTCCTGAGCCTTTCCTTGACTTAAGTCAAATTCATGAGTTGATATTAGTTCATGTACTTCCTGAGCCCAAATTAATCATTTCATCTTTTCATACTCCATTTTAGGACAAAGGTGTTGAATTTGACTCTGAAATTATTTTGAAAATTTCAAAATTAGATAGGGTTAAAAACATAATAAAAATCATACTGATTGGTCACTAATGTTGCACATTTATTATCATATTTCCATACTTATTTTAGAATAAATTTTGCATTGTCCTAATTAAAATTTTAATTTATTTGCAGGCCCATTCCTAAAGGAGAGTGAAGAGAAATGAGCCCAAAAGCCCACCAAATTTTGAATTAAACAGAATTAATTCGAACTCAGTGAATCAGGGCAAAATCAGAGAGGTTGAAAACCGGTTGAGAAGAATCCTCCCAGAATCGATCGGTTGAAGCCAAGGAAAAAGGCTATTTCGTCACAATCCCGGACCTAAACGAGAAAACCAACTGAAGATAAAGTCAGAACGTGAAACCGGGGAGACCCACCAACAGGGTGTGGCCACCTGGCCACACCCTGGCCGCGGAAACGCGGCCAAAGCCGCATTTTTGCGGCTTGGTTAGGAAGTTAGGGGGAGCGTTTGCTCCCACAATCTTTCCGGGATTCCCCCTTGTGGTTTTTCTTTATAAATACTGGTTTGAGCTGAGAAAAAGAGGACGACCATGCAGAGATAGGATTTAGTCCAGTTTTCATTCTTTGTAGTTGAGGTTTTTGTTTTTCTTTTTATGTAATTTTAATTTGTATGTAAGCTTAGTTTAGATTGAGATTCATGTAAGTAAGAGAGAGAGGTTTATGTTGAGAGTGACACCGATGTACCCGCCTCCTTTCTTCCATCGTTTCTGGAAGTAATAAAAGGTAATCTTTTTATGTTCGTCTTTTCTTTTGTTTTCTTCTTCCTCTTTCTACTTTACCTCTTTGGTTTTGTTGAGCATGCAAGTGAATCCAGAAGCATAAGTACAACAATGTTTTTGTGAGTGCCAACGATGATTCATTATGACGTTCTCCTCCTTAAGATCCGTATCACATCATTCTTGTTCGTCTTGATGATATAATGCGAATGAAGACTGAGCTCGATCATATGGCTTATGCGTTGAACGCCTCCGAAGCAAGGTAGAACATGCAATGGTTCCAGGTAAATCATCAACCAAACTAGGTGAGTACTTCTTTAACCTTCTTTCTTTTCTTTTATTTCTTTAGTATAGATCACCACATCTTCCAAATCTTTTTCCTTCTTTTTCAATTCATTTGTACATAGTCATTTTCTGATTTTCTCCACCTTCTCCATCTATCGTTTTCTTTTTAACTTTAACTCAACTCGTTTTTCATTTTCATTTCTTAAAACAAAGAAGAACCTTCGTTTTTCTTCACAAAGATTTCAATACAAACCTTGAACGCTTCTATCGCTAACCCTCCTTGTGGATCACGACCCGCATAGCCACTCGCTATTGCGGTAGAATTGAGCACTTGCACATCTCTATTTTAAGTTCTGAAATTTTGTATTTTTGTGCAGGTTCAAGCTCAATCAAATTTTGGCGCCGTTGCCGGGGAGGGTAATGGTTTTTATTTAAATCTGGTTTTTATTGAATTTTTAGAACTAAAACGAATTTTTCTTCTCTATTGCAGGTTATAGGGCAAGAAAAGCAGGAAAGAAAGATTGCAGTGACATATAAGTAGTCTTGGGCCTTTGTTCTATAAAACAGAGACCAAGTACCCTCTGAATTGCCGCGTTTGCTCGGCTTTAGCTGTGTTTCCGCGGCAAGGAAGAGTTCACTACTGACTGTTTTTTTTTTTGCAGGGCTGCTTGCTTTACAAAATTCTAGTTTTTTGCAACTTTATTTCTTATATGCCATCACCAAAAGCCTGCTAATAAATCAACAGTAAAACATTTGTTGAAAAAGTTAAAAAATTGATTAGACGTTTGCATTTTAGGCACGTGTCTTTTCAATTCATTTTCTTTGCTATTGAAGAGTGCTGGAGCAAGGTACGTTCGCATTGCATTTAGAATAGGACTCATCTCTTGGTTGATTTACATCGCTTTGAGTGAATCTTATTTGCATATCTTGTACACTTGCACAAACTGATCTTAAGGGCCCCACCCCATAACAAGATAAGGTAGGGATTTAATCACCCTTCCTTGGCCCAAAAATCAGATTCTAAGCACTCACTAACCCGAGCCTAACTAAAAAAGAGTAGACGTTGGCCCTAGGGACATCTCGGACTCAATTAGGAGATTATCCTAAGGGGGAAAGGTGTTGGAATTTGACTCCTATCAAATCAGTGTCTAGGAAAGGGATTAAGGGCCGAAAGCCCGAAGGTTGGTGGTTATTTAATTAAGGAACGTCTTTGACGGGTAAACTCCCACCAATTTTGCCCTGACCTGGCTGATTAGCTTGTGGTCAAAGTCTGCATAATACTTCTCGTGAACAGTCTAACCAGTTAGGAGTCATCTAGGTCATAGGTCTACCCTAACTTAGTTTAGAATTTTTTCTTTTTATTTGTTTGCTTATTTGTTTGTTTTTCTTTGTTTGTATTCTATTGTGTGATATGGCTTATAATAACAATTTTTCCAATTTTAATAGTAATCCATATTACACACCGACCTCATTTTCGGATATTACCAACCCGGCATATCATAACTTTAACCAACCTAGTGTGCCGGATTAGTCTTATCCGAATCAATATAACCCATGTCCCCAATCTTATAACCATAATTTCCATGATAATTTCAACTCTTCACAGAGTCAATGGGGATTCACCTCCCCCGAGTCCAATTTTCAACCAACTTGTCCTCCTTATCCACCTTATCCACAATATTTCCAAGATTCATACTCAGCTCCACCAGTCCAAAATAGAAGACCATCAATTTTGGAAATGAGTATGTGTGAGTCCAAACAAAAATCACAAAATCTGATGGACTCACAATTTCACCACCAATTCCAAAACAACACGTCATCTTTTCAACAAGACGATGAACCCATCAACTATGAAAAGATGCTTGAAGTCATGACTCAGGCTCAAAATGCTCGTAATCATGACATACGTATGATGGTCCAATCTCTACATTCTCACCGTTTGACCAGTTCTGATGTCACTAACCATTCTGTTAGAGCCGAAGAGTCATGTTGTTTTGGAAATCAAGGTTCCATTTCAGAACAATCATTTGAACTTGCCCAAACTCCAAATTTTGAAAATGATATTGACAGTTTGGCAAGTTGTTCCTTTCCTAAAATAGAACTTGAGAATGAATATGATCCTAAACCTCAACTTAGTGATTCAATTCTACTTCCTGATTCAATTATGACTCCGGTGTCTTCACCTGATTTCAATCTTTTTTCCGAGTCAACATTGGATCCTGTGCCAATTTATGATGAAATTGAATCACCCATCTTTGATGATCATATTGAACTTGACCAATTTTACACTTTTGAAAGTCCTATTGACAAATTGGCAAGTTCTCATTTTTATGACATTGAACTCAATGAGAAATGTGACCTAGATTCTCAGATCAGTGATCCAGTTCAAATTCTTGAATCAATATTGACTCCTGTTTTGTTACCCGACTTGAGTAATATTTTAGAATCAATTTTAATTCCCACAACTATCATTCTTGAACTTGAATCACCAATATTAAGTCACATTCCATTGTTGGCAAATAACTGTGGACTTGAGTTTCAACTTCTTGACTTGGACCCGCTTCTTGAACCAATCTCGACTCCTGAACCTTTACTTGACTTAAGTCACCTTCCTGAGTCGGTATTAGTTCCAGTACTTCCTGAGTCCAAGTCAATCATTCTATCTTTTGACACTCCATTTTGGGACAAGGCGGTTGACAAATTTGACTCCGAAATTAATTATGAAATTTGGAAATTAGATGGGGTTAAATATTTAATAAAAATCATTCATGCATATATCATTTTAATGGGTTATATTAAAGAGATTTCTGGTGGGTTCCAACGAACCCCATGAAAAGTCGATTGGGCCGCATTTCGTGGACCAATCAGACCACCACCGGAACCACCACCTTAAGGTAACATTTTCCTTTCCTTTCTTCTTTTTCATGCATCTATGCATTAATGCATACATTGATGAAAATGCATAAGATAGGTGTGGGGGAGGGTTCTAACATAACTTAGGTTTTTCTTTTTAATAAAAATAAAAATTAAAATTAAAAAATTAACATTTTCTTTACTTTTAAAAACTTTTTGAAAATAAAAACAATATTTTGACATATTTTTTGTAAGAAATTAAGTCAATTTTAAGGAATAGGAAAATCAAAATTAGGATCTCTTATACTTGGTCAAAATAAGATTATTTGTTTGATTTTTAGGGTTAGGAAGAAAATTTGTCAAAGTAATTTAGTCTTGATCTTTACCTTGATGAAATATGCTCACTTCATACACTTACACACTTAGGGTTCAAAACAAAGATTCTTATGCCTTATATATTAAAAAAAAGAAAAAAGAAAAAAGAAAAAAAATATGAACGAATCTAATTATTGATTAGCTAGGTACTTTGGCCTAAGCAAGCCTTAGTATTTATGCGAAAGATGATTAGATAAGTTTATATATATATATATATATATATATATATATATATATATATATATATATATATATATATATATATATATATATATGAAAATCCTCTGATTAAGCTGGGTATTTGTACCTAATAAAGCATAAGTATTCACGCCTAAAAGGGGTTCATATAATAAAATCCTTAGTTTTGTGGCCTTGTTTGCTCGAGTCCTTAAGTCCTTGGGGTGTTTTCTCGCCCGATGCCCTAAGACCGTTTGGTTTGGGAGTCATCGATTAAAGGCTCGTTACATGGGCAGATTAGAAAGCCTAATAGAACTAAGGAATAATACCACAAAAATATATATATATATAAATATATATATATATATATATATATATATATATATATATATATATGTATATATATATATATATATAAGGCATAAGAGTTAGAGTTAATGAACCCTTAGTCAAAATTTTCACGGTCACAAGGTGCATATGACTTAGGGTAAAGTAATAAACTAAATGAGAAGTACAATTTAACTTCTTACCTTAATTGATAACAAATTTTTGGATAGAGACTAAGTTTAGGAATGAAAAATTTAGCTTTCCTATAACTTATAGATTACTTAAATCTTACAATTATATTTCAAATACTTTTCTCTTTCAAAATGCTTTTCGAAAATACTAACTTTTTGTTTCTCTTTCTTTATGGATTTTGTGGGTGTAATCCACTGAAAACCCTCACGAGACAAAACTCGTCCTCTAAGGGAAACTTGGAGGTTTAACGGCTTGTTGTACATGCTCAGTGCAATCGCGTGACCTGCGAAAGTGGTCTAATAATCCTTAGTATAGTTTAGTTGTTTTGCTCGAGGACGAGCAAAAGATAGGTATGAGGGTGTGATTGGTCACTAGTGTTGCACATTTATTATCATATTTCCATACTTATTTTAGAATAAACTTTGCATTGTCCTAATTAAATGTTTAATTTATTTGCAGGCCCATTCCTAAAGGAGAGTGAAGAGAAATGAGCCCAAAAGCCCACCAAATTCTGAATTAAATCAAAATTAATTCGAACTCAGTGAATCAGGGCAAAATCAGAGAGGTTGAAAACCGGTTGAGAAGAATCCTCCCAGAATCGATCGGTTGAAGCCAAGGAAAAGGCCATCTCGTCACAATCTCGGACCTAAACGAGAAAACCAACTGAAGATAAAGTCAGAACGTGAAATCGGGGAGAACCACCAACAGGGTATGGCCACCTAGCCACACCCTGGCCGCGGAAACGCGGCCAAAGCCGCGTTTTCACGGCTTGGTTAGGGAGTTAGGGGGAGCGTTTGCTCCCCCAATCTTTCCGAGATTCCCCCCTTGTGGTTTTTCTTTATAAATACTGGTTTGAGCTGAGAAAAAGAGGATGACCATGCAGAGATAGGATTTAGTCCAGTTTTCATTCTTTGTAGTTGAGGTTTTTGTTTTCTTTTTATGTAATTTTAATTTGTATGTAAGCTTAGATTAGATTGAAATTCATGTAAGTAAAAGAGAGATGTTTATGTTGAGAGTGACACCGATGTACCCTCCTCCTTTCTTCCATCGTTTCTGCAAGTAATAAAAGGTAATCTTTTTATGTTCGTCTTTTCTTTTGTTTTCTTCTTCCTCTTTCTACTTTACCTCTTTTGGTTTTGTTGAGCATGCAAGTGAATCCAGAAGCATAAGTACAACAACGTTTTTGTGAGTGCCAACGATGATTCATTATGACGTTCTCCTCCTCAAGATTCGTATCACTTCATTCTTGTTCGTCTTGATGATATAATGCGAATGGGGACTGAGCTCGATCATATAGCTTATGCGTTGAACACCTCCGAAGCAAGGTAGAATATGCAACGGTTCCAAGTAAGTCATCAACTAAACTACGTGAGTACTTCTTTAACCTTCTTTCTTTTCTTTTATTTCTTTAGTATAGATCACCACATCTTCCAAATCTTTTTCCTTCTTTTTCAATTCATTTGTACATAGTCATTTTCTGATTTTCTCCACCTTCTCCATCTATCGTTTTCTTTTTAACTTTAACTCAACTCGTTTTCATTTTCATTTCTTAAAACAAAGAAGAACCTTCGTTTTTCTTCACAAAGATTTCAATACAAACCTTGAACGCTTCTATCGCTAACCCTCCTTGTGGATCACAACCCGCATAGCCACTCACTATTGCGGTAGAATTGAGCACTTGCACATCTCTATTTTAAGTTTTGAAATTTTATATTTTTGTGCAGGTTCAAGCTCAATCACATACATATATACATCATTCTAGTGGGTTGTATTTTAGAGGTCTCTGGTGGGTTCCTCTGGACTCCACGCAAATTAGATTGGGCCCCATTTCGTGACCAATCAGATCACTACCGGAACCACCACCTAGAGGTAATTTTTTCTTTCCCTCTCTATTTGTTTCATGCATACATACATCATGATGCATTGAGGATAATGCATGAGATAAGTGTGGGGGAGGGTTTACTAACATAGAATTTTTTAGATTTTCTTTCTTTTACACTTCTTTTAGGTTACTTTTAAAAATTTTCCCCTTTGTATAGAAAATTTCCCTTTCTTTAAAACTTTTTGAAACAAGAGACAAAGTTTTGATCTACCTTTACGAAAATTAAGATGCTCTTAGAAATTAAGAAACCTTAATTATGATATCTTAAACCTAGATGAAATATGAATCTTGTTTAAAATTATAGGTTAAGTATAAAAGATTAGGGAGATAATTTTATCTTAAATTTTTTGCCTTAGATAGTATGCACTTCACACAAACACAATTTTTGGGATGGAAACAAAGACCTAAAATGCCATAAAAATAAAAAATAAAAATACATACATGGTATAAATGAATAAAAAAATCACTTATGAAGCTAGATAATTATGCCTCAAGAAGCATGATTATTCACACCTAACGGTGGTCAAAAGAAACTAATAATCCCCCTTAGTTTGTGGCCTTGTTTACTCGAGTCCTTAAACCCGAGAGATGTTTTCTCATCTGGTGCCCTAGGACCGTCTGGTTTGGGAGTCATCGGTTAAAGGCTCGCTACATGGGTGAACTAGAAAGCCTAATGAAGCTAAGAGAAGAAAAAAGAAAAAAGAAAAATATATAAATATAAATAAATGGCTTGATGGTTAGAGTTGAAAACCCAGAAATTTTCACTATCACAAAGTGCATATTATTTAGGTTTTATGATGGATAAAATATTCAATTAAATTTTGAATTCATACCTTAATTGAAGACAAGATCTTGCATAGAGACTAAGTTTAAGGGAGAATAATTTTTAGTGGACTTATGATCTTAAATCGCTTATATTTTTGCAAAAATATTTCATAAACTTGTCTCTCTTTCAAAATGTGTTTTCAAAATACTAACATTTATCTTCTTTCTTTATGGATTTTGTGGGTTCAATCCGCTGAAAACCCTCAAGAGACAAAACTTTCCCTTTAGGGGTAAGCTAGAGGTTTAACGGCTTGTTGCACAGGCTTAGTGCAATCGCGTCACCTGTGAATGTGGTGTAATAACATGTGTAGTATAGTTTATCTTTTCTTGTTTTCCGCAGGAGGAGCAAAAGATAAGTGTGAGGGTGTGATTAGTCTACAATTCTGCATTATTATATCGTATTCCCTACTGATTTATGAATAAAATATCATTTCTAATTCCGTTTTGGTCTACTTTACTGATAAATCAAAAGTCCAATGGCCAAAGGGTAATAAGAGCTTAATTAAACTCATTTTTGGGTAATTAAATTCATAATTCTTGGAGGCCAAGCGAGGAAACTTCTAGAAGATGCATTAAATCTAGACCTTTGCGCACGTCAGACGAATATCCAGGCAAAAATATTAAAATGCAAATATACCAAGATGGTCCTAGAAGCGACGGGAAGTTCCTCGCCAAAACAAGGGACCTAAGTCCCTGGTTTTGCCATGGAAAAACGGCAAATGCCACGTTTTCGCGGCAATTTGGTGGGGCCACACGCCGATCTTCAACGCGTGGCCCTGTCTCGTCTTCTAGAAGCCCTATATGCTTATATATAGCTCTGCAGAGGCCCGAAATGCAAGCAGTTTTTTGATTTAAGTTAGGTTTTCTATCTTTAATATAGTGTAGTGTTGGTGTTCTTCCTTTCTTTTCTTTTGTATTTTTATTTTGATTTTAGATCTTATAGTAGGGCTGAGAGATTCAGAGAGGGATTGATGTAATAGATGGTGACAATCTATGTAAAAATGCCTCCTTTCTTCTCCATTGTAATCTTCTCCATCTTCTATGTGATGCTTAGCTAACTTTTCTTCTCATGACAATCTAACTACTAACCACTAACCTTCTAACCCCTTACTTGATAATCCACATAAATCTAGTAGGCTCTACAAGGCCTTACTCTTGCAAGAGTCATTGATGACTCATGATGATGGGTTCTAACATTTCTAACATCTAAACCACTAACTTGCTAACTTGTAAGGTCTTCTTTATTTCATGCTCACCTCTTACCGATTTTGATGAATTAATAGTAGCTTGTAACTTGTTGTGTGGCATGGATGTTTTTTTTGAATGTAGAAGAACAATCTTATAAGCCATGCTTTGTATCGTCTCTTGAAGCCAAGGATTAGTGATGGCCAAGGATCCATGTGAAGCAACTATCACTAAGAGGCTAGCATGGCTAGTGGAGCAATTAGTAGTTAGTAGCCATGAGTTTTCTTTTATAGTTATTTTCCTTCTTATTACTTTGTTTTAAAACAATTTCCAAAACCCTTTTTATCATTGTTATTTTCACCAACTTCTTAGTTCATCTTTGTTCCATCTTCTTAAAGTTTTCAAAACCATTTCTCTTTATTTTCACATTGCCATTTCATTGCCTTCTAACCTATCACTTTTGGATTTCTTTTCTTTTCTTTTATTTTTCTCATTCTTTAACAAAGAAGTCTTGTTAACATAACATGTGAATAAAGATTGTTAATACTTCTATCGCCTCCTATCCCTATGGATTCGACCCGTTGAGCTAATGCTATAACGGAAGTATCGAGGGAACATTAGCACATACAACCATTTACATTGATTTCATAAACACACGTTTTCGAGTGCTTATTTTGCTTTCGAACAAATTTTTGGCGCCGTTGCCGGGATGGGAATGGTTTTGATTTTACGTTTTTGTTAACATTTTCTTCTCTGTTTTGGTGTGCAGGACTATCTTTCAAGGAGTTTAACATTGCAGAACAAACATTAGCTTTACATCTCCCTGCTCTAGAAAGAAGAAACCCAGCTTCAAAAGAAAAGCCGCGCAAACGCGACTTTTACTGCGGAACCGCGGCTATTTTGTGATAATTGTGTATCTTTTTGTGCTTGGCTGTGTTCATTATAATAGCTAGTTGATTTGTACTATTATTTTCCTTCTTTGATTGCCTACATATTGTAATAAATTAAAAAATTAAAATATGGTATTTGGATGCTTTTAAAACGGTTTAGACATTTGTATTCAGGCACGTGTCAATTCAATTCCAAAATACTATATTTTGTTCTGTAGTTGTGATCTAAACTGAGGCGTACATATGGCATTGCATATAATATAGAACAAATACGTGGGTAATTTACTCGCTTTGTGTTATATTCTTGTCTATATTGCACACTTGCACGAATTGAAATTAAGAGCAAAACCCGTACAAGATAAGGTGAAGATTTCATCACCCTTACTTAGCCCAAAAATCACCTCCCCACTCACACAACCCAAGCCCTAATAAAAATTGATAGACGTTGGCCCCTTGGAACATCTCAGACTCATTAAGAGATTGACTGAGGGTGAAACTTGTTTTGAATCTTACTCTTGTGAAATCAGTATCTAAGATTGAGGATTAAGAGGTTACGCCTCGAAATACTGTGGTTTGGCGTAATTAAGGCCCGTTGCTTACGCACGGATACCTCCCACCGTATTTTTCCCCAACCTGGCCGATTAGCTTGTGCTCGGATTCAAGCAACAACCTCCCCCGGTAATCAACCAGTTAGGAGTCGTCTAGGTCTAGGTCAACCTTAATATAGGCTTGGTTTTGATTTTTTTTCTTTTCTTTTTGTTTGTTGTTTGCTTTTTCTTTTTTTTGTAATTATTTGTGAAATGGAATTCAACAATAACAATTCTTTCAATCCTAATATGAATTTATATTTCACACCAACCCCATTTGATTCGGATAATTCCAACCAGGCTTTTTACAATAGGAACTAACCAAATACACCGAGTTGGACTTATCCGAATCAATACAACCCGTACCCCCAATCTCATAACTATAATTTTCAAAATAATTTCAACTCTTCACAGAGTCAATGGGGATTCACCTTCCCCGAGTCCAATTTTCCACCATCTTGTCTACAATTTTCACAATTTTCACTATCTTCATTTCCCAATTTTGCTTACTATACTCCTTTTCCTGGTCCTCCCACTGAAGAAAAATCCGAATTAGAAAAGAATATAGAAGCAAACCTACAAGAGGCCGAGCGATAACTTCAGCAAATGATGGCCTCTCCAATTTCACAATATTTTCAAGAGTCTTACTCAGTTTCATCTCCTCATAATGAACAACCATCTGCCCTGGAAATGATTAAGGAACTCTTGCGTGAGTCCAAGCTTCAATCTCAAAACATATTGGACTCACAATCTTCACTATCTTTCCAAACTAAGATTCTTATACTCCCTTTCTGGACCATGCACTTGAAGAAAAATCACATCTAGAAAAGAGTATAGAAATCTCGCAAGAGTCTGCGTTACAATTTCAAAAATCTTCTTCTCAGCCAATGGATAGGTTGGATACACAATTGAGTCAATTGGTTAACATTTATAGGAATGAGAAAACTCTCTCTTATCAACCTTTGACCAATTCGGCTATCCCTAACTCTATTGATCTGACCCAGAACTTTTGTCATTTTGGACACCGAGATTCAATTTCAGCACACCCCTCTGAACTTGTCCAAACTTCAAATGTTAAAAATTCTATTGACATTTAGCAAGTTATCCTTTTTCTGAAATTGAACTTGAGCATGAATATGATCCTGAATTTCAACTTGGTAATTCAATTTCACTTCCTGATTCAATATTGACTGAGGTATTTTTACCTAAATTCAGGCCTTTTCTCGAGTCAGTATTGGATCCGGTGCCAGTCCATTGTGAAATTGAATCACCAATTTTTTATGATCATCATATTGAACTTGACCAATTTCATAATTTTGAAAGCCCCATTGATAAATTGGCAAGTTCTCATTTTTATGGAATTGAACTCAATGAGGAATCTGACCTAGATTCTCAGATTTGTGATCCAGTTCCAATTCCTGAATCAATATTGACTCCTGTTTTGTTACCCAACTTGAGTAATATTTTAGAGTCAGTTTTGGTTCCTACACCTGTTATTCTTGAATTTGAATCACCTATCTTAGAAAGTCACATTCCGTGTTAGGGAAATAAATGTGGAATAGGATTTCAATTTCTTGATTTGGACCTGATTCCTGAACCAATTTGGACTCCTTAGCCTTTCCTTGACTTAAGTCAAATTCCTGAGTCGATATTAGTTCATGTACTATCTGAGCCTAAATCAATCATTTCATCTTTTCATACTCCATTTTGGGACAAAGGTGTTGATAAATTTGACTCTAAAATTATTTAAAAATTTGAAAATTAGATAGGGTTAAAATCTTAATAAAAATCATACATATATACATCATTCTAGTGGGTTGTATTTTAGAGGTCTCTGATGGGTTCCTCTGGACTCCACGCAAATTGGATTGGGCCCCATTTCGTGGACCAATCTTATCACCACCGGAACCACCACCTAGAGGTAATTTTTTCCTTCCCTCTCTGTTTATTTCATACATACATATATCACGATGCATTGAGGACAATGCATAAGATATGTTTGGGGGAGGGTTTACTAACATAGAATTTTTTAGATTTTCTTTCTTTTACACTTCTTTTAGGATACTTTTAGAAATTTTCCCGTTTGTACAAAATATTTCCTTTTCTTTGAAAACTTTTTGAAATAAGAGACAAAGTTTTGATCTACTTTTATGAAAATTAAGATGCTCTTAGAAATTAAGAAAATCTTAATTATGACATCTTAAACCTAGTTGAAATAATATATCTTGCTTAAGATTATAGGTTAAGTATAAAAGATTAGGGAGATAATTTTATTTTGAATTTTTTGCCTTAGATAGTATGCACTTCACACAAACACAATTTTTGGGATGGAAACAAAGACCTAAAATGCCATAAAAAATAAAAAAATATACATGGTATAAATGAAAAAAAATCACTTATGAAGCTGGATAATTATACCTCAAGAAGCATGATTATTCACGCCTAACGGTGGTCAAAAGAAACTAATAATCCCCCTTAGTTTTGTGGCCTTGCTTACTCGAGTCCTTAAACCCGAGAGAAGTTTTCTCATCTGGTGCCCTAGGACCGTATGGCTTGGGAGTCATCAATTAAAGGCTCGCTACATGGGTGAACTAGAAAGCCTAATGAAGCTAAGGGAAGAAAAAAAGAAGAAAAAAATATAAATATAAATAAATTGCTTGATGGTTATAGTTGAAATCCCAGAAATTTTCACTATCACAAAGTGCATATTATCTAGGCTTTATGAAGGATAAAATATTCAATCCAATTCTGAATTCTTACCACAATTGAAGACAAGATCTTGCATAGAGACTAAGTTTAAGGGAGAATAATTTTTGGTGGACTTATGATCTTAAATCGCTTATAATTTTGCAAAAATATTTCATAAACTTGTCTCCCTTTCAAAATGTGTTTTCAAAATATTAACATTTGTCTTCTTTCTTTATGGATTTTGTGGGTGCAATCTACTGAAAACCCTCAGAAGGCTAAACTCCTCCTCTAGTTCCTCTAGGGGTAACTTAGACGTTTAACGGCTTGTTGCACGCGCTCAGTGCAATCGCGTCACCTACGAAAGTGGTATAATAACATGTGTAGTATAGTTTTTCTTTTCTTCTTTTGCTCAGGACAAGCAAAAGATAAGTGTGGGGGTGTGATTAGTCTAAAATTCTGCATTATTATATCGCATTCCCTACCAATTTATGAATAAAATATCATTTCTAATTGCGTTTTGGTCTACTTTACAGATAAATCAAGAGTCCAATGGTTAAAGGGTAATAAGAGCTTAATTAAACGCATTTTTGGGTAATTAAATCCGTAATTTTTTGAGGCCAAGCAAGGGAACTTCTAGATGATGCATTGAATCTAAACCTTTACACACGTCAGACGAATATCCTGGCAAGAATACCAAAATGCGAATATACCAAGATGGTCCTAGAAGCGATGGAAAGTTCCTCGCCAAAACTAGGGACCTAAGTCCCTAGTTTTGCTGTGAAAACGCGGCAAATGCCGCGTTTCTGCGGCAATTTGGTCGGGCCATGCGTCGATCATCAATGCGTGGCCCCGTCTCGTCTTCTAGAAGCTCTATATGCCTATATATAGCCCTGCGGAGGCTCGGAACGCAAGAAGTTTTTAGATTTAGGCTGGCTTTTCTATCTTGAATGTAGTGTAGTGTAGGTGTTCTTCCTTTCTTTTCTTTCGTATTTTTATTTAGTTTTTAGATCTTGTAGTAGGGCTGAGAGATTCAGAGAGAGATTGAGAGGGATTGATGTTATAGATGGTGACAATTTAAGAAAAGATGCCTCCTTTATTCTCCATTGTAAACTTCTCCATCTTTTACATGATGCTTAGCTAACTTTTCTTCTCATGGCAATCTAACTGCTAACCACTAACCATCTAACCCCTTATTTGATAATCCACATGAATCTAGTAGGCTCTACAAGGCCTTGCTCTTGCAAGAGCCATTGATAGCTCATAATGATGGGTTCTCATATTTCTAACATCTAAACCACTAACTTGCTAACTTGCAAGGTCTTCTTTATTTCATGCTCACCTTTTACCGTTTTGATGAATTAATAGTAGATTGCAACTTGTTATGTGGCATGGATGTTTTTTTGAATGCAGAAGAACAATTTTATAAGCCATGCTTTGTATCGTCTCTTGAAGCCAAGGATTAGTGATGGCCAAGGATTCATGTGAAGAATTTATCACTAAGAGGCTAGCATAGTTAGTAGAGAAATTAGTAGTTAGTTAAATTCCTTCTATTTACTTTGTTTTAAAACAATTTCCAAAACCCTTTTTATCATTGTTGTTTTCACCAACTTCTTAGTTCATCTTTGTTCCATCCTCTTTAAGTTTTCAAAACCATTTCTCTTTATTTTCACATCGCCTTTTCATCGCCTTCTCATCTATCACTTCTGGGTTTCTTTTCTTTTATTTTCTTTTTCCCATTCTTTAATAAAGAAGACTTGTTAACATAACACGTGAATAAAGACTATTAATGCTTCTATCACCTCCCGTCCCTGTGAATTCGACCCGCTGAGCCAATGCTATAAAGGAAGTATCGAGGGAACATTAGCACATACAAGCAATTACATTGATTTCATAAACACATGTTTCCGTGTGCTTGTTCCACTTTCGAACAAATTTTTGGCGCCGTTGCTGGGGATGGGAATGGTTTTGATTTCACGTTTTTGTTAACATTTTCTTCTCTGTTTTGGTGTGCAGGACTATCTTTACAGGAGTTTAATATTGTAGAACAAACACTAACTTTGCATCCCCTTACTCTAGAAAGCAGGGACCCAGCTTCTAAAGAAAATTCGCGCAAACGCGACTTTTGCCGCGTAACTGCGGCTATTTTGTGATAATTGTGTATCTTGTTGTGCTAGGCTGTGTTCATTGTAATAGCTAATTGATTTGTACTATTATTCCTGCTTTGATTGCTTACACACTATAATAAATTAAAGAACTAAAATACGGTATTTGGATGCTTTTAAAACGGTTTAGACATTTGCATTTAGGCACGTGTCAATTCAATTCCAATATACTGTATTTTATTCTGTAGTTGTGATCTGGACTGAGGTGTACATATGGCATTGCATATAATATAGGACAAACACGTGGGTGATTTACTCGCTTTGTGCTATATTCTTATCTATATTGCACACTTGCACGAATTGAAATTAAGGGCAAAACCCATACAAGATAAGGTGGAGATTTCATCACCCTTCCTTAACCCAAAAATCACCTCCCCACTCACACAACCCAAACCCTAATAAAATTAATAGACGTTGGCCTCAAGGGACATCTCGGACACATTAAGAGATTGACCGAGGGTGGAACTTATTTTGAATCTTACTCTTATGAAATCAGTGTCTAAGGTTGGGGATTAAGAGGTTACGCCTCGAAGATACTTTGGTTTGGCATAATTAAGGCCCGTTGCTTACGCACGGATACCTCCCACCATATTTTGTCCCTACCTGACCGATTAGCTTGTGGTCGGATTCAAGCAATAACCTCCCCCGGGTAATCAACCAGTTAGGAGTCGTCTAGGTCTAGGTCAACCTTAATATAGGCTTGGTTTAGTTTTTTTTCTTTTCTTTTTGTTTGTTGTTTGCTTTTTCTTTTTTTTTTTGTGATTATTTGTGAAATGGAATTCAACAATAACAATTCTTTCAAACCTAATATGAATCCATATTTCACACCACCCCATTTAATTCAGATAATTCTAACCTGGCTTTTTACAATATGAACCAACCAAATACACGGAGTTGGACTTATCCGAATCAATACAACCCATACCCCCAATCTCATAACTATAATTTCCAAATAATTTCAACTTTCTACAGAGTCAATGGGGATTCACCTCCCCCCGAGTCCAATTTTCCACCATCTTCTCTACAATTTTCACAATCTTCATTTCCCAATTTTGTTTCCTATACTCCTTTTCTTGGTCCTCCCATTGAAGAAAAATTCGAGTTAGAAAAGATTATATAAGCCAACCTATAAGAGGCCGAGTGATTATTTCAGCAAATGATGGCCTCTCCAATTTCACAATATTTTCAAGAGTCTTACTCAGTTCCACCTCCTCATAATAAACAACCATCTGCCATAGAAACGAGTAAGGAACTCTTGTGTGAGTCCAAGCTTCAATCTCAAAACATGTTGGACTCACAATCTTCACTATCTTTCCAAACCAAGATTCTTATGAAAAACACCTAGAGGGGGGGTGAATAGGTGTAAGTGCTAATCTAAGAACTAAATGCGCTAAATGCGGAAGCTTAAAACAATTCTTGCAACACACTTAGTACAATCAACAAGTGTAGCCGAATTCCCCGTGAAGGGCTCTGGACTAACTCCTCTTGATTCCCCTTGAATGGGTTGAGGTGCTATGTGAAGCTCTTGTTGATTAAGTACAAGAGAGGCACACACAAACAACCAAGCATATAAGATGATATATCAATATGAATATATGCAAGGCACAAATGCAAGCAATAAGATATGAATGAATGAATGATGCTTTGCACAAAATAAAGAGAGAGAGAGAGAGAGTTGAGAGATATTGGATCAAACACAAACACAAGGATATGTTTCGAGGTTCGAGCCCTTAGCTCTACATCCCCGCCTACACCACCGTGTAGGATTTCCAATCCACTATCTCCCACCGAGGGAACCTCTACCGAAGAGGATTTGTTACAACACAAGGAGTACCGAACTCCTCTCTCAAACACCGCCTCACAACCGAGGGGTAGGCCCGTAGCCAAACAACCACAACACCTCTACTGAAGAGGGTTTACAAACCAAACTCCACCTCTCACTAGAGGGAGCAAACCAATCACCCGATCACCTCTACCGAAGAGGGATACAACAAGAGCAAGGGTGTTTACAACTAGTGGTTCCAAAGACCACAAACTCAATCTCTCTTCTTTTCTCTTTTTCCACAAAACAAAGGATCCTAATAGATTAGGATAGATGATAGCTCAAGTGTGGAAACAAGGTGTTTTTGAAAACAAGCAACAAAGAAAACTACTTGGGAAATCTCTTGTAAATGATAGAAAATGAAAACCAATACAATATCCCAAAAACCTAGTTTTCTTTGATTTTCCAAAAACCCAAAACAACACAAAGATAAATCTCTTTGGCACAAAACTCTTTTTAAAACTCTTTTAAAACACTAAAGAAGTCAGGAATTTTTAGCTCTAAAAATCTTAGCTAAAACCCCCAAGAGTTGGGGTATTTATAGCCCAAACAGAAAACTAGCCGTTAGGCTGATGTGGCAGCCTGACAGGCTAACGGTCAACCGGCCCGGTCGACCGCCAACGGTCAGAAATGTGACCGTTGGGCAACCACGATCGACCGGCACGGTCGACCCAAACAAACAGAGAGCACTGCTCTCAGTCCCGGTCGACCGCCCGGGTCGACCGTCCCAGAGCTGCCAAACGTGCACAGATCTGTGCACGTCGGTCGACCGGCCCGGTCGACCGACTTCATCTCAAGTCGACTATGTCAGTTTGACTAGTCGACTGATTGAAGCCTGGAACAGAAATCTGGGTCAGAAAAATAGTGTAAAATATTTTTCTAAAAATCTTTTAAGTCTTGTAAAAATAACCAAAAATAGTTTTATCATTTTGCATTGATATATAAACATGTGATAAAAAGTTTAGCTCAAATATCAATCAATATGAACTATTTTTGTGTTTTATCATTTTTACCAAAAACCAAAACTTGTATTTTTATCAAATTTGATTTTTCCAATAGGAAATCTGATTTTCCTAAAAACTCATGAATAGACATATCAAAGTAAGTTTGTTTAAGATGTTTAAGCATGTATGTATAACTAGAATACATCTATTATACATATAAACCCTGTAAACTTGTTTTGATCAATCATTCATGAAAACCAATTCCAAAACATGAAAACGTGTGTGTTTGTGCACTTGAGCATATCAACTATACTAAGCTTTACAAATTGGATCTAAACACACTAACTAAACTATGGATACCTAAGTCTTCTTGACGATCTTCATCTTCAAGGCGACTCGATCCACAAACACCGTGATCCATGAGCTAGGCAAGGTATGATCTTGAAGCTTTGGCCCTGGAATCACCATGAAAAGCTTCTAAACACCTTTATTGAAGCTAATCACCAACTAATATCTTGCTAATGATCTGAAACTTAAACAACACAAGATTATTAGTAAACATAACTACATGAGTTAATCATCATCAAAACTAGGGTGGAAGACCTTTGGGCCAACAATCTCCCCCTTTTTGATGATGACAAAACTCATGGAGTTATATATGCATGGATTAAAGCTAAGCTTCAAAGAAGCTCCCCCTTAACTCATGCATAAACAAATAAACAAGAGATATGCAATGAATGTACATAAACATGTATACATCAACATGCATAAAACACATAAACATGTTCTAGAAGCTCTAGATACCAATTAAATTAATAAAACATTAACAAAAACACTAGATGCTCTAGATACCAATAAAACTTAATATATGCAAAAACATAAGTATGCATATATAAACCAAAATCGTTCTCCCCCTTTTTGTCAATCATCAACAAAGGGGTAAACAATCAAAACAATAAAATGAGGGGTAAAAATCTTTCTCCCCCTCTTTGTCAATCAAACAATAAAACAATGTTCTCCCCTTTTTATCTAAAACAAAAACAAGGTCAATAAGGGGTGACAATCAATTAGGATATCAATTGAAAATATGTCAATGAAGCATCTTGATACCAATTGAAAGTAAACAAAGATCAATAAATGTTATATGCTATATACATTCATGAAGAGGAAGACGCTAAGTTAGCTTCCCTACACATATGCATTACATGAAAGAGGGATGTTAAGCCCTAATTCACATAACACACATTATGTAATGCATAAGAGGAGATGTGAAGCTCCCCCTACACACGTGTACCACATAAAGAAGAGATGTTAAGCTCTTCAATACAAGATACACTCATCATGAATCTATATGTAGAAGAGATGTTAAGCTCTCTTGCATATATTCAATACAAATCAATAACTTTTGTATTTATCTTTAAATAAAAATTTTAGATACCAATTTAAAACACAAGACATCTTGATATCAAAAGATAGTATTTTTAATTTAAGCCATATAAACAATTGAAATGACTATTTTCTATCATAAAGTAAGGGAGTGGAAATACAAATACCAATTGAAATATGAAAATCGAATTTTCTCCCCCTTTATGAAATACCAACAAAAACTATGCGTAGGCTTGAAATAGGATACCAATTGAAAACTAAATCAATTGAAATGAAGTTGAAGCACAAGCTCTAGCATAAACAAAATTTGTGCTTAAGATATAGAAATATAATAGCACAAATAAAACAAGTATATGTGTATGAAATAGAATGAGTACCAATCACTAATAGATGATACCAATTGAAAATATACATATACAATAAACATATGAGTATACAAAAAGATCAAAATGATACCAATTGAAAGAGTTCAATGATATCAATTGACATAACAATAAGTTCAAGTGTATACATCATATTACTATACCTCCCAATCAAGGTTCAAGTTTTAAATGATTTTTATTTTAAAGCATACATGACCATGATCTCCCATCCATCCTCCCATTAAGGGTAGGGTTTTCAAAAATAGGTTTGAAAATAGAGTACGTTTGAAAAACTCTACCAAAGTGAAGAATACGAACTAGTTAAATGGAAAATCTTTTAAACTAGTACGAAATCCATCAAGCAAGGAATACACTAAAAATAATTTTCATAAAACACATGTAAATCACATAGCACTTAAAAACACTCAATATTCAATAAAGTTCATACAAGCTCATGAAAACATACTCATGAGAAATATTTTAAAAATGGTGAGTGTACAAGTAATGTGTGACATGGCATTATGAAATTTCTAATTAAGCTCAAAATTCCTTGAAACAAGAAAACATGAAAATCATTAAAACTTATTTAATCTTCAAGGTATATGTATGTCTTATACAAATTAAAGTATACATACATATCCAAACACAAAGAGTCCACAAAGATATATGCATTAAGGCACGTGGCTCAAAAAGGATGTATATGTATAACAATAATTTGGATTAAAATAGACATATACATGAAGTCAAACAATTAAACACAAAATCAAGAAAAACTAAATTTTCACCAAAACAAATTTCATTTCAAAGTATATGTATGAATTGTCAACACAATAAGTATACATACATATCCCTAAACACAATTGAGTCCATATATAGATTTGCATGAAAGGCAAATGACTCAAGGGGTATACATGTATATCTTAAAGTTTGACAAAATACACATATACATGAATTAAAAACTTATACACATAAAACAAATCCAAAAATAGTAATACAAGTTTAAAATGTATGAATCATCAAAATTAGACTATACTGGCACATCTAATGGGTTCAAATAAGCAATCAAGCCCAAACATATATAGATTTATTTGTGGCCCACTATATGCACAAGTATATACCTAGTTTTAGTGAAAACTAACATCTAAACATGTAATTAAGACATGAAGCATAAAAAATAAATATAAAAATCATCATGATAAACAAAAACATGATTATTATGCAAATTCACATGTTATTAAACCTAAGATAAATATGATAGTTAAACAATGGTGAGAACACTAAAATAATGGTCCATATTAAACATGGGTGTCTCAAAATGCTAAACATGTATGTCAAGGATTTAATAAACATGACATTATCATAATAATCTACAAACAATAAAACATGCTATATATGATAAACATGGAAAGCATGTAAATAAAACGGGAGTAAAGGATTGTCACCAAAGCCGAAGAAGCAACTCTCCTTATCTCCAAAACGTGGTGGTCATCTCCACCAAATCTTCCCTTGAAAGTGATGCATCCAAATGATTTCCTTTAAGTTCGGAACGCATCCACTCTAAGGTGTCATCACTCTCACATCATGTGAGAGCCCACACCTACATCAAAACACGACGGGTGGTCTTTGGTACCCACATCTTATTGGGTCCATGGGGGTTAGTCCCTTCTCTAACCCAAACAAAATTCTTTGCTAAATTTGAAACATGTAATCTATCATAACAAAATTTAGTAAGGTGACCCTTACGTCCACAATGTGTACAAGTGTACACATGAGCATACATAGTGTGATGGTGTCCGTGAGGAGCATGTGTATGCCGTGGAGGGTGTGCATGCATAAAGGATGGAACTTGTTTCTTTTGAACCAAGGTTTCCAAACGTGAGTGGTTCATGGCACATTGGCTCATAGTGGAGCCCAAACAATCTACTCTCTTCTTTAACATACAAATATCATCATTAATCTTAGAAGAAGAGGTACATGCATTAGGTAGACTAGATGAAGAAGCTACACTAGCATGACAAACATGTGCATCCATCTTATTTTGCAAAACAATATTTTTCTTTAAATAAACATTTAAATCATCTGAAATTGAAATAATCTTATTTTTCAAAGCAACATTCTCTTTTAAAACAAAATCAATTTTTGAAGACAAATTTTCATTTTTCTTCAAAATAGCATGGCAATCATTTTTAGATTTTAAAAACTCATTTTCTTTAAGTGCAAGTTCTAATTGAGATCTCAATGAATCCCTTTCATTATAGACCTCAACCTTCTCTTGCAAAACATTGTTAAGTCTAGAATGCAAATTCTTATTTTCATTTTCAAGTCCTAGACTTTTCTTTTTCAAAATTTTATATTTTTCAATAAGTTTTTCACACACAATAGATAGCTCTTCACTCAAAGCATGGGGATCAACATAATCATTTGGAGAACTAGCACAATCATCATTATCTAGTTGAGATTCCGAATGTACCTCAAGGGAGTCATTCCCTTGGATCATGAAGCATTGTGAGTCGGATTCTCCACTAGACTCCTCCGGTTGATTTGGCAATTGAAGCTTGGAGGTGGTGGTGGTTGTCAACAAATTCCACACTGCAAAGGCGGAATCAAAGTTAGAAACACGCATAAGATAATCTTTAGGCAGTGTGCTTCTAATGGCCTCAAGGGCTTGTGCATTGGCCCCTATATGATTGCGATCTCCAAGATAGCATTTCTTGGTGGCCGCAAGAAAGACATGCAAACCTAGGCTCTTTAGGTACATGGACATTCTATACTTCCAAATAACAATGTTGGAAGGGTTAAAGCTAGGTGGGGTCATGAAGTCCATGGTAAAACTATATGTGTGTGCAAACAAGCAAATGCAAACAAAAGATTAGCAAACAAATGGATCTCACTCCTAGGATGTTAAGCCTAAGTATCAGGAGCACTAGCTCTGATACCAATTGAAAAACACCTAGAGGGGGGGTGAATAGATGTAAGTGCTAATCTAAGAACTAAATGTGCTAAATGCGGAAGCTTAAAATAATTCTTGCAACACACTTAGTATAATCAACAAGTGTAGCTGAATTCCCCGTGAAGGGCTCTGGACTAACTCTTCTTGATTCCCCTTGAATGGGTTGAGGTGCTATGTGAAGCTCTTGTTGATTAAGTACAAGAGAGGCACACACAAACAACCAAGCATATAAGATGATATATCAATATGAATATATGCAAGGCACAAATACAAGCAATAAGATATGAATGAATGATGCTTTGCACAAAATAAAGAGAGAGAGTTGAGAGATATTGGATCAAACGCAAACACAAGGATATGTTTCGAGGTTCGAGCCCCTAGCTCTACATCCCCGCCTACACCACCGTGTAGGATTTCCAATCCACTACCTCCCACCGAGGGAACCTCTACCGAAGAGGATTTGTTACAACACAAGGAGTACCGAACTCCTCTCTCAAAAACCGCCTCACAGCTGAGGGGTAGGCCCGTAGCCAAACAACCACAACACCTCTACCGAAGAGGGTTTACAAACCAAACTCCACCTCTCACTAGAGGGAGCAAACTAATCACCCGATCACCTCTACCGAAGAGGGATACAACAAGAGCAAGGGTATTTACAACTAGTGGTTCCAAAGACCAAAAACTCAATCTCTCTTCTTTTCTCTTTTTCCACAAAACAAAGGATCCTAATAGATTAGGATAGATGATAGCTCAATTGTTGAAACAAGGTGTTTTTAGAAACAAGCAACAAAGAAAAACTACTTGGGAAATCTCTTGTAAATGATAGAAAATGAAAACCAATACAATATCCCAAAAACCTAGTTTTCTTTGATTTTTCAAAAACCCAAAACAACACAAAGATAAATCTCTTTGGCACAAAACTCTTTTTAAAACTCTTTTAAAACACTAAAGAAGTCAGGAATTTTTAGATCTAAAAATCTTAGCTAAAACCCCCAAGAGTTGGGATATTTATAGCCCAAATAGAAAACTAGCCGTTAGGCTGATGTGACATCCTGACAGGCTAATGGTCGACTGGCCCGGTCGACCGCCAACGGTCAGAAATGTGACCGTTGGGCAACCACGGTCGACCGGCACGGTCGATCCAAACAAACAGAGAGCACTGCTCTCAGTCCCGGTCGACCGCCCGGGTCGACCGTCCCAGAGCTGCCAAACGTGCACAGATCTGTGCACGTCGGTCGACCGGCCTGGTCGACCGACTTCATCTCAAGTCGACTATGTCAGTTTGACTAGTTGACTGATTGAAGCCTGGAACAGAAATCTGGGTCAGAAAAACAGTGTAAAATATTTTTCTAAAAATCTTTTAAGTCTTGTAAAAATAACCAAAAATAGTTTTATCATTTTGCATTGATATATAAACATGTGATAAAAAGTTTAACTCAAATATCAATCAATATGAACTATTTTTGTGTTTTATCATTTTTACAAAAAACCAAAACTTATATTTTTATCAAACTTGATTTTTCCAATAGGAAATCTGATTTTCCTAAAAGCTCATGAATAGACATATCAAAGTAAGTTTGTTTAAGATGTTTAAGCATGTATGTATAACTAGAATACATCTATTATACATATAAATCATGTAAACTTGTTTTGATCAATCATTCATGAAAACCAATTCCAAAACATGAAAACGTGTGTGTTTGTGCACTTGAGCATATCAACTATACTAAGCTTTACAAATTGGATCTAAACACACTAACTAAATTATGGATACCTAAGTCTTCTTGACGATCTTCATCTTCAAGGCGACTCGATCCACAAACACCGTGATCCATGAGCTAGGCAAGGTATGATCTTGAAGCTTTGGCCCTGGAATCACCATGAAAAGCTTCTAAACACCTTTATTGAAGCTAATCACCAACTAATATCTTGCTAATGATCTGAAACTTAAACAAAACAAGATTATTAGTAAACATAACTACATGAGTTAATCATCATCAAAACTAGGGTGGAAAGCCTTTGGGCCAACATCTTATACTCCCATTCTGGACCATTCACTTAAAGAAAAATCACATCTAGAAAAGAGTATAGAATTCTTGCAGGAGTCTTCATTACAATTTCAAAAATCTTCTTCTCAGTCAATTGATAGGTTGGGAACACAGTTGAGTTAATTGGTCAACATTTATAGGAATAAGGAAACTCTCTCTTATCAACCTTTGACCAATTCAAATATGTCTAACTCTATCAATTTGACCCATGGCTCTTGTTGTTTTGGAAACCAAGATTCCTACACTCCTTTTCTAGAACAACCACTTGAAGATACATCACATCTAAAAAAGAGTATAGAAGTCTTGCAAGAGTCTGCACTACAATTTCAAAAATCTTCTGCCCAGTCTATCAATAGGTTGAAAACACAATTGAGTCAATTGGTTAGCATTTATAGGAATGAGGAAACTCTATCTTATCAACCTTTGACCAATTCAGCTATCCCTAACTCTATTGATCTGACCCAGGACCCTTGTCATTTTGGACACCAAGATTCAATTTTAGCACACCCCTCTGAACTTGTCCAAACTTCAAATGTTAAAAATCCCATTGACATTTTGACAAGTTATCCTTTTCCTGAAATTGAACTTGAGCATGAATATGATCCTGAACTTCAACTTGGTAATTCAACTTTACTTCCTGATTCAATATTGACTGAGGTTTTTTTACTTGAATTCAGCCCTTTTTTCGAGTCAGTATTGGATCCAGTGCGAGTCTATTGTGAAATTGAATTACCAATCTTTTATGATCATCATATTGAACTTGACTAATTTTATACTTTTGAAAGTCCCATTGATAAATTGGTAAGTTCTCATTTTTATGAAATTGAACTCAATGAGGAATCTGACCAAGACTCTCAAATTTGTGATCCAATTCCAATTCCTGAATCAATATTAACCTCTGTTTTGTTACCCAACTTGAGTAATATTTTAGAGTCAGTTTTGGTTCCTACACCTGTTATTCTTAAACTTGAATCACCTATCTTCGAAAGTCACATTCCATAGTTGGAAAATAAATGTGGAATAGGATTTCAATTTCTTGATTTGGACAAAATTCCTGAACCAATTTGGACTCCTGAGCCTTTCCTTGACTTAAGTCAAATTCCTGAGTCAATATTAGTTCAGTACATCCTGAGCCCAAATCAATTATTTCATCTTTTCATACTCCATTTTGGGACAAAGGTGTTGATAAATTTGACTCTGAAATTATTTTGAAAATTTGAAAATTAGATAGGGTTAAAATCTTAATAAAAATCATACATATATACATCATTCTAGTGGGTTGTATTTTAAAGGTCTCTGGTGGGTTCCTCTGGACTCCACGCAAATTGGATTGGGCCTCATTTCATGGACCAATCAGATCACCATCAGAACCACCACCTAGAGGTAATTTTTTCCTTCCCTCTCTATTTGTTCCATGCATACATACATCACGATGCATTGAGGACAATGCATGAGATAAGTGTGGGGGAGGGTTTACTAACATAGAATTTTTTAGATTTTTTTTCTTTTACACTTCTTTTAGGATACTTTTAGAAATTTTTCCTTTTTGTATAGAAAATTTCCCTTTCTTTAAAAACTTTTTGAAACAAGAGACAAAGTTTTGATCTACTTTTATGAAAATTAAGATGCTCTTAGAAATTAAGAAGACCTTAATTATAACATCTTAAACCTAGTTGAAATAGTGAATCTTGTTTAAGATTATCGGTTAAGTATAAAAGATTGGGGAGATAATTTTATCTTGAATTTTTTGATTTAGATAGTATGCACTTCACAAAAACACAATTTTTGGGATGAAAACAAAGACCTAAAATGCCATAAAAAATAAAATATAAAAAAATATACATGGTATAAATGAATAAAAAACCACTTATTAAGCTTGATAATTATGCCTCAAGAAGCATGATTATTCACGCCTAACGGTGGTCAGAAGAAACTAATAATCTCCCTTACTTGTTTACTCGAGTCCTTAAACCCGAGGGATGTTTTCTCATCTGGTACCCTAAAACCGTCTGGTTTTGGAGTCATCGGTTAAAGGCTCGCTACATGGGTGAACTAGAAAGCCTAAGGAAGCTAAGAGAAGAAAAAAAGAAAAAATATATATATAAATATAAAAAAATGGCTTGATGGTTATAGTTGAAATCCCAGAAATTTTCACTATCACAAAGTGCATATTATATAGGTTTTATGAAGGATAAAATATTCAATCCATTTTTGAATTCATACCTTAATTAAAGACAAGATCTTGCATAGAGACAAAGTTTAAGGGAGAATAATTTATGGTGGACTTATGATCTTAAATCGTTTATATTTTTCAAAAAATATTTCATAAACTTGTCTCTCTTTCAAAATGTGTTTTCAAAATACTAACATTTGTCTTCTTTCTTTATGAATTTTGTGGGTGTAATCCGCTAAAAACCCTTAGGAGACAAAACTTCTCCTCTAGGGGTAACCTAAAGGTTTAACGGCTTGTTGCACGTGCTTAGTGCAATCGCGTCACCTGCGAAAGTGGTGTAATAACATGTATAGTATAGTTTTTTTTCTTGTTTTGCTTGGGACGAGCAAAAGATAAGTGTGGGGGTGTGATTAGTCTATAATTCTGCATTATTATATCGCATTCCCTACCGATTTATGAATAAAATATCATTTCTAATTGCGTTTTGGTCTACTTTGCAGATAAATTAAGAGTCCAATGGCCAAAGGGTAATAAGAGCTTAATTAAACCCATTTTCGGGTAATTAAATCCGCAATACTTAGAGGCCAAGCAAGGAAACTTTCAGGAAATACATTGAATCTAGACCTTTGCGCACGTCAGACGAATATCCGGGCAAAAATACCAAAATGTGAATATTCCAAGATGTCCTAGAAGCGACGGGAAGTTTCTCGCCAAAACCGGGGACCTAAATCCATAATTTTGCCGTGAAAATGCCGCAAATGCCGCGTTTCTGCGGCAATTTGGTGGGGCCACGCGTCGATCTTCAACGAGTGGCCCCGTCTCGTCTTCTATAAGCCCTATTTGCCTATATATAACCCTGCAGAGGCCCGGAACACAAGCAGTTTTTAGATTTAGGCTAGGTTTTCTATCTTTAGTGTAGTGTAGTGTAGGTGTTCTTCCTTTCTTTTCTTTTGTATTTTTATTTTATTTTTAGATCTTGTAGTAAGGCTGAGAGATTCAGAGAAAGATAGAGAGGGATTGATGTAATAGATGGTGACAATCTATATAAAGATGCCTCCTTTCTTCTTCATTGTAATCTTCTCCATCTTTTACATGATACTTAGCTAACTTTTCTTCTCATGACAATCCAACTACTAACCACTAACCATTTCACCCCTTACTTAATAATCCACATGAATCCAGTACCAATGACTTTTCGGATGCCGACTATGTGGGTTGTAGAGTGGATAGGAAGAGTACAAGTGGAACATGTCAATTTCTTGGTAATTGTCTTGTTTCTTGGTCTTCCAAAAAGCAAAATTCCGTAACCCTCTCAACTGCCGAGGCGGAGTATGTTGCGGCCAGAGCTTGTTGTGCACAAGTTCTTTGGATGAAACATACTCTCCTTGACTATGATTTGCATTTTGACCATATTAAAATATTTTGTGATAATACTAGTACTATTCATATGACTAAAAATGCAAATCAACATAGTAAGATTAAGCACAATGACATTCGGTATCACTTTCTTAGAGATCATTATGAGAAAGGTGATATTGATATTGATTATATTTCTACCAATTTTCAACTTGCCGATATTTTTACAAAACCCCTAGACTATGCTAGATTTTTCTTTATTTGTGGTGAGTTGAATGTTTGTATTATGGATTTATGAAGGATTTTTTTTTAACTATGTTTACCCTTTTTGATGTATGACAAAAAGGGGGAGAAAAGGTTAGTTATTTTTAACTTTGGAGTTATGCATTTTTGAGTTCTAATATTTTGGAGTTATGAATTTTTGAGTTTTTATATTTTGGAGTTATGCATCTTGCCTTTTGAGTAATAACAAGTTAGTTTGAAGTTATAAATTTTGAGTTTTAGCCTTTGAGTTAACAAAAGAATTTTGAGTAATGTGTTTTATACTCCTTGTTATGTGTTTTACATCTCTCTAAATTCTTTGTTTATATCTTTATGTATAGTCATTCTTTTATACATAGCATGATTTGAGGGGGAGCTTTCAAGCCTTTTCCCCATATTGTTTTAAAATAACTAGTATGTTTTGTCATCATAAAAAAGGGGGAGATTGTTGGCCCAAGGTTACAATTACCCGTTTTATTGAGTTTTGATGATTACAAAACATATATAGTTATTTGTACTAATCATGTTTAGTGTTTAAGTGTGTTTCAGGGTTCTAAGGATTTATGGAGTGCTCTTTCGTAAAGAAAGATCGTTTTGACTCAAGTCGGTTTATTTCGGGTTCATCATATCAAGCTATTCAAAGAATATACCAAGCTTCTCAAGATCATGAAGAAGCCCACTTGAAGACTTTGTAGTCACCTAGAACCTATGTAAGACTTAGTTTTGTTAAAGTTTGAGGTTGTGTTAGATTGGCTCAAGAACACACACACTTTTTCCAAAATACGGTTTTTATTTTTGGTTTTGGTTTTAAGTTCATGCTTTGATTTCTATACATGTCTCAATTTTCTATAAATTTTATATCTTATTTATATCATGTATACCAATCTCTTCAGCATGATACTTAGCCATATTTCCCTACAAAATTTATTTGAAAATTTTCCAAAGTTCAGAAAATATCCCATATCAAAAACTGTTTCAGGCCTGGCGGTAGACCGGGCCGGTCGACCGGATCCTTTCCAGGCTTGGCCGGTCGACCGACCGGTCGACCGTGTCTTGTGTCCAGGGCATGCACGTTTTGTGCATGTCTGTCGGTCGACCGACCGGTCGGCCAACTGAAAGCAGCTTGCTCTCTGTTTTTGGCCGGTCGACCGTGTCGGTCGACCGATAGCTCAAAATATTTTTCCCCTTTGGCGTCCGATCTACCGACCGGTCGACCGAGTCCAACGGCTAGTTGCCAATCGGACTGTCGGTCGACCGGTCCGGTCGACCGACAGCCTTCTCCAGCCGCCAACGGCTAGTTTCTAATTTTCTAATTTTTTGGGATTTGATTGGGATTTGAGTGTCAGTTTTTTTTCTGAAACTTTGAGGGCTATTCTCTGAACCTATTACCTAGTTTTAATCATGTTCAGACCTCCTACATTCCCTATAAATAGAGGGGATTGGTCATTTGCAAAAT
Organism: Agave tequilana; assembly: GCA_038442645.1. Taxonomy (NCBI): domain Eukaryota; kingdom Viridiplantae; phylum Streptophyta; class Magnoliopsida; order Asparagales; family Asparagaceae; genus Agave; species Agave tequilana. The sequence goes on along the minus strand of JAVJIF010002549.1, from coordinate 171,670 downwards.
ACAAGAAAGATACCTAGTTTTTCATGTTTTCAAAAGAAAGAAAAAGTTTCAAAAGCTCTCATTTCTCTAGTGCATTCTTGGCTAGTGTTTTCAGTTGTGTTTTCAAACTACTTTCATTTACAACTGAGCTTGTTTTTCTCACTACACTTTTTGAGCCAAAAACCCTCCTCACTCTATAAGGAAGTTGTAAAGAGAAGTTTGTGATCCCTTGTTTGATCACTTGGTTACTTGTTCTTCTTGCTTTGTGAGTCTTCTTCGGTAGAGGATAGGATTGGTGGAGTTTGGTACTCCGGTCTTCGGTAGACCTCTTGTAATTGGTTGAGTTCGGTACTCCGGTCTTCAGTAGACCTTGTAATCCTCGGTGGATATAGTGGAAACCCTTCACGGCGGTGAAGGCGGGGAGTAGAGCGGTGGCTCGAACCTCGAAACAAATACTTTGTGTTTGCGATTGTTCTTCTTATTGTTTTCTACTTCTTGCCTGTGTCATTGCTTCTTATTTCTAACTTGTGATATATCTTGTGTGCACTTCACTATTGCATCCATTCCATTATTTGCCACATTGTCGATCATTGCTCATACAATAAGATTGCAATACGCACCTCAAACTCTTATCTAGAGGAATCACGAGGAAAGAGTTCAGAACCCTTCACCGGGTATTCGGCTCTTAGTCTTGTTTTGAGCGATCGTTGCTTCATTTATTCATGATTGCTTAAAAAGATCTTTAGATTAGCATTTACACCTATTCACCCCCTCTAGGTGTTTTACATATCCATGTCGTGTCCGTGTCTGTGTCATATGTTCATGTCATGTCCGTGTCACGTTTCTGCGTCCGTGCATCATAGACATGTCTGTGTCTGTGTCCCGTGTCACATGTCCATTTTCATGTCACGTGTCTGTATCCATATCCGTGTCAGGGAGAGCCGGGAGGTAGGAGGAGGGAGGAGGGTTCGAGGTGGTTGCCGGCTTCTTGAACGTGTGGGAAGTGTTTGGGAAGGAGGTCGTCCTCGTCCATGCTTCTGGCCACCCTGTCCTCATCGATGACTGGGGCCTCACCCTTTATCCCCTACAAGATGGAGCTTCCTACTACTTGGTTAACATTTCTTATCTCTAACTGAATTCTTAGTTTGACTACTGTTTCCTCAAGTGTAAAGCTATAGTATTGTGAAGGAAATGAAAATTGGTAATCTACTATCTTTAAGCTCGAATCTAACTCACGAGCATGACATGTGAACAGCCAATCTCTAATAATAAGATTTTGTAATTGTATGTTGCATAACAGTCTATATGTTAGTCTTATTAGTTATATTCAAGTCATGAAGTAGAATGTAAACTATATAACTTGCAATAAACTGTTATAGAAAACACCCTCACCCTACTCTTACATTTTTACTCTTGTTGCCAAATGAGACCCAAGAAATATATAGATAGCTTATTATAGTCTAGTCCCATTAAATTTTCATTATTGTATATTGACTTTTTATTAAATGGTAAGAATCACATTTCAAAACTTATTAGTGTAAGGTTAATAAAGTGAAAAAAGTTTCTATTCAAAAAAGGTAAAATAAACTGTTACGAAAAATTTACCTACGGGGATAAAAACGGCCGATCAGGGAGAGCCGGGGGAGGTAGGAGGAAGGAGGAGGCGCGGGGGAGGGGTACGAGGGAGGGATACGGGGAGGGAGGGGGAGGTAGCCGGGGAAGGGAGGGGGCCCGAAGGAGGGAAGGGGCCGGAGGAGGGAGAGAGGAGGTGCAGCGAGGGGTAGGGGGAGGGGGTAGATGGCCGGGGGAGAAGGGTGCTGCGGGAAGGGGAGGTGGTCGGGGAGGAATGGGGATAGCCAGAGGAGGGTGAGGTAGTCGAGGGAGGAAGGGGGCCAGAAGAGGGAGGGGGAGGTGCAGGAGGGGATCGGGGGGAGGGGAGAGGGGGTCGGAGGAGGGAGGGGGAGGGCCTGGTAGAGGGGAGAGGGATGCCGGGGAGGAGGACGCCGGGGAGGGGATGACTGGGAGGTGGATGCCAAGGAGGAGAGGCGGATGCCAGGAATGGGAGGAGGACGCTAGGGAGGAGGAGGAGTTTTTGGGGAGTGGAGAAGGAAGATTCAGCCCTAAATCGCATTAATTTACGTCAAAAATATTTTTGACACAAATTGTAAAGTATTGCATCAAAAAAGTAATTCGAACTTTTTTCAACGCATTAAGTAAACTATTGCGTCCATTATTCGACGCAATATGTCCCGTGATTTTCCACCAAAAAAATCCACGGGATTTTTTAATATGCATTGAAAATTGGATGCAATGTTTTATATATTACGTCAAATTTTTGACACACACTTCCTGGGAAATTTTACCAAAAAAGGTAGCGGTTTCAATTTGCATTGAATTTTCAAAGTAAGTTGTCTTTTATTCATATTTTTTAATTGCTGTCATCTGGTTTTTACAGTTGCATCGAATTCGCGACAATTCGATGCAAATATTGCGTCGAAACATTTTTTGACACAATTTTTCTGCCGCAAATTAGCAATTTTCTAGTAGTGTTGATGATATCATTTTTGGATCTACTAATGAAAAGCTTTGTAAGGATTTTGAATCATGCATGAAGAAAGAATTTAAAATGAGTATGATGGGGAAGCTCAACTATTTTCTTGGACTCCAAATCAAGTAAAGAGGTAATGAGATCTTCATCAATCAAGCCAAGTACACAAGAGAACTTATCAAGAAATTTAGGCTTGAAGATGTAAAGATATGCAAGATTCCCATGGCTATCACAACAAAGCTTTACAAAGATGAATAAGGTAAGAACGTTGATATTAAACTCTATCGTAGTATGATTGGTAGTTTACTTTACTTGACGGGTACTTGGCCGGATATTATGTTTAGCGTATGTTTATGTGCTAGATTTCAATCTGTCCTAAAGAATCTCACTTAATTATTATAAAAAGTATTATTAGATACCTTAAGGGCACTATTGGAATGGGCTTGTTGTATCTGAAGACTCTCAATTCTCAATAATGAGTTTTTCGGATGCTGACTATGCCAGTTGTAGAGTGAATAGGAAGAGCACTAGCGGAACTTGTCAATTTCTAAGAAATTGCCTTGTTTTATGGTTTCTAAGAAATAAAATTCTGTAGCCTTCTCAATCGTCGAGGCGGAGTATGTTGCGGCCGGGGCTTGTTTTGCACAAATCTTTTGGATGAAATATACTTTCTTTGATTATGATTTTAATTTTGACCATATTAAAATATTTTGTGATAATAGTAGTACCATTCATATGACCAAGAATGCAAATCAATATAGCAAGACCAAACACATAGAGATTAGATATCACTTTCTTAAAGATCATTATGAGAAAAGAGATATTGAAATTGATTATATTTCTATCAATTTTTAATTAGCAGATATTTTTACTAAACCACTTGATTTTAATAGATTTTCATTTATTTGTGATGAATTAAATGTTTGTATTATGAATTCATGAAATTTCAAATTGATATTTATGTTTGTTTTCATAGAATACATATTTGTTTTCATAGAATACATAAACTTCTATTTTTTTCAATTTGGAATCTTTTCTTTACCTTTGTGTTCATTGGTATCTACTAGTTTTTAATTGGTATCTACTAGTTTTTTAGTCACTTTTTGATTTATGATGAAAAAGAGGAGAAGAATTTGAGAGTTATTTCAACAACTTCATTTATCTCAATTTGATATATCTTGTTTTGCAAATTGATATCTATACATTAGTATATCCATATTATTTAATTTAAATTGGCATCATACTTATGTTTTATATTGATATTGTTTGGTGATTTATGATTTCTATTACCTCTATTTCATGTTTGTATACCTTATTGCATACCCATTTTGGTGGTTGGAGGCATGGATGGAGGATGAAATGTTTTTACATAGCTCTTCAACTTTCACATCTATATCTATATACATAAAATGACTTGCTTTGAAATTATCACATTCTTTAGTCATAAATGATTGAACTTGATAGATAAGCATAACTTTAGGGGGAGCTTTACTAAAGTTCTTCATACTATTTTTTAAATAACTCATATGTTTTGTCATCATTAAAAAGGGGAAGATTGCTAACCCAAGGTTCCAATCACCAGTTTCTTGTTTTGATGAAACAAAACCTATATAGTTATTTAGTACTAATCTTATTCAAGTGCTTAATTATTCTTCAGGTTTCAAGAAGATTGAAAGTGATTCTTCTTCTAAAGGAAGGTATTGAAGTCTCAAACTTATTCAAAGATGGGATTCAAGTTAGGACAATCAAGACTCACCCTTGAAGAACCGTACTAGTAAATGACTTGAAGACATAGCACCTATGTAAGAAATAGTATATTAAAGTATAGTATGTATAATTGATGCTCAAGAAGTTTCACACACACACACACAAAGTCAAGTTTTTCAAAATACGAGTGTTAATATCTAGTTTTCTCATTTTGGTATTTTACAAAGGTTTAATGTTTGATACATGTCCCATATTTTTCTAAGATTTCATATCCTATTTCTAACATGTATCCTGAAGCATATGTATTACCAAATGGTTTTTATACCTCATACAAAACTTTTTAAAATAAGTTTACATTCAATTTTCACCCAAAATCATCTTCTCAGGCTTGGTCGATCGACCGGGCAGTCGACTGGACCACGAGGTCAGTTAGACCTCTGCTAGTGCACACTGTGCACGTTTATCGGTCGACCAGGCGGTCGACCAAGTAGCACTAACCTGGTCTTGGTTGAGACATGTTGACCGAGCTGATTGTACGCATACGTTGCACAGTTAATATCACATTGCCACATTTCTGCATTTATTTTATAATAAAACTTTACTATTTGATGATAGTGTGTGCAGGGTAATGAAATTACACCTAGAAGGGGTGAATAGGAGTATAGATAATAAAATGAAAATTCAAGACAATATAATATGAAATAACAAAACTGATCACTCAAAACAAGACTTGAAGCCGGATTCCCCGTGAAGGGCTCTAAACTTCTCCTCGTGATTCCTCTAGATAAAAGTTGAAGTGCTCAATTGCTATCTTATTGAGATGAGTATTGATTGACAAGAATAAATGAATGAAAAATAGTAAATAGAGACAATAAAGCAATCGCAAACAAAAAGATTTATTCCGAGGTTCAAGCCACCGCTCTATGTCCCCGCCTTCACGACCGTAAAGGATTTCACTATTCACTATTAGATCCTCCACAAAGAGATATTACAACAAGGGAATACAACCACTCGGAGTACACAACTCCCCAACTCAATCCTCTACACCAAAGGCAGCACAAAGCCAATTGAGATAACAAACTATGGGTGATCAAGAGATTAAACACTCTCTTTGAACCTATCTTATAAAAACCCTATAGAGTAAAATGTAAACTTGAAGCTCAAGGATATAAGTGAGAGTGAAAATCAGAAAAGAGAGATTTTAATAGTAGAAAAACTCAATTAAAACTTCAAAAATTAGAGCACAAAAGAAAACTTAAAAATCTTTGAAAGCAAAAACTAGATTTTCAATAGAATTTGTTGTTATGAGATATTCAATCCCAGTGACCCTTTATATTGGTTTTAAAAAAAACACTTTTAGAATAATTTTACCAGGTCTAAAAAGAAAGAAATTGATCCTAGAAATTCAACTTTTCACGTTTTAAAAGAAACATGTTTAACAACAGATTTAAAAGAACTGGTCGTTAGTGCCAATCTGGCAATCTGTTGGTCGACTGACCATTCAAAAATGTTTGACTGTTGGCTCTCAGTCGACCGGTCGGTCGACTGTGCTTAACCGAGACAAAACTAATTACAGTCGATCGACCGCCTCGTTGTCCGCAATAAGGGACCTGTCGACCGGTCAGTTGACCGGGAATGTGCACAACATGTACATCCCAATTGCCAAAGGTTCGGTCGACCATGCGGTTAACTGTTCTGGCCTGTAATATGCACGATTGACCTACCAGTCGACCGACCTAGGCCAAAAACTTGGTCAAAGTAATTTTTGAAGATAAAGAAAATTTTCAAATAATTTGTGTTTGAATTTTGGAAGAGAGAAGACATGTATAGCCATGAGATACAAGTTCTAAACTGAGATAGAAATTTCTAAGAAAATGTGAAATAAGTATCAAAATAAAATATGTCAAAACTATACTTTTGAAAATGTGCCCATTTATGTGTGTATATCTTTGACCCTTAAATCTATATTCTACTCTATAACAAACTAGTTTCTTACAAGATTCTAATTGAAACTAATAATCTTCAAGCGGGCTTCTCTGATAGTGACGTTTGAGCGATGCTTAGTGCTTTGAGATATGATCCCGTTCGTGAGTATCTTTAATCCATCAACACCTTCCTTTAGAGGAAGAAACTTATGAGATTTTCTTGAACCCTGTTAAATATTTTTGAACCCTGAAATACACTCTTGAACTTAATTAGTACCTAAACACTTTATATGTTTTGTTATCATCAAAACACAAAACCACAGATTATAACCTTTGAGCAAATAACTAATTAAGAAAGAAAAGAGAGAGATTGATAGATTTATCCAATAAAATCTAAAAGTTCAAAAGAAAGGGATCGATTAAAATTCAAAGACTCTAAAAGCCATCTAATCTGAAAACTGGAGATAATATTATCAAATTTCAAGGGAAAATGAATTGTTTAAAGACCCTATCGGTATCACTGAGGATAGAGATAGATCATCAAATCCAGAGCAGATATTCAAAATCTAAAAAGATAGAGGATGAATCAACGGACAACCGGCTCCTAGATTCTGGCCCTAATTAGGATAATGTGAAGGAAATGCGACAAAAGCGGCATTTTTTGCGGCATTTTGTTTGAATCTGGGGTAGCTGGCGCTCCCTCTATATTTATGTGCAATCCTCATCTCAATTCTCCTATAAATACCTGCATTCCCTAAAGGTAGAGAGTGCACAACTCCAGAAGAGAACTCTGCAAAGAGTTTTAGGATTATGATTCTTCTTTTCCAAATGTTCATTTTAGTTTTCAATGTGAGAGAAAGAATAGTAAAGAAAGATGGAGTGCTTGTAATTGATGGTGACAGCTCAATAAAGGTTCTTCTGTACTTTTCAATTTATCTCTTTTATTTTTACTTGTTTTAATTATTTTATTTACTTTCATTTGTTTTCTTTATAACTTGTTTTTAATCATGCCTTCTTTATAACTTAGATTAGGGAGAGTTTCATGACAGAAAAGAGAGAAAGAATTATATTAATGTAACAATAGATATAATATTTTTTAAAAATAGTTATATTGAAAGTGACAACCAATAGAACTATCTTACTTCTCTTCATCGTTACTCAACTTAATTGATCGTTTGCTTTTCTTTAATTTCTACAATGTATGTTCTTTCTTCTCTTGTTTATTTTCTTTCTTTTTAACTTAGTAATCAAAATACCAACACCATCTTCTTCTTATACTTTACTTTCCTTCTAATTTAGCTAAATATTTTCTTTTCTTTTAAAACAAAGAAGATCTTTAACCGATGTAGTAACTTAGGAAGAAGACTTACACAATGCTTTCATCGCTGTTCCTCCTTGTAGATCACGACCCATTAATCCTAGGCTATACTGTAGCATTGAGGACTTGTATTGTTCTAAACTTCTGTATTTTTCTATGTGCAGTTTTAGCTCGATCAAAATTTTGGCACTGTTGCCAGGAAGAGACGATAAGTTTTTCTTCTTTTTGATTTACTTTAAATGGTTTAAATTTTTCTTCTCTGTTTTTGTGTGCAGGGGCTAATATTTGAAAATTAGGAGCTGCAGTGGACAATTGCTACTCTGTGCCTCTGTTCAAGAAGGCAGAGCATCAGAGCCTACAACTGTGGTGAACTACTAACTGTACATTCTTGTAAGTTGCTCGAAATTCAATGATTTAGCTACTTCAGTTATTAGTTTTCATGTTTAACATATTCTGCGCACTGTTCTAATCTCAACAGTAATATGATTATTTATTAATGCTAAAGAACATTTAGATATTGCACTCTACATATTTGTTTAATTCATTACATTTAAATTACTGCTAAAGAATGATGCAGCCAAGGTACGTCTGCATGGAGGAACATACTTGTATATTATTGCTGGGGTGTTATTTTTGCTATATACTTGCACACGCGCACTAAAATGAATAAAGGCTTGTCATATAATCAAGATAAGTGATTGAGCTTGAACCTGCACACAAAATACAGAATTTTAGAACTTTAAAATAGAGATGTACAAGTGCTCAATTCTACCGCTATGCAAGTGGCTATGCGGGTCGTGATCCACAAGGAGGGACTAGCGATGAAAACTTTTTTAGTAAGTTTTCTTTTAAGATGCAAAGGATGGTTAAAATTCTTCGTTTAGTTCTTGTAAAGGAAAAGAGAAAAATTAGGTTAAAGTGAGTTAGGAAGAAGATGGTAGATTAAGAAGATGAAAAATTAGAAATGATATGTACAAAGAAATAGAAAAGGACTGATAGAAGAAGTAGTAGATTGTGGTGTTCTAAACTAAAGAATTAAAAGAAAAGAAAGAAACTAAAAGTTACTTACCCCTTTTGTGCTCATATACCTTGGATTCATAGCTACGACTTACCTTGTCTTTGAAGGCGATCAAGCATGGCGTGTAGGATCTTCCCCATTCCCGATCTACACTAAGAATAAAAGGGCAAGCTATACTAGCAAGAGAATGGTTGTTCATCACCATAGGCCATCAAGGGCACTTGCAAATGGCGAAGCAGTCTCGAGGCTAACAGATTCACTTGGATTGCAACACATTAGAGGAGAGTAAACAAAAACAAGAGTAAAGAAGAAAAAGTAACTTTGATTCAATTCAAATAACAATGGAAGAAGAGAACACTTACACCGGTGTCACCTGCAGTACAAGCTTGCTCTCATTCCTCCATGAAAGTATCATCTCATCTCAGTTACATAAAGAAGATAAAAATTACATGAAAGAAAATAAAAACCTAAGTTACAAACTACAAAGTAGCCTAAGTTCTACTCTCTGCTTGGTCATCCCTTGTACACTCTGAAAATCCCAGTATTTATAGGCAAAACCCACCATATGAGAGCGTATGAAGATAGGGGAGCAAACGCTCCCCCTAACTCACTAACAAAGCCGCGGAAACGCGGCTTTCGCGGCTAGGGTGTGGCCAGGTGGCCACATCCTGTTGGTGGTAGTCCCTGGTTTCTCGTTCTGGCTTTATCTTCAGCTGGATTTCTCGTTGCAGCTCTGAAATTGTGATAAAAAAGCCTTTGATCTTTGGCTTCAACTGCATGATTTGGGATGATTCATTTCAACCGATTTTCAACCCTCTGATTTGCCAAGATTTGCTCTGATTCCCTAATTTCGAATTTATTCTGATTTAATTCAGAATTTGATGGGCTTTTGGGCTCATTTCTCTTCACTCTCCTTTAGGAATCGGCCTGCAAATAAATTAAACAATAGTTAGAAAAAAGAAGAGTTTATTTTATAATAAATATGATAATATGATAATAAATGTGCAATCTTAGCGACCGATCAACAAGGTGGGGAAGTCGTTATTTTTTCTTAGCCCAAAAATCATCTCCTCGCTCACTAACCCAGCATAACTTAAAATTGAGTAGACATTGGCCCTAGGGACATCTCTGACTCAATAGGAGACTGGCCTAATTGGAAAGTTGATTAGAATTTGATTCTTACCAAATCAGTGTCAAAAGTTGGGGATTGAGAGGCGAAATCTCAAAGAATATTTTTTTGGCATACTTAGACTCATTGCTTAGGCATGGATACCTCTCACTGGTCTTCACCCTACCTGGCCAATTAACTTGTGGTTAGATTCTGCAATACACCCCTCATAGATAGTCTAACCAATTAAGAGTCGTCTAGGTCTAAGGTCTGCCTTAACTTAGGCTAGATTTTTCTTTGTTTATTTGTTTTGTTTTTGTTTTTGATTTTGACATTTTTGATATGGATTACAATTACAATTATTCAATGCATATACTGATCCATACTTTATACTGACCTCTTTTGATTCGGAGATTACAAAGCTAGCATTTCATAACTCTAACCAACCAAGTATACTGGATTGGTCTTATCCAAATCAGTATATGCCCCAACTCCAGTATTATGAACAAGATTAGGATGATCATCATCACTCTTCACCGAATCAGTGGGGATACAACTCCTCCGAATCATACTAACAACTTGACCAACATTCAGCTTTGTATACTCAATATCAAGATCAACCTATAGGAGAGAAATCTTCTTTAAAAAGGAGTTTTGAAGCCTTTCTTGAGTCCACACGATAATTTCAAATCTCGACAGACTCAATACTCGCAAAAAATTCCTAAGTCCAAGGTCCTTACTTCATTTTTCAAGTCCCATCACAACAAGAAGAATATACCAACTTAGAAAAGAGTATGGAATCCATGATTCAATTCCAATGTGATCCTTTCGATATGATAGATGCAAGACTTAGTCAATTAGAAAACATGCATAGGAATAAGAAAACTCTTCCTACCCAATTTTTGACTATTCCCGACACTTCTAGCCATATTAATGAAAATCAATTCCAGAGTGATCCTTTCGATATGATGAAGCAAAACTTAGTCGATTAGAAAACATGCGTAGGAATGAGAAAACTCTCCCTACCTAATCTTTCACTATTCCTGACACTTCTAGCCATATTGATGAAAATCAAGAATCATGTATCTTGAAGACATTGACCAAGATTCAATTTCATCACAAAATCTTGAACTTGACCGATGTCAACCCATTGATAAATTGGCAAGTTTTCATTTCAATAAAATTGAACTTGTACATGAATGTGACCCAGATCCACAATTTTGTGATTCTATTCTAATTTTTGAATCTATGTTTACTCTGGTATCATAACCTAATTTGGACTCATTTTTTGAGTCAACATTGATTCCTGTATCCATAAATTTTGAAATTAAACCACCTCATTTGGATAGTCACATTTCATTGATGGGAAAAGAATGTAAAATTGAACTCTTTTATTTAGACTCGACTCTTGAAGCAAAACTGACTCTCAAACCCAAGTTAATTCTTCTGAGTTAGTCTTGATTCCGAACTTTTCATTTCATAGCCCAAATCATTCATTCCACAAAACCAAATTCTATTGTCGGACCAAGGCATTGACCATAATGACCCAGTAATGATTTTTCAAGATTACTCATATAAAGAGAATAATTTTTATGATAGAATCTTGCATGATCCTATTCATATTGGGGACTGTAAATATGTAAATAGAAAAGAGGTCAAAAAAGATGGGTACCGTGAACCATCATATTATCTTGATTGTGTAGCAACGCTTGGCCCAATCTGACCACCAACAGAACCACCACCTTGAGGTAACATTTTTCTTCTCTTTCTTCTTTTTCATGCATTTATGCATTCATTCCTAAATTGAGGATAATGCATGAAATAGGTGTGGGGGAGGATTCTAACATAATATAAGTTTTTTTTATTTAAAAAAATTAACATATTCTTTGTTATTAAAATTTTTTTGAAAAGAGAAACAATATTTTGACCTATTATTTATAAAAAATTAATTTAATTTTAAGGAATAGGGAATTGTAATTAGAATTTCTTATACTTAGTCAAAATAAGATTATTTGTTTGATTTTAAGGGTTAGAAAGAAAATTTTGAAAAAATAATTTAGTATTGATTTTACCATGATGAAATATGCATATTTATACACTTACACACTTATGTTCAAAAACAAAGATTCTTATGTCTTATGAAAAAAAGAGAAATATATATTTATATATATCAAAATTCCTCTAATTAAGTTGGTTATTTGCACCTCATAAAACATAAGTATTCACGCCTAAAAGCGGTTCATCTTATAAATAAAACCCTTAGTTTTGTGGCCTTATTTTCTCGAGTTCTTAAGTCTTTGGGGTGTTTTTCTCCCGGTGCCCTAAGACCCTTCGGTTTGGAAGTCACCGACTAAAAGCTCGTTACATGGCCAGATTAGAAAGCCTAATAAAACTAAGGGATAATACCACTAAAAAAAGGCATAAGAGTTAGAGTTAAAGAATCTCTGAGTCAAAATTTCACTATCACAAAGGTGCAAATGACTTAGGATAAAATAATAGAGTAAATGAGAAATACAGTTTGATTTCTTACCTTGATTGATAACAATTTTTGAATAGAAACTAAGTTTATGAATGAAGACTTATAGATTGCTTAATCCTTCCAAATATAATTCAAATATTTTCTCTCTCTTTCAAAATTACATTTTCAAAAAATACTACCATCTTATTTTTCTTCTTTATGGATTTTATAGGCGTAATCTACTAAAAAACCCTCATGAGATAAAACTGTTGGCCCAAAGGCCCATCCCTTTAGTTTTGATGATGATCAACTCATGTAGTTATTGTACTAATGATCTTATGTTTATTTAGTTTCAGATTTATGATCAAGATCTTAGTAGGTGCATAGCTTCAACAAAGGATTTAAAGTCAAGTTTTAGAGCTTACATGGTGTTTGGACCAAGTCAAGAAGGCTTCAAGTGAAGACTTCAAGAAGATGAAGACTTGTGTCTAGGTTTGTTTTATAAGATTTTATTTTTAGATAAAATGTAAAGGATAGAATAGTTGGTGGATTGCTCAAGTATATCTATACACACACACTCTTGACATAGATAGGTTTTTCATAAAAGAATTTTCATTTTGGAAAAATGCAAAAGAGTTTTCTTTTTGAAAAATATCATTTTTGGTTTTTGGTATTCAAAGTATACATGTCTTTAACCAAAACCATGTTTAGTGCTTAATGTCAAAAACATAGATATTTCATCTTGTTTGTGTAGTGGATCATATCCATACACTCTATGCTTCAAATGAGTTTAGAATATATTGTTTTTATATTTGGAGAAGTTTGGAAAAATAAGTTTTGGAAAAATCAATTTTGAAAAAATACAGTTTTCGTTTTTAAGCCAAAATTTTCAAGTTACAAAAATAGTCCAAATTATTTGTAACATGCCTTGATTTTGTGTAAGCATGTTTGTTTATCAAGTATATTGGTAAAACTATTTTTAAAGATTTTTAGTAATTTTATGGGATTTTATTTGAGCCATAATGACTAAGTTTTTCTTTCCCAAAAATCCCTGACCTGGCTTCAGCCGTTCGACCGGGACGGTCGACCGTAGCTTGAAGTCGGCCGACCGTATCGGTCGACCGACGTGCACAGCGTGCACGCCAGTATCTGGCTGGAGGGTCGGTCGACCGGGACGGTCGACCGTCCAGAGAGCTTTGCTCTCTGGAAACCCTCGGTCGACCGGGACGGTCAACCGGCGAGAGTCTGCTCTCTGTTCCAGAGGTTCGGTCGATCGGGCCGGTCGACCGCTGCCCCAATGGTCAGAAATCTGACCGTTGGCGGTTGACCGGGCGGTTGACGTCAGGCCATCTGGCTCCCAACGGCTAGTTTTTTCTAGCTTTATAAATTGGGGCATTTGGGGGCTGTTTTAAATAAGATTTTTTAGTGGGTTTTGTGCCAGTTTTTCCTATTTCATTAAAAGAGTTTCCTCCACTAAATTGAGAGCTAATACTTCCAATCAAAAGGGGAGTTTATCAAGAGTGTTTAGAAGTGATTTCTTTGAGTTTTTCTCAACCATTTCAATCCTTGTTTTCTCACACAACACTTTAGCTATCCATTGATATATTCATCATATAGGAGTGTTATTGTGAGATTGTTTTTAGGTGATCAAAGTGTTGTGAACACCAAAGACTTCTTCTTTGTTATTTGAGGAGGCGGACAAGTGTGTTCGCGGTGTTTCGAGTTCGTGTGTGAACTCCGTGTTTGAGGTGCGGCCTCGGCGAGCTTGTGGGCTTGCGGTGTGTATGGACTAGGGAGTCCGAGAGCTTGTAGGTGTTGCGGCACCGAGTGATCCGGGGGATCGATTATAGTGGAAATCCTTCGTGTGTCAAAGGCGGGGATGTAGAGCAAGGGTGCTCGAACCTCGAAACAAATCCCTTGTGTTTGCGATTGCTCACTCTCTCTATCTCCTTGTTTATATCTTGCATACTATTATTGTGTTTATCTTTATATGCTTGATATTCATTGTGTGCTTTATTTTATATGCTTGGGGATTGTTTGCTAACACTAGTTTTCAACCAAGAGAGCCAACGCGGCACCTCAACTCTTATTTAGAGGAATCTTGAGGAGTTTGTACAGAGCCCTTCATGGGGAATTCGGCAACACTCTTGTGTTAAACTTGGTGTTTAGTGTAAGAAGTTTAGTTTAGGTCATATAAGTTTTTAATTCCGCATTTAGTGACCATTAGATTAGCCATCACCTATTCACCCCCCCTCTAGGTGACTTTACAATTGATATCAGAGCCAAGTGCTCTTGATTTGGGTCTTACAACCTAGAGTTAAAGATCCTCATTTTTAGGCTAATCACAAAATTTATACACACACCATTGACTTCATGTCACCACCCATGTCTGACATTCTTAACATCCCTATATGGAAGGTGAAGATGTCCTTCTACCTCAAAGCCTTAGGCATTCATGTTTATTTTGCCATCACTAGAGATTCTTATTGTTTAAATGGCAATAATTTTGAGGCTAATGCAAAAGCTCTTCATGCTATAAAATCAACCCTAAATGATGATTATTTATCTAGGGTTTCTAATATTGATTCGGCTTTTGTAACATGGAACACCCCATCTCCCTCGGCGAAAAGATCTATATTATGCGGGGAGCGACTCGGATGTTGGAAGCGACACTTCCAACATGTGCTACATGGTCCAAGGGGATAACCCCCTTGAGGTAACTACCGAATCCGAGGTAGAAGATAATGACATGTCATATGATGAACTTGCTTTATTTTGTCAACAACTATTAGAAAAATATGACATGCTTAGAAAAGATAATAAAAATTTGAAAAAGAAATTTGATTGCATGCTTAATGAAAAAGATTCATTAGAAAATAATTTTGAAAATGTTTTAAAAGAAAATGAGTCTTTCAAAAATAAGGTTGCATGTTTTGAAAAAGAAAATGAAAATTTGAAAAATGAGAATGTTTCCTTAATGTCCAAATTAAATGATTTATGTGAAGAAAACACTAATTTGAAAAATGAAATTGCTTTGGTGGAAAAACAAAAGGAAGTTGCTTTTAATGAAAACACTTCTTTGAAAAGAAAATTTTTGAAAATGAAAAAGAAAAAGTTTCTAAAAAGAATAAAAATAATGTTTCTTTATCTCATCATGCTTTACATGCCACCACAAATGAGATGAATGTTTTGAAAAATAAAATGGATTGTTGAGCTCCACTTTGAGCTCATGTGCATTTAACCATAAGAGATTGGAGTCTTTGTTTTCAAAGAAACAAGCTCCACATGTCCATGCACATCATCCTCATCATGCATATGCTTATGTTGCACGTCATGCTCACACTCACACTCATATGCATACTAAGGTGTACAAATGTACACATTGTGGCCGCAAAGGCCATTTAGCAAAGTTTTGTTTTGATAAGATACATCATGTAAATTTTGCTAAAAATAAAATGTTTGGGTTCCATTAGATGCTAACCCCTGTGGATCCAAAAGAAAATGGGTACCAAAGTCCCCACCTTGTGTATTTGATGTAGGTGAGGGCTCTCACAAGACGTGAGAGATTTGGTACCTTGGTGGTGGTTGCACATGGACTCAATGGACACATATTTGATGCACCGCTACCAAGGAGGTTTGGTGGGTCAACCACCATGTTTTGGAGATTTGGAGCATAGTTCTTTGGTTTGGTAACTATCTCTCAAACTCCTACTTTATTTACATGCTTTTACATATGTGACATTTTAGCATGTACTTGTTTTATTTATTTTGTACTTCATGTGGTAAATACTAGTTTAAATGTAGTTTTTATCAAAACTTGGATGTATACTTGTACAAGTAGCGAGCAACAAATTGATTCATATATGTTTGCACTTCATTGTTCATTTGTACTCACTATATGCAGCCTAGTTTTGATGATTCTCTCATTTACACTTGTTTTGCCAATTTACGTGTTTTACTTCATGTATATGTATTTTGTATTCAAATCTAATAAATATACATGTATACCCGTGAGTCTCTTGCCATCATGCAAATTATATCATAGACTCTTTTTATGTTTGGGATATGTATTCATATTGTTAGGATTGAATAAAAACATACATATACCTAGAAGTTTGGTTTATAAATGAAAAAATGATTTTTCATTTTTTTTGATAAAATGACTTGTGTTTTGGAGCTTCATTGATTAATTTCATGAAAATGCTAATTACATGATTCTTGAACACTCACACTTTATTTATTTTGTCATGACCTTAGTTCATGAACATATTTTGAGCTTTATCGTCCTTGAGTGTCATCTCTTGTGTATTTTGTATGACTCATGAAAAACATATGTTTTGATTTCATGTTTTGAAGGATCTTTAACTAGTGTTTCAAAAATTATTTTTAACTAGTTATTATTCTTCAATTGGGTAGTGGTTTTCACTATAAAATGTGTTCAAACCCTATTTTCGAAAACCCTTCCTACACCATCTATGGACGAATGGCTGGGCGAGTATGCCTTGTAAGCGTTATTGGAAAATCCTTTACCTTGTGCATATAAAGGGTGGTAGGTTATGAGTTATATACTTGATTTACATTGTTATTTTCAATTGGTATCACTGGATCTTTTCAATTGGTATCTAAATTGATAATTTTGTATATACTCATATTTGTTTTCTATATATGTATGCTTCATTATTTCCATAATATCAATTGCTATTGGTATTCTTTTTTCATACATATATATGATTTTCGTGTGCTTGCTTTACAATTGGTTTACATATTTAAAGCACAAAGTTTATGCTAAGCTTAAGTTAAAACTTTATTTTCAATTGGTATCTCAATTGACATTTTAATAAAGCTTATGCATAGTTTTTCATTGATATCAATATGTTTCTATTTCAAATTTGTTATAAATTTACAATTGGTATCAATATGTATTGCCTATTTGAAAAATTCAAAATTTGTAATGTTTATTTTACAATTGGTATCAACATGATATTTTTTACAATTGGTATCTTAAAATTTTATTTACTAAGATATCTCAAAATTTGTTTTATTGAGAAAAAATTCAAAATTTTGTTTGAACAATTTAACATCAAAACATTTTTGATTTGTATTGCCTATATGCAAGAAGAGCTTAACATCTCTTCCACATATAGATTCATGTTGAGTGTATCTTATATTGAGGAGCTTGACAACTCTTTTTTATGTGATACACGTGTGTAGGGGGAGCTTCACATCTCCTCTTATGCATTACAGATTATGTGTTATGTGAATTGGGCTTGTCATCCCTTCTTCATATAATGCATATATGTAGGGAAGTTAACTTAGCGTCTTCCTCTTCATGAATGTATATCGCATATACCTTTTATTTGATTACTTTGATTTCACCCCTTATTGATCTCTTTGTTTATGACAAAAAGGGAGAGAAAAATTTGTTGGTTTTTTTTTTACTTTAACCCCTTTGTTGATGATTGACAAAAAGGGGGAGAAGTATTTGGTATATATATGCATGTTTTCCTTGCTTTATTCATAAAGGGAGAGTAGTATTTATGTTTATGCATATATGTTTTGTTTTGCAAATAGGAGATAAAGAATTTGATTTGTTTTATGCTTGATTGGTATGTTTATCTCCATACATTTGCATACATATTTATGTGTTTCATTGCATATTTATTTGTTTATTTGGTATGCATGAGTTAAGGGGGAGCTTCTTTGGAGCTTTACTTTAATCCATGCATATATAACTTCATGAGTTTTGTCATCATCAAAAAGGGGGGATTGTTGGCCCAAAGGCCTATCACTCTAGTTTTGATGATGATCAACTCATATAGTTATTGTACTAATGATCTTGTGTTTATTTAGTTTCAGATTTATGATCAAGATCTTAGTAGGTGCATAGCTTCAATAAAGGATTTAAAGTCAAGTTTTGGAGCTTGCATGGTGTTTGGACCAAGTCAAGAAGGCTTCAAGTGAAGACTTCAAGAAGATGAAGACTTGTGTCTAGGTTTGTTTTATAAGATTTTATTTTTAGATAGAATGTAAAGGATAGAATAGTTGGTGGATTGCTCAAGTATATCTATACACACACACACTCTTGATATAGATAGGTTTTTCATAAAAGAATTTTCATTTTGGAAAAATGCAAAAGAGTTTTCTTTTTGAAAAATACCGTTTTGATTTTTGGTATTCAAAGTATACATGTCTTTAACCAAAACCATGTTTAGTGCTTAATGTCAAAAACATAGATATTTCATCTTGTTTGTGTAGTGGATCATATCCATACACGCTATGCTTCAAATGAGTTTAGAATATCTTATTTTTGTATTTGGAGAAGTTTGAAAAAATAAGTTCTGGAAAAATCAATTTTGGAAAAATACAGTTTTCGTTTTTAAGCCAAAATTTCCAAGTTACAAAAGTAGTCCAAATTATTTGTAACATGCCTTGATTTTGTGCAAGCATGTTTGTTTATCAAAGTATATTGGTAAAACTATTTTTGTAGATTTTTAGTAATTTTATGGGATTTTATTTGAGCCATAATGACCAAGGTTTTCTTTCCCAAAAATCCCTGACCTGGCTTCAGCCGGTCGACCAGGATGGTCACTGTAGCTTGAAGTCGACCGACCGTATCGGTCGATCGACGTGCACAGCGTGCACGCCAGTATCTGGCTGGAGGGCCGGTCGACCGGGACGGTCGACCGTCCAGAGAGCTTTGCTCTCTAGAAACCCTCGGTCGACCGGGACGGTCGACCGGCAGAGAGTCTGCTCTCTGTTCCAGAGGTTCGGTCGACCGGGCCGGTCGACCGCTGCCCCAACGGTTAGAAATCTGACCGTTGGCGGTCGACCGTTAGGCCATCTGGCTCCCAACGGCTAGTTTTTTCTAGCTCTATAAATTGGGGCATTTGGGGGCTGTTTTCCATAAGATTTTTTAGTGGGTTTTGAGCCAGTTTTTCCTACTTCATTCAAAGAGTTTCCTCCACTAAATTGAGAGCTAATACTTCCAATCAAAAGGGGAGTTTATCAAGAGTGTTTAGAAGTGATTTCTTTGAGTTTTCCTCCACCACTTCAATCCTTGTTTTCTCACACAACACTTGAGCTATCCATTGATATATTCATCCTATAGGAGTATTATTGTGAGATTATTTTAGGTGATCAAAGTGTTATGATCACCAAAGACTTCTTCTTTGTTATTTGAGGAGGCGGACAAGTGTGTTCGCGGTGTTTCGAGTTCGTGTGTGAACTCTGTGTTTGAGGTGCGGCCTCGGCGAGCTAGTAGGCTTGCGGTGTGTACGGACTAGGGAGTCTGAGAGCTTGTAGGTGTTGCGGCACCGAGTGATCCGGGGGATCGATTATAGTGGAAATCCTTCGTGTGTCGAAGGCGGGGATGTAGAGCAAGGGTGCTCGAAACTCGAAACAAATCCTTTGTGTTTGCGATTGCTCACTCTCTCTCTATCTCCTTATTTATATCTTGCATGCTATTATTGTGTTTATCTTTATATGCTTGATATTTATTGTGTGCTTTATTGTATATGCTTGGGGATTATTTGCTAACACTAGTTTTCAACCAAGAGAGCCAACGCGGCACCTCAACTCTTATTTAGAGGAATCTTGAGGAGTTCGTCCAGAGCCTTTCACGGGGAATTCGGCAACACACTTGTGTTAAACTTGGTGTTTAGTGTAAGAAGTTTAGTTTAGGTCATATAAGTTTTTAATTCTGCATTTAGTGACCATTAGATTAGCCATCACCTATTCACCCCCCCTCTAGGTGACTTTACAAAAACTCAACCTCTAGGGGTAAACTAGAAGTTTAATGGCTTGTTGCACGTGTTAAGTGCAATCGTGATTCCTATGAAAATGAGTTAGGATAGGTTGGTTTCATTTTTTTTATTTTGCTCGAGGACGAGCAAAAGACAAGTATGGGGGTGTGATCGTACATGTACATTGCATATTTAATATCACATGTGTCATATTTTTGCATTTATTTATAATAAAACTTTGCTATTTGATGTATTTTCATGTCTAGTATTGTGCAGGGTAATTAAGAAAAAAAGAGAGAGATTGACAGATTTATCCAATTAAATCTAAAAGTTCAAAAGAAAGAGGATTGATTCAAATTCAAAGATTCTAGAAGCCATCTTATCTGAAAATTAGATATATTAAATAAGATAATATCATCAAATTTTAAAGAAAAAATAGATTGTTTGAAGACTCTATCAGTGTCGTTGAGGATAAAGAGATAGATCATCAAATCGAGAGCAGATATTCAAAATCTAAGAAGATAAAAGGATAGAGGATGAATCAACGGACGACCAGCTTCTAGATCCTGGCCCTAGGGCCAGGATAATCTGGTATTTCCACGGCAAAAGTAGTATTTTCGTAGCATTTTATTTGAATCTGAGGGAGCGCTAGCTCCCCCTATCTTCGTACTTTTATCCTCATCCTAATTCTCCTATAAATACCTCTGATTGTTCTCCAAAATTGCATATTTCATAGTACATCTTTAAATTTATTCTATATAAAATTCTGTTAATAATACCATTTTTGTATGTTTCTAGGTCCATGGTATGAAATAAAGAAGCTCAAAAATCCTATTTATTTGGTGATTTCTAGAGTCTAGAAGTAGCCATTAACTTTGAAAGTTAGATCTGCCAAAACAGGGTGCAGATATCAAAGAACCAACAAATGTACAAAGGAGTGGTGTGTAGCAGAAGCTGCACACCCTGGCGCTGTGCGCGTGGCGCCAATATGGCCACAAAAATGTGGCCATAATCGCATTTTTGCGGCCATACTGTGGAGCCACGCAGCGATCTTCGACGCGTGGCCATGTATGCCTTCCTTGGTACTCTCCTTTGCCTATAAATAGCCCTGTGTTGAGTCAGATCTAGGGAGGAGGGATTGTAGTGTAGCTTTCTTCTCTTTAGGGTAGTTTTAGTTCTTATCTTCTTTCTTTTGTTTTTTTCTTTTTGTAGATTATGTAATAGGGAAGAGAGTGATTCATAGGATATAAGAGAAAGTTTTTGTAATGGAGGGTGATACTCTATGAAAGGTTCTTCCTTTATCTCTATTTGTTTCTTCTCTAACTTATTATATGTTTAGCTAACTTTTCTCTCATGGCAACTAACTACTAGCTACTAACTATGCTAACTCCTTACTTGATAATCTACATGAATCTAATAGCCTCTACTTGGCCTAACTCTTGCAAGAACCATTGATGGCACATGATGATGGATTCTAATACTCTAACATCCAACTCTCTAACAAGCTAACATTACTTTATTTAATGCTTGCTCTAGTGTAATTTTGATGATTTAATTCTAGCTTACATTTGTTTGTTGAGTTTGAATGTGAAAGTGATCTTATGGGTCATGCTTTGAAAAGCTCATAAAGCCAAGGACTAGTGATGGCCAATAATCCATGTGAGGCAACTATCAGTAAGAGGTTTGCATGTTAGTGGAGCCACTAATAGTTAGTAGCCATGAATTTTCTTGTATCTCTTTTTATCTTTTCTTTTTACTTGTTTTAAAAACTATTTCCCAAACAATCATTCTTCTATATTCCTCTTCTCTGTTTTCACCGTATTCTTCTCTTTTCACTTTTTGTTTTCATTTTATTTTAATTCTTTAAAACATTGAAGAACACTTAACACACACGTGAAATGACCGGTAAAACTTCTATCACTTCCTTTCCTTGTGAATTCAACCCGTATAACTCCATGCTATAACAGAAGTATTGAGGAAGCCAAAGCATGCACTTTTAACTCTTGATTTTAAAACATACATTTTTCGTGTACGGTTTCACCACGATCAAATTTTGGCGCCATTGCCAGGGATGAAAAGGTTGATTTTATGTTTTTGTTAACTTTTCTTCTCTATTTTCGGGTATAGGTAACTATTTTTAGAATCTAACAACTGCAGAACTCCACACTTCCATGTTTCTCCCTGCTCAAAAAAGCAGGGAGTTGGTGCCCACTTCTTTTTCAGGCGGTATCTTTAATCTGCATATATCTGTGTATTTGCTGCTAGTTTTCTGCTTAGATTACTTGTGCACTATAATAATCAAGAGCTAAAATAAAGTAATTGGATGTTTTAAAACGGTTTAGAGATTTGCATGTCGATTTCAATTTCAATATACTATATTTTGTCTTCTGTTGTTGTGATCTAGACTGAGGTGTACATATTGCATTGTATATAGTTAGGAAAAACAAGTGGGCGATATACTCACTTTTTGTGTTCATTCTTTTGTATATTGCACATTTGTACGAATTGAACTTAAGGGCATATCTCGATACAACATAAAATGGGGAAGTCATTACCCCCTTAGCCCAAAAATCACCTCCCCACTCACACAACTCAAATCTAAATAAAATATGCTAGACGTTGGCCCCTAGGAACATCTCAGACTTATTTAGGAGATTGACCTAAGGGGAAAGTTGTTAGAGTTTGACTCTTGTTAAATCGGTGTTAAAGGTTAGGGTTGAGAGACAAAACCTCGAAGAATAGTAGTTTGGCATAATTAGGCCCTGCTCCGGCACGGATATCTCCTACTGGTCTTACCCCTACCGAACGATTAACTTGTAGTCAGATTTCTATAATGTATCCCACGTGGACAATCAACCAATTAGGAGTCATTTAGGTTTAGGACAATCTTAGTATAAACTTGTTTTTGAATTTTTCTTTTTTTTGATTGTTTTTTTTTTCCTTTTTTGTGACTAGTGTGATAAAATGGAATATCCAATCAAATGAATTCATTTTTCACCCAGAGCTCATTTGACTCAGATAACTCCAACCCGGCTATGTACAACATGAACTAACCATATAGGCCGGATAGGGTTTTTCCAACTTAATATAACCCATACCCCCAATCTTATGACCATAATTTTCAAAATAATTTTCATTCTTCACAGAGTCCATGGGGATTCACCTCTCCCAAGTCAAATTTTCAACCACCTTGTCCACAATTTTCGCAATATTTGTTTTCTGATTTTGTTTACCATACTCTCTTTTTCCAGACCACTGACTTGAGAAAAATCCTATTTGGAAAGGTGTATGGAAGTCATGCGTGAGTCCCAATAATAAATTCAAAACTTTCTCAATTCACAATCCTTCCCACATCAAACTTCATATACTCCTTTTCTAAAAAATTCCATTGAAGAAAAATCTGAGTTAGAAAAGAGTATGGAAGTCTTTCGTGAAACTTAACAACAATTTGAAAACATATTGGACTCATCATTCCAACCAAATTTTCAAGAATCATACTCATCTTTTCCAGTCTTACCAATTCAAAATGAACAATCATCAATCCTAGAATTAAGTATGAAACTCTTGCGTGAGTTCCAGCGATATTCTCAAATCATGTTGGACTTACCATTTTCCCAGAATCAAGCTTCACATACTTTTTTCATATAATTATTTAATTAAATTATTTTCTCTCTCCTCCTGTTTCCCTTCTTTCTTTTCTAAATTCATTTCTTTTCTAATTTTCTTCATTTATATTTTCATACTATTTTCTTATGGATATTTATACATAACCCCCCAACAAAATAATAATTGCATTTCTATTTTTTTCATTTTTTCCTTTTCTTTTCTTTTCCTTTTTTCCATTTTTTCTAGAGAATTCTATGGCTTCTTCAAGAAGCCAACACTTGGCTTTTCATGCAAGCCATCTCCCATCTTCCTTATCTCCTCCCACACCAGCCCATACCATGGCCAGCCACTTCCCCCTCCCTCCACTCTCTCTTAGTAGAAAAAACCCTAAGAACCTCTAAATAAATTCCTAAAAATCCTATAAATATTTCTGAACACTATGGCCACTTCCCTATCATTCTAAACTTCTTTATAGGCCTATACACACCCCTCCTAATTTTCTCTAATTTTTTCTCTCTCAAAATCACCCAAAATAACGCTTTCTCTCTCTCCTCTTTCTTACCTCTCTCTGCATTTTGTCACTCCTCCCTCACACCCATCATGGTCGGTTACTGTATAGGGCTTCCTCTCCCTCTCCTCTAGCTCCCATAATTTTCTCCTATTTTTTCTCTCTATAAAAGCCCTAAAACACTACTTTCTCTCTCCTCTCTCTAACCTCTCTCTAGATTTCTCTCTCCTCTATCAACCTATTACAGGCCGGCCACCTCCCTGGCCTCCTCCATGTACTCTTCTACCTCTTATATTTTCCCTCAATTTTTTCTTTCTTCGAAAACCCTAAAAACTCCCTTTCTCTCTCCTACTTTCATTTTCTCTCTCTAGGATTTCTTTCTCCCCTTTTCTCCTACCTCAGACTGCCAGTTTTAGGGGCCTTACCCATCATCCCCTCTACCTCCTCCACAAATCCCATATCCAAAACTCTTTCTCTCTCTTTCGATACCAAAACCCTAATTTTCTCTCTCTAAATTTCTCCTCTCTCCCTTGATTTTCTCTCTCCCTCCCCTCTAGGTGCTCACGGCCTGCCATAAGGCAGCACACACATTCTCACCCCCACACACTCCTCCATACACATGCATACGTGCACGTGGCATCGGGTATTTTCCCGATATAAGCGAGTACTCTTCCCTTATTGCATTTGTGTACATACACACTTGTACACACATATATATATATACATGCATCCATATTTCATATTCTGGACATTTTAGAATTTTTCTATAATTTTTAGAAATTATCTGGGCATTTTTATGAATTTCCTGTGTTGAATTTTCTGTATATTTTTAGAATTATTCTGTGTATTTAGAAATTATTTGTGTATTTTTAGAATTTTTCTATATATTTAGAAATTTTCTACATATTATATGTATTTTTGAGTATTTAGGAATTTTCTGTATATTTTTGGGAATTTCCTATAATTTTCTAGAATTAAAATGTATTTTCTGCAATTATCTGTATTTTTGGCATTTGGGACTAACAGTGGTTTATGCTAATAAAAACCCTCGGGATGAACTTTCCTTCTTTGATCGTAGTCCTAGGAGACCCCTTTCGGTTATTCAAGGGCAACAGGCCAGCGCCACGCCCACCACTATTAGGGTTTTGAGGTAGCTGGATAGGGGGTTCTATGCCTCGAATGCTCTATCTGTTCTGGAATATCATACGCAACATCGCTTTGCAGATCACCCAGTACCTTTGGGTTTCATGATGACTGGGGCAGAGGGTTCGTTCACTCAGCTCAGGAGTACTGTGTTGTGATTATTATATTATGTCTGTGTGGTACTAACATTTTCTGTAGGTACATATACTGTAGCCTCCGGGCTTAACTAACCTCTTTGAGGTTTTTAACGGTTTAGTTCCGTTTAACTACTCTGTCGTTTATACCGCTACCGCCTGGTAAGCAGGACCAAGAGCCCAGCACTTTAGTACTAGACACGCCTAGACGGAACTCTGTCGGATTTTAGACTCACATTTTAAGATCGAGTTATTCCTGAGTTCCCTTATGCGTTTCAGAGTATAAACACTGTTTGCTGATCTTGCCCCAACACTGCTTTGCTCTGCTTGTTTGTGCATAGCTGTAGTGCTACTTTAATACTATTGACTGGATATTGATACCAATATTACTGATACTGATATTGATATTGCTAATGATATTTGACAAGGTTTACCTGATATAATATCTGTTACTGACACTGACTACTAATATTGACATTACACCTGACATATGGATACTGACTATAGAACATATACAGATTACTAAACAGTACCACAACTCCTGATCTATTACATTACCCTATTTCCAGACTTAGTTATGTAACTCCTAACTAGAATAATCATGATTACTGATTTACCTCACACTACTGACGTGGCATGGATATATGATACTGATAATGACTCATGACTTGACAAAGATACCTGTATCATGATTATCACTTTACGGGAAATCACGACTGAATCCTGATACATGATACTCAAGTTACTGATATGATGTGTGAACTAAGTGCCACGTGGAACAAAGTGTCACACCACACATCTCTGTGGTAGGGGCCACCTCTTGAATCCACAAGGGCCACCTTTAAAATCCCATATCGCCACTGATTATTGTACTACTGATTATTGAACTCCTAAAAATCCCTGTAAACAATTATCATGATATACTGAACTGAATACCGGACAACTTACCATAAGATACTCAACTTACACTAGGGGTCGGGGAAACTGATGAACGCTGATTAGTCTCTTAATTTGTATAATTTTCATCACATTCTCATATTTATTTGATATAAAATTCTGCTAATAAAGCTTTGCTTGCTTGATCCTAGGTCCATGGTGTGCAAATGAAGAAGAAGACCTTAATCACCATTTAATGGGTGATTAAAGGCCTACCAAGTAGCCATTGACTTTAGGGAGGCAATTTTGTCAGTCCAGGGTATCATATCAGCAAACCAGCAGGCCAACCTGACAGGGGACAAACTGGGCGACGCGCTGCACAAAGCCAGGCACGCGCGCGCCTGCACTTCGGGCCACGAGTCACCCCTTGGCCCCCTTTCCCCTGGTGCCTATAAATATCTTCCTGGGTTCTGAAGTAAGGAGATATTCAGAGTTAGAGCATTGTTGTAATCTTGTTTTAGGATTGTAGTTGTTTTAGTTTCTTTCCTCTTCTTGTTTTAGTTTTAGCCATTACAGTGAAAGAGAGAGTGTGTGAAGGTTGTATTTGAAGGTGACAAGCTAATACAAGTAACTACTTCTCTTTCTTCTTTTCATTTATTTGTCTTTGCCATTTATGTTTACTTTCTTATTATCGTGTAACTTTCTTCCTCTTCACTTCTTTTCTTTTGCTTTCTTCTAGTGTAACTCCCTTTCTCTTTACCCCTTTTCTTTTATTGTTTCTTTTACTACTATGTCTAACTAACTCTTCCATAGCATGGCTAACTAACTACTAACCCCCTAATCTCTAACAACTTACTTGATAAACCCAAATGAGTCAATAATGTCAACTAAGCCTTGTGCAAACGAGAGCTATGGCATCTTAAGACGAGGGTTCTAACTCTAACTTACCTACAAGTATTATTTTCTTATATTTCTTGCTTAATGGTTTTTGATGATCTATGAGTTGTGTACTTTACTTATTGTTGTAAGTTAGACATTTTCCTTTTAACTTTGCTGATACCATTTGTGCACTTGTGTCTTCCCTTATTCTCGCCTTTTATTGGATCTTGATAAGGGAATGTCCAAGTTTTTGCCGTGTTAAGTTGTTATAGAAAGAACTTTCACTCGATTTTCACGTGAATAGTTCCTATGCATAAGGGTTATGCTTGCCTATGATCCATCGTGAGGCTACATTTTCAAGAAGTTAGGGATTAGTGGGAGCAATTAGTAGAAAGTTAGCCATGCGCTTTTACCATCTAGAAAAATCACTTTTACAACCACCAAATCATTTTAAAACAAATTTTGAAACCAACTTATTTTCATTTTTCAATTCTTTATTTTGAAACAAAGAACTTGCTCTTTTCTTGAATAAAGAAGCTGCATCAAGCTTTCATCACTCTCCCTCCTTGTGGATACGATCTGTATAGCCACTTCGCTACTACGGAAGAATCGCAAAAGCAGTAACATCGACCCACACTCTTTTCAGTTATTCTTGTACTTACTTTTTGCCGATCAAATTTTAGCGCCGTTGCCAGGGAGGAACAACTTTATTGTTCAATACTAAAGATTTTTCTTTGTTCTTGTGTGTAGGAGAAGCACCAAGGAGCTCACTTTCATAGGAAGCAAAAGTGGTGGCCAAAGACGTTGCACGATGATTCATTTGCCCTCAGAAAAAATTCGTGTAAAAGCGAGTTTTCTAATTGAAGTACTAACAAACTCATTTGCAGGGTTGCCAAAAGCCGCTAAAAATTGCTTTCTAAATTTTTTAGTTCCATTGAATACTTCACCCTATACATGTGTAATAAACTCAACAGAAATTCACTTGTTGCTTAATTGAAATTTGGAATAGACTTTTGCATATAGGGCACGTGTCTATTTCAATTCATTTCAATTTCTGTTGAAGAGCGCTAAAGAAAAGGTACATGTGCATTCATGTAGAATAAGACCAACATTTTGTAGTGATTTATCGCTTTGAGTATTACCTTGTTGTGAATAAACTGTACACTTGCACAATTGACTTTAAGGGTAAAACCCAAATAAACAAGATAAGGTGGGAATTTCATCACCCTTCCTTAGCTCAAAAATAATCTCCAAGTGCACTCACACTTTCCCAAGCCTTAACTAAAAATCAATAGACGTTGGCCCTAGAGACATCTTGGACTCACTAAGAGATTAACGGAGGTTAGAAATTGCAAGAACTATACTCCTAAAAAATCAGTGTCTGAGGAAAGTGGATTGAGAGGTAAAGCCTGGAAAGCTCCGTGGTTTGGCGTAATTAGGCCCGTGGTCCACGCCCGGATACCTCCCCCCGAGCTTTGCCCTTTCCTGGCCGATTAGCTTATAGTCGAGTTCCTGCAACAACCTCCCCCGGAAAATCGACGAGTTAGGAGTCGTCTAGGTCCAGGCACCTTAGACTAAGGCTTGGTGGTTGTTTTTCTTTCTTTTGTTTGTTTTTTTATTCTTTTTGATTGTTTTTTTGTCTTCACGTTGTTTGTGGTGTGCTGAATGCAAGAGTGGGTGAGAGATCCTGCAACTTCCAGATTAACAAGAAATACTTCTCTACCCTTGCATCCAGAGCCGGTGATGGCGTTACTTCAGAATAGATTTTACCCGATCAGAACCTCACTTTCATCTTGCATAAAACTTCCTGAAGCAAACGGAAATAACTTCGAGTTAAAGCCTCAATTCATCAACACTCTCCCAAAGTTTCATGGTTTAGAATCAGAGGACGCATACTTTTTTGTTAGGGAATTTGAAGAAGTGTGCCTCATGATGCGTATTCCCCAGCAAGGAGATGATGCAGTTAGGTTATGTTTCATCCCTTTCTCCCTAAAGGACCTAGCGAAGAAATGGTTGTACAGTTTGGCGGTAGATTCTGTCACGACATGGGATGATTTCGTTAAGGCCTTGTTGAAGAAATTCTACCTAATTCACAAAATTGCCCTCATTAGGAAGAATATCATGCAGTTCAGGTAAGAACCGAGCGAACCATTTTGGAGATACTTTGAGCGATTCAAAGATCTCCTAGCTCAGTGCCCTCATCATGGTGTGGAGAAATGGCGTCAGTGCGAGATTCTCTATGATGGCTTAGATTTATCAAACGAAAACCCTTTTAGAGACCATGTGTCAGGGAGGCTTCTTACAGAAGGATGAGAACCAGGGTTAGGATTTATTTGAGGATTTAGCTGAGAAAACTCTGTAATGGGAGCTAGCCTCGAAAAAATCAAGGAATTCACAATCTATACCTTTAAGAGGAGGGCTCCTATCTCTAGAGTCATTCATAGCTGTCGAGACTAAGATTGCAACCTTAATGAGGAGAATAGAGGCTCTAGAGACAAAAGAGTCAGCCAATGTCAACCAAATCAACCTACCATCAATTCACAATCAGGCTTGTTCATACTGTCAGGCACCAAACCATGTCTTTAAAGAGTGCCCTATATTCCATGCCCAGCAAGTGCCACGGGAACACCTGAACGCGGCTTACTCACGACCGCCTCACAATCCCTACTCACAAACATACAATCCAGGTTGGAAGAATCACCCTAATTTCTCCTGGACCCAGAATAATCTTCCCAGGCTGAATTTTTCCAACAACTTTCACCATCCCAGTCCTCCACCAAATTTCCCCAGTCCAGCTCCATCTTCCTCCTCTCAAAGTTCACTTATGGAAAATAAATTCAGCAAATTAGAGGAGAGCATGGAAGCTTTCATGAAGTCCCAAACCGCTTTTATACAAAACCAAGGACAAACGCTGAACAACCATTCACAGGCTATATCGAGATTAGAAATGCAGATGAGCCAATTAGCTAGCTCCCTAAGTGAAAGACCAAAGGGTACTCTGCCTAGTCAGCCGCTAGTTAACCAAAAACCTCCAATCAAGCATATGAAATTCAGGATCTATCGATCAACCAGTGCAATGCTGTTCACACACTTCAATCTAAAAAGAAGGTAGACAACCAGGTCTACCAACAGAAAAGTCCAGTCCACCTAATCCTACTCCAGCCTCTACCTCTGCTAGTTCCTCCCAAACTGCTCCTCAAACATCTGTCGAGGACAAAGCTGCTGAACAAGTTCATAAGTCTGTAGCACCCTTTCCCAATAGGCTTAAGAATAACAATACGAATATGCACATGGAGAAAATGTTAGAGATGTTCAACCAAGTCAAATTGAATGTGCCACTTCTTGACGCCATCCAACAAGTCCCATCTTATGCAAGATTTCTTAAGGACATGTGTACTAAGAAGAGAAAGACAAATGTGCCTAAGAAAGTATTCTTGGCAACCAATATAAGTGAAATTCTGTCTGGTCCCATTCCGATGAAGTACAAGGATCTGGGATGTCCCAATTTTTCCTGCACCATAGGATAGACCAAAATTAGTAGGGCACTTCTTGACCTGGGAGCAAATATCAACTTGCTATCTCTCTCAGCATACCAACAACTTGGGTTGGGCGAGCTAAGCCCAACTCGAATCACCATTCAGCTAGCTGACCGGTCTGTGAAGATCCCAAAAGGGGAAATCACATACGTCCTTATCCGGGTCGAGGATTTCATCTACCCCATTGACTTCACTGTGCTTCAGACCCTACCTGTGTCCAATCTAAGGTCTCAAACTCCAGTCATCTTAGGGCACCCATTCCTTACTACAACCAATGCCATAATCAACTGTAGGAATGGGTCCATGCGATTGACCTTTGGAGACATGACGAAGGAGGTCAATGTCTTCAATCTTGGAAGACAACCTGGGGATGTCAATGATTAGACTTTTGAGGTCAATTTCATTGAAAATCTGACCAGTGAGCATAAGGAAAGTATGGAGATAGAAATGGAGGCAGAGTTTAATCTGGAGGCTGAGGATTTTAATCTAGACCAGATCGTAGATTCAACAGTGGATTGAGCATCAAGCCTAAGTGTACCTCATCATAGGATTGAAAGCCCGGAGATTGCCTCCAATGAAGAAATACCTTCCATAGAGCTAAAAGCCTTACCTGAATACCTCAAGTACACCTACCTAGGTGGAAAGGACACCTTGCCAGTCATCATAGCATCCCACTTGACTAGGCAACAAGATGACAACTTAATGTCTATTCTCAAAAGACATAGGGAAGCTATTAGATGGACGATGAAGGATATCAAAGGGATAAGTCCAGCCATAGTGCAACATAGAATCCAATTGACCGATGAAAACCCCCAGGAGGGACCCACAATGCAGACTTAACCCACTCATACAAGAGGCAGTTAAAGCGAAAATTTTGAAACTATTAGATAATGGGATCATTTATCTCATTTCTGATAGCCAATGGGTGAGCCCTGTTCATGCGGTCCCAAATAAAGCTGGCTTTATGGTTGATTGAGCTGGATCCACACAAGAATACAGAATTTCAGAACTAAGAATGAAAAGTGCAAGTTACTCAATTCTACCGCAATAGCAAGTGGCTATGCGGGTCATGATCCACAAGGAGAGACTAGCGATGGAAGCTTTTTAGTAAGTTCTCTTTTAGGCTACAAAGTATGATTAAAGTTCTTCTTTAGTTCTTTAAAAGAAAAAGGAAAAATTGAGTTAAAGTTAAATTAGGAAGAAGATGGTAGATTAAGAAGATGAAGAAACTAGAAATGATATGTATAAAGAAATAGAAAAGGAGTGATAAAGGAAGTGGTAGATTGTGGTGTTCTATACTAAAGAATAAAAAGAAAAGAATCTAAAAGTTACTTACCTCCTTTAGCCAAATGCTTACCTTGAATCTTTTGCAATGAAGTTACCTTAAAGTGAGGCGATCAACGTATAGCCCATAAGAGTTGATTCCCGTCTCCTCCACATTACATCATCAAGACGTTGCAAGTATGAAGTGATACAGAATGAAACTCAAAATTCATTGTCATGAGCTATCGGTGGCACTCGCAAAGGCAAGGCTCTTTCTATGCTTTAAGACTCACATGGATAGCAATTGGTACCAAAAGAAAAAAAGTAGAGAAGAAGAAGAAGAACAAAAACAAAGTACATACAAAAGGGAAACTATAGATTCGATTTTATAACAATAAGAGAAAAGAAGAAAATCATACACCGGTGTCACTCTCAGCATAAGCTTCGTTCTCATTCTCCTATGAAACTCTGATCTCCTTTGATTTACATAAATTAAAACTAAAAATTACATGAAAGGAAAAAAAAACCTACACTACAAAGAATGAAAAAGTGGACTAAATTGTATCTCTGCATGGTCGTTCCTCTCCATTGCCTTTGAGATTGCAGGTATTTATAGGAGAAATGTAGAGGGCAGAGGAGTATGAAGATAAGAGTGTTAGAACTTGCTTTTAATGATACATTTTTGAAGCCATATCATTTGGAGCTCTATCACAAGTCTATTCAAGAGTTCTTCACGATCAAGACTTCCCAAGGAGAGTTGATAATGATGTGTATTGTAATTGCTGATAGCATGTTAAAAGCCTTGGAACACACACACACATCATAGTTTATTAGTCGACTTATAGCCTTGTCTAGTCGACTTATACTTGGTATAGTCGACTTGTAAATTTCCCTAGTCAACTAGCTTTTTGTCCTGAAAGTATACCAACTCTCTGTTTGCATTATTTCTCGACTTAACAGTCTTTCTAGTCGACTAATAGATGGCCTAGTCGACTTATAATATAGTTCTGGTCGACTTGGTTCAGTTTTCAAAAACTTGTCTTTTGATTTTATCATGACCTAGTGGACTTGGTCTTTTCTATAGTCGACTAATCTTGAGAAATTTGCCTACCCTAGTCGACTAACCTCATATCTCAAGTCGACTAATGGCAGTTTCTAACTGTTGGATAGTTTCTGCTTTCTGGTATTTCCTTCAACGTTATCCAACGTTTAAACATTCAAAATGGTCCTAATAACTACCCTAAATAACCATAGAGTTTAGCTATAAATAGGGTTGTTATCTTAGGTTTAATATACCAATTCAAATATATAGTTTCTGACCAAAAAACTCTGAAAAATTCTGGTTCTCTGAAAACTGTTCCCACTTTCTGTTTATACACCAAATTCCTACTCCAAAGTGAAGATTTCTGAAAGTCAACCTATAATAGCCCTTGTCCACGATCACATACTGAATTAAGGCTTATAGGAAAGTTTGTAATCACTCAAAGGAATCATTGTACAAGAGCGTCTTCTTGGTGTAGAAGAGAAGTTGTACAAGGTGTTGTGGTCTTCTTGGTTGTAAGAAGAGTTGTATACATTTGGCAAAGGGGATTTGTCAAGTGGATACAAGGTGTTGATTTTGGGTGTAAAAAGTCAAAGGATAAAGGAAAATCTCAAGCGGGTGGCTTGGGGACTGGATATAGGTCACGAGGACCGAACCATGATAAATCACTCTTGTTTGCGTTTGCTTAACTTTTCTGTGATTTATTTCCTTATTTGCAAGTACGTTTATTTCTTTAACACTAATATTCTTGTGTGTGTGTTGACTTTGTATATTAGATCCACACTTGGCATCATCTTGGGACCAACAAAGAGAAGCTGGCTATTTCTGAATTTGAATCCTCCCCTTATCTCCAAATATGATTTGATGTGGATATTCAGTTCTGATCTGCAGTTTGTTGGCGTATTGATTGTTGAATATCACTTATCAAATGACAATATTAGAAATAGTGATCAACATAAGAGTTGTATCCCTATAAGTCTGCTTTCTGGATCATCTTGAATCATCAGATTTGAGATTCAGTAACGAAAGTTATGATTCAAATACTAAAATGTATCCAGTCAGAATCTGAGTCAAACTTACTTCATCTCATCCGTTGATCTTCTCTCTTTTCATTTATCTCCTGTATTTGATATTATCCTCTGTTGATCTTTAGCTAACCAAAATGGATTTATAAAAATCTGAATTTTATCGGTTTCCATTTGGTATTATCTTTCTGATTTGCTCTGATTTTCAGCTGAACGTTTACCCCAATCCTTGATTTGTTCTAACTAGATCTGGAATCATCCTCAACTAACCAAATAGATCTAGTTAAATCTGATTTTAACTGGTATTTATTTGGTTTAATCTCTTTCTCTTCATTATTATCTTCTGCAAAATAGATATTTAAGACAAGAAAATTAGCAGATTTATTACACGATAAATGTAGGAGTGTAATGAAAAGAATACAAAATATATGTACGATCACACCCCGACACCTATCTTCTGCTCGTCCTCGAGCAAATCAACAAAACTAAACCAAAGATTATTAGACCACTTTCGCAGGTTACGCGATTGCACTGAGCATGTGCAACAAGCCATTAAACCTCTAGGTTTCCCCTAGAGGACGAGTTCTGTCTCGTGAGGGTTTTCAGTGGATTGCACCCATAAAATCCATAAAGAAAGGTAACAAAGAGTTAGTATTTTCGAAAAGCATTTTGAAAGAGAAAATTATGTGAAATATTATTGTAAGATTTAAGTAATCTATAAGTTATAGGAAAATCGAAATTTTCATTTCTAAACTTAGTCTCTATTCAAAAATTTGTTATCAATCAAAGTAAGGAGTCAAATTGTACTTCTTATCTAGTCTATTACTTTACCGTAAGTCATATGCACCTTGTGACCGTGAAAACTTTGACTAAGGATTCTTTAACTCTAACTCTTATACCCTATATATATATATATATATATATATATATATATATATATATATATATATATATATATATATATATATATTGGTGGTATTATTTCTTAGTTCTATTAAGCTTTCTAATCTGCCCATGTAACGCGCCTTTAATCGATGACTCCCAAACCAAATGGTCTTAGGGCACCGGGTGAGAAAACACCCCAAGAACTTAAGGACTCGAGGAAACAAGGCCACAAAACTAAAGAATTTTATTATATGAACCGCTTTTAGGTGTGAATACTTATGCTTTATTAGGCACAAGTACCCAGCTTAATCAAAGGATTTTTATATAAATATATTTTTTTCTCAAACTTATCTAATCATCTTTCGCATAAATGCCAAGGCTTACTTAGGCCAAAGCACCTAGCTAATCAATAATTAGATTTGTTTATCTTTTATATATTTTTGTTTTTTTTAATATAAGGCATAAGAATCTTTATTTTTGAACCCTAAGTGTGTAAGTGTATAAGGCGTGCATATTTCTTCAAGGTAAATATCAAGACTAAATTACTTTCACAAACTTTCTTCCTATCCTTAGAAATCAAACAAATAATCTTATTTTAACCAAGTCTAAGAATCCTAATTATGATTTTCCTATTTCTTAAAATTGACTTAATTTCTCACAAAAAATATGTCAAAATATTATTTCTATTTTCAAAAAGTTTTTAAAAGTAAAGAAAATGTTAATAATATATTTTTTTAATAAAAAGAAAAACCTAAGTTATGTTAGAACCCTCCCCCACGCCTATCTCATGCATTGTCCTCAATGTATGAATTAATGCATAGATGCATGAAAAAGAAGAAAGGGAAGGAAAATACTACCTTAAGGTGATGGTTCCGGTGGTGGTCTGATTGGTCCATAAAATGTAGCCCAATCGACTTTTCGTGGAGTTCGGAGGAACCCACCAGAAATCTCTCTTATATAACCCACTAAAATGATGTATATATGAACGGTTTTTATTAAAAATTTAACCCCATCTAATTTTCAAATTTCATAATTAATTTTGGAGTCAATTTTGTCAACCGCCTTGTCCCAAAATGGATTGTGAAAAGATAGAATGATTGACTTGAACTTAGGAAGTACGGAAACTAATACCAACTCAAGAAAGTGACTTAAGTCAAGTAAAGGTTCAGGAGTCGAGATTGGTTCAGGAAGTGAGTCCAATTAAGAAGTTGAAACTCAAGTCCACATTCATTTTCCCACAATGGAATGTGACTTAATATTGGTGATTCAAGTTCAAGAATGATAGGTATGGGAATCAAAACTAACTCTAAAATATTTCTCAAGTCGGGTAACAAAATAGGAGTCAATATTGATTCGGGAATTTGAACTGGATCACAAAATTGAGAATCTAGGTCACATTTCTCATTGAGTTCAATTTCATAAAAATGCGAACTTGCCAATTTGTCAATAAGACTTTCAAAAGTATGAAATTGGTCAAGTTTAATATGATGATCATCAAAGATGTGCGATTCAATTTCATTATGAATTGGCACAGGATCCAATGTTGACTCAGGAAAAAGATTGAAATCAGGTGAAGACACCGAAGTCATAATTGAATCAGAAAGTAGAATTGAATAACTAAGTTGAGGTTCACGATCATATTCATTCTCAAGTTCAATTTCAAGAAAGGGATAACTTGCCAAACTGTTAATGTCACTTTCAAAATTTAGAGTTTGGACAAGTTCAAATGATTGTGCTGAAATGGAACCTTGTTTCCAAAATAACATGACTCTTCGGCTCTAACAGAATGGTTAACGACATCAGAACTGGCCAGACGGTGAGAACGTAAAGTTTGGACCATCATATCTATGTCATGATCACGAGCGTTTTGAGCCTGAGTCATGGCTTCAAACATATTTTCATAGTTGATTGGTTCGTCGTTTTGTTGCGATTGGTCTTGAAAAGATGAAGTATTGTTTTGGAAATGGTGGTGAAATTGTGAGTCTATCAGATTTTTTGATTGTTGTTTGGACTCACACATACTTATTTCGAAAATTAATGGTTTTCTACTTTGGACTGGTGGAACTGAGTATGAATCTTGAAAATATTGTGGACAAGGAGGACAAGTTGGTTGAAAATTTGACTTAGGGGAGGTGAATCCCCATTGACCCTGTGAAGAGTTGAAATTATTCTGAAAATTATGGTCATAAGATTGGGGGCATGGGTTATATTGATTCGGATAAGACAAATCTGGCACACTATATTACTTAAAGTTATGATATACCGGGTTGGTAATATCTGAAAAAGAGATTGGTGTGTAATATGGATTACTATTAAAATTGAAAAAATTGTTATTATAAGCCATATCACACAAGAAATGTCAAACAAAAAAAAGAAAAACAAACAAATAAGCAAATAAATAAAAAATTCTAAGCTAAGTTAGGGTAGACCTCTGACCTAGACGACTCCTAACTGGTTAGACTGTCCACGGGAGGTATAATGTAGACTTTGACCATAAGCTAATCAGCCAGGTCAGGATAAGATTGGTAGGAGGTATCCGCGCAAAAGCGACGGGCCTAATTAAGCCAAACCACCAGCCTTTGGGGTTTCGCCCCTCAATCCCTTTCCTTAGACACTGATTTGGCAGGAGTCAAATTCTAACACATTCTCCCTTAGGATAATCTCTTAATTGAGTCGGAGATGTCCCTAGGACCAACGTCTACTCATTTTTAGTTAGGCTTGGGTTAGTGAGTGAGGAGATTGTTTGTGGACTAAGGGAGGGTAATGACTTTCCCACCTTATCTTATTTATAGGACAAGCCCATAAGATTGATTGTGCAAGGTGTGCAGGATAAAGAAAAGTAACATTCAACAAGCAAATAATCACTCAAGAATGTTTCCTAAACTATATGCCATGCAAGCGTACCTTTTGCTCCAGCACTCTTCAACAGTAATGTAAAATGTAAACGAATTAGACACGTGCCTAAATGCAAAGTCTAAACCATTTTTAGCATTTAACAAACATCATTTTACTGTTGAGGTTAGAAAGTAAAATAGTGAGAGAAATAAGAAAATAGATAACTATAGATATTAAACTTTGCACTACAGCCAACCTGCAAAAAATACAGGTTAGTAGTTCACTCAGATTGCCACAGGAATGTAGCAAATCTGAGGGTTTCTTGGCTCTGCTTTCTTGAGCAGAGTCCAAGGCCACTTATATGTCCACTGCAGCAAAAATTCCTTGTTGTCAAACTTCTACACCAAGAATAAGAAAGAAAGTTAAACAAAAATGTAAATCTAAAAAGAGAGTAACTTACCATCCCTCCCCGGCAACGGCGCCAAAATTTGATTGAGTTGGAACCCACACAAGAATACAGAATTTCAGAGTTAAAAATGAAAAGTGCAAGTTACTCAATTTTACTGCAATAGCATGTGGCTATGCAGGTCATGATCCACAAGGAGGGACTAGCGATGGAAGCTTTTAGTAAGTTCTCTTTTAGGCTACAAAGTATGGTTAAAGTTCTTCTTTAGTTCTTTAAAAGAAAAAGAAAAAACTGAGTTAAAAGTTAAATTAGGAAGAAGATGGTAGATTAAGAAGATGGAGAAACTAGAAATGATATGTACAAAGAAATGAAAAAGGAGTGATAAAAGAAGTGGTAGATTGTGGTATTCTAAACTAAAGAATAAAAAGAAAAGAATCTAAAAGTTACTTACCTCCTTTAGCCAAATGCTTATCTTGAATCTTTTGCAATGAAGTTACCTTGAAGTGAGGCGATCAACGTATAGCCCATAAGAGTTGATTCCCGTCTCCTCCACATTATATCATCAAGACATTGCAAGTATGAAGTGATACAGAATGAAACTCAAAATCCATCACTATGAGCTATCGGTGGCACTCGCAAAGGCAAGGCTCTTTTGATGCTTTAAGACTCACTTGGATAGCAATTGGTACCAAAAGAAAAAAAGTAGAGAAGAAGAAGTAGAACAAAAACAAAGTACATACAAAAGGGAAACTATAGATTCGATTTTATAACAATAAGAGAAAAGAAGAAAATCTTATACCGGTGTCACTCTCAGCACAAGCTTCGTTCACATTCTCCTATGAAACTCTGATCTCCTTTGATTTACATAAATTAAAACTGAAAATTACATGAAAAGAAAAATAAAAACCTACAATATAAAGAATGAAAAAATGGACTAAATTCTATCTCTGCATGGTCATTCCTCTCCATTGCCTTTGAGATTGCAGGTATTTATAGGAGAAATGCAGAGGGTAGAGGATTATGAAGATAAGAGAAGCTGGCTATTTCTGAATTTGAATCCTCCACTTATCTCCAAACTTGATTTGATGTGGATATTTAGTTCTGATCTGTAGTTTTTTAGCGTGTTGATTGCTGAATATCTCTTATCAAATGACAGCATTAGAAATAGTGATCAACATAAGTATTGTAGCCTTGTAAGGCTGCTTTCTGGATCATCTTGAATCATCAGATTTGAGATTCAGTAGCGAAAGTTATGATTCAAATACTAAAATGTATCCAGTCAGAATCTGAGTCAAACTTGCTTTATCTCATCCGTTGATCTTCTCTCTATCTAT
This sequence comes from Agave tequilana, assembly GCA_038442645.1. Taxonomy (NCBI): domain Eukaryota; kingdom Viridiplantae; phylum Streptophyta; class Magnoliopsida; order Asparagales; family Asparagaceae; genus Agave; species Agave tequilana. The sequence continues at coordinate 132,395 of JAVJIF010002549.1, read as the reverse complement.
TTTTCTCTTTGTATTTGATATTATCCTCGGTTGATCTTTAGCTAACCAAAATAGATTTATAGAAATCTGAATTTTATAGGTTTCCATTTGGTGTTATCTTTCTGATTTGCTCTGATCTTCAGCTAAACATTTGTCCCAATCCTTAATTTGTTCTAACTAGATCTGGGATCATCCTCAACTAACTAAATAGATCCAATTAAATCTGATTTTAACAGGTATTTATTTGGTTTAATCCTCTTTCTCTTCATTATTATCTTCTACAAAATAGATATTTAAGACAAGAAAATTAGCAGATTTATTACACGATAAATGTAGGAGTGTAATGAAAAGAATAAAAAATATATGTACGATCAACGGTGGTTGAAAATGAGCAAAAAGAGTTGGTGCAGATAAGACTGCCTACCAAGGTTCGTGTCTGTATCGACTATAGAAAATTGAATGCAGCCACCCGTAAAGACCATTTCCCGTTACCCTTCATCGACCAAAGGCTGAAATGATTGGCTGGACATAAGTACTATTGCTTCCTAGATGGGTACTCGGGATATAATCAAATTCCCATTGCTGCAGAACACCAGGAAAAGACCACGTTCACCTGCCCATTCAGAACCTTTGGTTACAGACGCATGCCCTTTGGATTGTACAATGTTCCTGCAATATTCCAACGGTGCATGCTTAGTCTTTCCTCCGACATGGTAGAACGTTTTCTTGAGATTTTCATAGATGACTTCTCCATCTACGGAGATTCATTTGATCAGTGTCTTTATCACCTAGAGTTAGTGCTGCAAAGATACAAAGAGAAGAACCTAACTCTAAAATGGGAGAAATGTCACTTCATGGTGAGACAGGGGATTGTCTTAGGCCATAAGATTTTAGGAGAGTCATTGAAGTGGACAAGGCTAAAGTAGAAATGATTGCTAATCTTCCACCACCCAAAAGCGTTAAGGATATTAGATCCTTTCTAGGGCATGTTGGATTCTACCGACGGTTCATTAAGGATTTTAGCAAAATCGCTAGGCCCTTAACCAACCTGTTCACTAAGGACATGCCCTTTGATTTTAACGATGAATGTTTCAAGTCATGGGGGAAGCTTAAGAAAGAACTTATTTCTGCACCTATTATTTCTGCTCCTAACTGGGCCCAACCGTTCAAAATCATGTGCAATGCCTCTGATTTTGCTATTGGCGCTGTTCTAGGACAGCACATCGACAATAAGCAGCACGTGATTTATTACTCGAGTAGGACCTTGAATGACGCCCAACAGAACTATACAACGACTGAGAAGGAATTATTGGCCGTTGTCTTTGCATTAGAGAAGTTCCAGCTCTACTTGTTAGGTTCGAAGACGGTGATTTTTACGAATCATCCGGCTCTGAAATACCTCATGACCAAGAAGGATGCAAAAGCCTGATTGATTCGGTGGATCCTTTTGCTTCAAGAATTTGACTTGAAAATCCAGGATAAATGAGGTATAGAAAATGTGGTCGCTGATCATCTCTCACGATTCTGAATGCACCGATCATACAAGCTCCGATCAACGAGGATTTTCCAAGCGAGCACATCCTAGCCATTCTCAAGGAACCCTGGTATGCGGACATTGTTAATTACCTGGCCACTAGACAATTACCCACTGACTGGACAAAGAAAGAACAATACCGCTTCTTTGCTCAAGTATGGTACTTCTTCTGGGAAGAATCGTATCTTTTAAGTATTGTCCCGACCAAATTATTAGACGATGCATACCAGAGGAGGAACAGAGGAGTGTGCTCAGCTTTTGTCATGATCTTACATGCGGAGGACACTTAGGTCCCTGCAAGACTTCAGAGAAGGTTCTACAAAGTGGGTTTTACTGGCCCACATTGTTCAAAAGACTCATACCATTTTTGCAAGTCATGTGCAAATTGTCAGAAAATTAAAAAAATTTCAAGACGAGAGATGATGCCCCTGAACCCGATCCTGAAAGTTGAAACTTTTAATGTTTGGGGTATCTACTTCATGGGGCCATTCCCTAATTCCTTCGGCAACCAGTTCATTTTGGTTGCTGTAGATTATATCTCTAAATGGGTTGAAGTTGTGCCAACTAAAACCAATGACAATAAAGTGGTTGTCAAATTTCTCAAAGAGAACATCTTCTCCCGATTTGGCACCGCTAGAGCGATAATTAGTGATAATGGATCGCATTTCTACAACAGAGTTTTTGAAGCTCTAGTGCGAAAATATTCCATCAATCACAAGTTGTCTACTCCATATCATCCACAGACAAATGGGCAAGTCGAAGTCACCAATCGAAAGATCAAGCTCATTCTGGAAAAGACTGTCGGACAAAACTGAAAGAATTAGTCGATCAAACTCAATGATGCATTATGGGCTTACCGCACTGCTTTTAAGACAGTTCTGGAGATGTCTCCGTATAGAATTGGTATTTGGCAAAGTCTGTCATCTGCCAGTCGAATTAGAACACTGTGCCCTATGGGCTATTAAGCAACTCAATTTTGATCTGACCAAGGCCGGTGAGTTAAGGAGACTGCAGATTTCAGAATTAGAGGAGATACGGAATGAAGTCTATGAGAATGCTCGGATCACCAAAAGCATGACTAAATTTTTTCATGACCAGCTCATAACCCGAAAAAACTTTGCCCCGAGAGACAAGTTTCTGCAGTATAACTCTAGGCTTCATATTTTTGCGGGGAAGCTGAAGACTCGTTGGTCTGAACCATTCATCGTGCGCACCGTTTTTCCACACGGTGCTGTGATTATTGTAGATCTTAAGAACAACACGGAATTCAAAGTGAATGGGCAAAGACTGAAACCCTTCTTGACCACTGAGCCTATGACTCCAGATGATAGTGTGCTGACTCTTTTTGCCCCGTCCTACACCTAGCCACAAAAAAATAAATTTACCCCTTCTACATTTTTTTAACATTTCTTTAGCCTATTCGCACTTGCCGGCTCGAGTCCACGAAGACGATGACATCATTTCTTCACCCTATTTATTGCATTCACAATTACCTATACATTCATTGAGGACAATGCATTAGATAGGTGTGGGAGGGTGCTAACACCTTTTCTTTTTCCTTTTATTCTTTCTTTTTCTTTTTTTAAAAAAAAATCTCCAGATTGAAAAGGAATTTCATACTCTTTATAAAAATACTAAAAGATTTTAGGAATTAAGGTAACCTTATTAATGAATCTTTATTTTTGCCTAAATAAACAAGAAAGATTAGTTTGACTAAAAAGTTAGGAGAGATAAAGAAAATAACTCATACCTTTTATTTAGCCTTAATAGAATATGCATAAACTACACATATGCTTGGGATTTAGAGACACAACTCTGAAAAAAATGCTGAATAATTGTGCTTCAAGAAGCATGATTACTCACACCAAAAAAAAGAAAAATATATCTATATAAATAAGTAAATCTTGATTTCGTGGCCTACTCTACTTGCATATTTGACCTAAAGGGTGTTTTTTCACCTGGTGCCCTAAAACCATCTGGTTTGGGAGTCATCGGTTTGATATGTGTTACATAAGTAAAGTAGAAAAACCAAGAATAATAAGTATATATTAATAAAATTAAATGATAATCAAACTTAAGTTGAAAAATCCCAAGCACATCACACTTACACATTATGCATATCTATCTAAAATAAAATAACAGACAAGATCCTTTCTAAATTAAAAGAAAAACCATAATTTCTTCTTTTATGAAGGCTAAAGCATGGAGGACTTATGAGGGTTAAATCTAATTCTTACAACATTCGGTCATTTTTACTTAGATGATTGAAAGTTTTTTTCATGACAGAATTTTTGCTAACAACTAACTACTTACTTTACTTACTGGATTTTGTGGGTGCAATCCGCTGAAAACTCTCAGGAGACAACACTCCTCCTCTAGGGGAAATCTAGAGGTTTAAAGGCTTGTTGCACATGCTCAGTGCAATCGCGTCACCTGCGAAAGTGGTGTAATAATTTTCTTATTTTTGTTTTGCTCAGAACGAGCAAAAAGATAAGTGTGGGGGTGTGATTAGTCTCTAATTTTGCATAATTTTCATCACATTCTCATATTTATTTGGTATAAAATTCTGCTAATAAAGCTTTGCTTGCTTGATTCTAGGTCCATGGTGTGCAAATGAAGAAGAAGACCTTAATCACCATTTAATAGGTGATTAAAGGCCTACCAAGTAGCCATTGACTTTAGGGAGGCGATTTTGTCAGTCCATGGCATCATATCAACAAACCAGCAGACCAACCTGATAGGGGACAAACTGGGTGACGCGCTGCCTGAAGCCAGGCACGCGCCGCCCAGGCAGGGCCGCGAAAACTGGGCAGGCGGCGTTTCCGCGGCCCTTTGGGCTTGCGCGCGACTGCGCTTCAGGCCACGGGTCACCCACTGGCCCCATTTCCCCTGGAGCCTATAAATACCCCCCGGGGTCTGAAGAAAGGAGATATTCAGAGTTAGAGCATTGTTGTAATCTAGTTTTTTGGATTGTAGTTGTTTTAGTTTGTTTCCTCTTCTACTTTTAGTTTTAGCTATTAGAGTGAAAGAGAGAGTGTGTAAAGGTTGTATTTGAAGGTGACAAGCTAATACAAGTAACCACTTCTCTTTCTTCTTTTCATTTACTTGTCTTTGCCATTTACGTTTACTTCCTTGTTGTAATGTAACTTCCTTCCTCTTCACTTCTTTTCTTTTGCTTTCTTGTAGTGTAACTCCTTTCTCTTTACCCCTTTTCTTTTGTTGCTTCTATTACTACCATGTCTAACTAACTCTTCCATAGCATGGCTAACTAACTACTAACTCACTAATCTCTAACAACTTGCTTGATAAACCCAAATGAGTCAATAGTATCAACTAAGCCTTGTGCAAACGAGAGCTATGATATCTTAAAACGAGGGTTCTAACTCTAACTTACCTACAAGTATTACTTTCTTATATTTCTTGCTTAATGGTTTTGATGATCTATGAGTTGTGTACTTTACTTGTTGTTGTAAGTTAGATATTTTCCTTTTAACTTTGCTGATACCTTTAGTGCACTTGTATCTTCCCTTATTCTCGCATTTTATTGGATCTTGATAAGGGAATGTCCAAGTTTTTGCCGTGTTAAGCTAAGTTATAGGAAGAACTTTCACTCGATTTACACGTAAATAGTTCCTATGCATAAGGGTTATACCTGCCTATGATTCATCGTGAGGCTACATCTTCAAGAAGTTAGGGATTAGTGGGAGCAATTAGTAGAAAGTTAGCCATGCGCTTTTACCATCTAGAAAAATCACTTTTACAACCACCAAATCATTTTAAAACAAATTTGAAACCAACTTGTTTTCATTTTTCAATTCTTTATTTTGAAACAAAGAACTTGCTCTTTTCTTGAACAAAGAAGCCGCATCAAGGTTTCATCGCTCTCCCTCCTTGTGGATACGACCTGTATAGCCACTTCGCTACTACGGAAGAATCGCAAAAGCAGTAACATCGACCCACACTCTTTTCACTTATTCTTATACTTGCTTTTTGCCGATCAAACGCTGGTATGATGTCTTATTTATAGTGGTGGATTACTGTTCATAGGTGTTGTGTGGGGCGCGTAATGATAAGTCCCCGAGAAGTGTCGTGTGGGACGAGTAATGATAAGTCTCCGAAAGCAGGAGATTCACTGTATCTTGTCAGGCGTAATATATGTCCCGGATTACTATACCACTTACTATGACCATTATCCCAGTCCGAGGCGGGACCCACTATAAATTAGAGTTATCAGTTCTTCATCAGGTTTCATTTTAACTCATCTTATTTATATGTGGATATATGTGTACTGGTAACACATACCTAGACATATGGATTGGATGAATAATAAGAATGAAACAACCCAACAATAATGATATTTGGAACGTATGATATTTGGTCTCTCCTTCGTTCAGGTACTAATACTCACATATCAGATCTGAGTGAGTTCTACTGGAGTATAGACTCTGGTATAGACTGCCAGTAGTGTGAGATACTAGTAGGGAGACGATTAAAATGACATTCGGTACTGATATTCATTGTTGTATAATATCTAATATTGTACCTTACCTGACACTTGACATAGCTTAATTATCTGCTAATAATAATATCAAGAGCGGATGTTATTAGATCACTCCCATTTTCAGATAATGGTATCGTATATCAGAATCCGGATGCGTGCTGCTAGAGGTACGAACTCTATTATGAGTTGCCAGTGGTATGGGACATTAGCGAGGAATGACTATAATAACAGTCGATACTGATTATAATTATTATTACATAATTGAGTTATCCTGTCAATTACCTGGACAAAAATTCCAAACATAATTGATACTCATGAAAGTGGAACATTACTTACAAAAAACTAGAACTACAGATCACAGATACACTGACATACTTACTGATCAGCAATTCTGGTTGTATACGCCCAGTTGATAGTGAAGTGAGGTATGTGGTATATAGATGAAGGTTTCCTTATTTGGATTATTCCCACGATGTACTACTCTCAAAGACTCAGAGATTGAGTTCATATAATTGGTTTTGCATACATTCATAGTGTGTATATATATATATATACTATTGATGAAGTACATATGCTTTCATTGATATGATTTGAACATGATTCCATGCATGCATAAACATGTTTCACGTAATTTCATTTATTTTCTGTACATATGTATTTGCTTTTTCGCACGCCACTTGGCATTCTTATATACTCGCTGGGTTGCATCCTGACAACCCTGGATCTGCATGTCCAGATACCGGAGCCTGGAGTATCAGGGACTTCCTGTGGCTGATCGAAGTGCGTAGCGGAAGTGTAGCAAGTCCTAGGATCGGAACGTGGTGTAGGTTTGGAGACCTAGCAGCAGATCCTCCTTGTTCATTTTCTTAGTCAAGCTCTCGTGATTCTTTTTCGCCAGTGAGCATATACCAGTATCATATCATGTAAATATCCTGTAATTCATATTTTGTATGCTCTAGTGATGTAATATTCATGTAATATTGGATCACATGCTGTGATAACATTGTACTTGGACTGTAATGTTAAAATATATATTACCACTGTGCTTCCGTGTTGCCCCAAAGGCACTTCACCTTAGTTTTGATGATGACTAACTTGAAGTTAAGTTATTAATGATCTTGTGTTTAATAAATTTCAGATATTGTTCAAGATCTTAGTAGGTGTTTAGCATCAGCAAAAGATTCAAAGTAAAGTTTTGGAGCTAACATGTGTTGATTCAAGAGCTCGCGCGTCAAGTTCGCATCTATTACTCGAGAAGAGTCAAGCTCTATGGATCGTGTTTGGATTGAGTCATCTTGGAGATAAAGATTGACAAGAAAACTTCGATTTAGGTTTGTTTAGTTTTTATTTAGATCTTGTGTAAGGATAGTTTTGATATGCTCAGTTATGCACACACAAGTTCAAATAGTTTTGGTTTCGGTTTAATCATTTTGGATTTCAAGAATATATATTCCTGTTTCATGAATAGATAGAATCAAAATAAGTTTACATAGTTTATGTGTATATTGAATTTCATCTACATTGTTGGTTCAAATATTTAGAAAAACTTATTTGATGTATATCTAGTTCATGCTTTTAAGTTTCATTTTTATCAAAACTTATTTTGGATTTAATGTCAAAAACATAGATATATCTTTTATATATGTATTAGATTCTATTCATACACACTATTCTTCATATGTGTTTCATATATCATGTTTTTGTATTTATACAAGTTTGAAAAAAATCGGATTTCCATTTAGAACTTGGTTTTGAAAAATGCCGGTTTTGGCTTAAGACTTAATTTCAAGCCTCAAAAATAGTTCAAATAGTTTGTAATATGTGTTAATTTTTAATCATACATATTTGTACTGCAAATATATACACGAACTTATTTTTGTGGAATTCATTATGATTTATTTAATTTTTAGGGATTCATCAAGTTAGTTTTTCAACCCTAAATAGCTGGTTTTTGGGCTACTGGTGGTCGACCGACGGTCGACCGAACTAGGGCTTCGTCGACCGGTCGATCGACTGAGTGTACTATAATGTGCACAAAGCCCATGCCTATGGGCCAGTCGACCGTACGGTCGACCGACTGGCACTACCCAACTCTCGGGTAGGGCCCGATCGACTGACATGTAGTTTTGCCTGAGGGCAGGTCGAACGGGCGGTCGACTGACAAGGCTCAAACAGTCAAATTTTTGACCATTGGATGGTCGACATACAACCCATTCTGGGCAGATTTTTACCCCAACGGCTAGTTTTTCCAAAGCCCTATAAATAGGGGTTTTGGGGCCAGGTTTCAACAAGTTTTTCAAGAGCAAAAATTCTCATCTTCTCAAGTGTTTTCAGCAAAGTTTTCAAAAGAGTTTTTGTGTCAAAATTCTTCTTCTTTATTTTGCTTTCAAATGATCGAGCCAAACCTGCACAGAAAAATAAAGAAATTTAGGAACAGTGCTAGGTCCTCAATTCTACCTTGTAGCCTAAGACTAACGGGTCGTGATCCACAAGGAGGGACAACGATGAAAGCATTATGTAAGTTTCTTCTTTTTAATTTATTGAAACTAGTTAATATTTATCTTCTCAATTTATAAAAAGAAAATAAATTTATTATGTTAAGTTAAGAAGGAGATGGTAGAAGAAGAGGTTGTGGTACTGTTGTTTATTTAGAAAGACTAAAAATAGAGAATTATAACTCTAAACTAATGAACTGAAAAAGAAAATAAAAAGAATACTTACCTCTACCGTTGAATCATAACAAAGACTTATCAAAGCAAATAGAAAAGAATAAAGGAAAGAAAGGCTTCGGCGAGATTGAGTACACTGAAGAAAAGTGGGAAACCTCCATTGATTGTCACCTTCAATATAGGCTTCTTGAAGAAAATATTACAATAGTGTCACTCTACAATAACTCTTCCACTCTTTTCTCATGTAACTCTCTCAAGCTAAAAGAAAATAAAAATAAAAATTACATTGAAGAAGAAAAGAAAAACCTAAAGTAAAGCTCTCTCAGAGATGGTGCTCTTTTTGCCTTTTAGGTATGAGGGTATTTATAGGAGAAAACTAGAGGGATAGAAAGCGTATGAAGATAGGAATATGTAGATATTTCTGAATTTGAATTCTCTCCTTATCTCCAAACTAAATTTGATTTATCCAGAAATTCAATTCTGATTTGTAGGCTGTTGCGTGTTAGTTGCTGAGTATTACTTATCAAATAATAGAATTAGAATGAGTGATCAACAGAAGAATTGTAGTCCTTTAAGTCTTCTTTCTGTAGCATATTGAATCATCAGATTTGACCTTCGGTAACAAAAGTTATAATTAAAATGCTAAACTGTATCTAGCCTGAATCTAAATTTAAATTGCTTCATCTCATCCGTTGATCTTCTCTCCCATTTATCCTCTTTGATTTTCAATTATCTTCTAGAATTGATAAGATATTCACTTATCTTTAGTGAAATAGATAGGGTCTTCAAACAATCCATTTTTCTATTGAAATTAGATAATAATATCTTATCTGATATATTCAGTTTTCAGATAAGATAGCTTCTAGAACCTTTGAATTTGAGTCGATCCTCTTTCTTTTGAACTTTTGAATTTAATTGGATAAATTTCATGATTAACTTCTTCCTATCATACCCTGCATTAATTAGGACATTAAGACAAGTTATTTGTAATATTCATTACAGAATATATGTAGGAATGTAATAATATTTATGCAATATATGCGTCCTGATTGTAAAATCAAAGAGTTAAGAGATTTACCGTGTAGCTTGTGCCTAACGGGTCGTGTCCACGAGGAGGAATGCGATGAAAGCTTTTCAGTGTTTTGTTTAGTAACAAAGAATTGTGCTCATTTTTTAATTGAAAAGAGAATGAAAAGAAGGGAGATGATTAAAAGAGAAATTGCAACTTTAGAGAAGGCTTTGGAAAAAGGTGATTCAAAAAGCTTTGAAAAGTGATTGGTTGTTTTAATAAAGAAGAAAATCTAGGCTCACTATCTCACTACTCAACCGTTTATTCTTCTATTGAAATCCTTAGTGCCTCAACTTGATCATAGGTAAAACTTAAAGTTGACTTTAGAAAGTTTGAAGTAAAGCATATAAGATGGTTAGAAAAGTTTACTCTTTTCTTTAAGAAACCGTTTTGAATCGAATGTTAAATCATCAAGAAATTCAAGTATGAGATAAAAACAAGTTCAAGAGACATTCTTAAAAGAAGTAGATGTTTAAAAATCCAAACCCATCCTCGTGTGCCTACAAGAACACTTTCAAGAAGAAAGGCTTTAAGTTAGGCATGCAAATGATTCATTGGGCCTTTTTCATTAAAATCAAAAGAGAAGAAGAATTGGATAGAGGTACAATAGTGAGCCCAGAAAATCGATTTAGCTACTCATAGAAGACAAAGAAAATTGCAAGTAAATAATGCAAGACATACTGTAAAATGAGTGGAAGAAAATGTAGCTCGATTCTTGTATTGATGTCACTTCAATCTTCAAGTTACAAGCACTCAATTTCTCTTTCTCACAGGTATTTGTACTGAACTACAAATTTTAAAACAAAAATGCAACTTTTGTACTATCTAACAAAGAGCCTAAATCTTAAAGTATAAAGCAAAAATTCTAATCCTACTCTTCGCTCCTTTTTCAGTACAAAACCCAAGATTTTATAGGCAAAACCCAAAGGGCAGGGAGTGAGGAGATAAGGGGAGCAAACGCTCCCCTTATCTCCACCAACAAGCCGCGGATCCGTGGCTTGGGCCGCGGATCCGCAGCCTAGATGTGGCCAATTGGCCACATCCAGGTGGAGAGGTGGTTGGCGTGGATTTGACCTCCCTTTTGTCTTACTGGATTCACTGTTGCAACTCCATATTTGACAAAATGATCTTTGATTTGTTGGCTTCAACCGCTTGATTCAGGGAGATTCATTTCAACCAGTTTCAACCTCTCTGATATGTCAACATTTGCCCTAATTCCTTGATTTCGAATTTATTCTGAATTAAATCAGAATTTGATGGGCTTTTGGGCTTGTTTCTCCTTTCTTTCTTTTAGCAATTGAGCCTACATTTAACAAAGAAGAAGAAGACTTATTAATAGGATTTATTAGCTAAAAAGTATGGTAAGGTGACAATGTATATGAAAGTACACCTAGATGGGTGTGAATAGGTGTACGGCTAATTTAATGAACTAAATGCGGAAATTAAAAACTTAATTATAACAACACTTAATGCAACCAACGAGTGTAACCAAATTCCCAGTGAAGGGCTCTGGACTAACTCCTCTTGATTCTTCTGAATAAGAGTTGAGGTGCTATATGAAGCTCTCGTGGTTAAGCACAAGTGAGGCACACACAAACAAGCCAAGCATATAATATATGAATGAGCAATATGAAATGATGCAAGGCACAATATAAAAGAGAGAGAGTGAGAGAGACAATGGATCAATCGCTAACACAGATATGTTTCGAGGTTCGAGCACACAGCTCTACGTCCCCGCCTTCACACAGAAGGATTTCCAATCCACTTGTCCACACAGGACTCCACAAAGGGAACCTCCACTGAGGATTTGGGGCAATACAATAACCTGGAGTACACAACTCCTCTCTCGATTACAAACACAACCTCTCACTAGAGGCTAGGCACAAAGCCAACAAAATCAACCTCACAAATGAGGGATAGGCACAAAGCCACAAACAACACAATCCATCTCTTCACTAAGAGGGATACCAGCACTCTCCACCTCTCACTAGAGGGAGCCAACCACCACTCCAAAATCAACCTCTACACAAGAGGGATATCACAAATAAGGAGGGTTACAACTTGGTGGTCTATCTCAACCACAAACAACTTCTTTTCCACAAAAACAAAGATCCTATAGAGAGGATAGAATGATATAGCTCAAGTGTGAAAAATCAAGATGTTGAAAAAAAATCACAAGGAAAAATACTTGGGAAAACAACTTAGTATTTGATAGAAATGAAGAACAAAGCAAATATCCCAAATCTATATTTTTCTTTGATTTTTCCAACTCTTAAAAACAAATAAAGAATGATCTTCTTTAAAACCAATAAACTCTTTTAAAAACTTGCTTTTAAAACACTAGAGAATAGGTGAATTTTTGCTCTTTAAAATCTTAACCAAAACCTACTTCAAATGGGGTATAAATGGCCCCCATACAAATTCTGCCCGTTGGCAGCTAAGGTCAAAATTGACCTTCCGGTCGACCAGCCGGTCGACCGGCCAACGGTCAAAAAAGTGACCGTTGGGCCTACCGGTCGACCGCCCGGTCAACCGTGCCAATCCAGAGAGCAAATTGCTCTTTGGCCGGTCGACCGCTTGGTCGACCGCCCCCACCCGAGAGTGGGGTACTTGCAGTCGGTCAACCGCCCGGTCGACCGGCCCAAGTGGCAGGTCAGTGTGCACACTCTTGTGCATGTCGGTCGACCGGTCCGGTCGACCAACAGAGCCTGGCAGGATTAATTAGGGATTAGAAAAGTTGATTTTTATTTGTCAAATAAATCCCATAAAATTTCTAAAAAACTACAAAAATAAGTTCAGTATAATACTTTGAAAATCAAACATGTTTGAGTAAAATCAAGACATGTTACAAACAAGTTGAACTATTTTTGTAACTTAAAAATTTTGCCGAAAACCAAAAACTGTATTTTCTAAAACTTAGATTTTTGAATTGAAAATTCGTTTTGTCCAAAACTCATCCAAATACAAAAACATGATACTTAAACAACTTAAAGCATATTGTATATGGATATAATCCAATATACATGAAAGATATATATATCAATGTTTTTGACAATAATTCCAAAAACAAGTTTTGTTAAAATACAAAACCTAAATACATGAATAGGTTATCAAACTAAGTTTGTATAAATAGTTGAAGCATAGATGTATATAGAACAAATCTAATATACATTAAACCATGTAAACTTATTGATCTATCTATTCATGATAACCAAGATCGGTTAAACCAAAAACGAAAACTAATAAACATGAAACTTAAACAAGTGTGTGTGTTGTGAACTTGAGCATATCACACTATCTAGTCTTTAACAAATGGATCTAAAACATAAATTAAACTATGTACTAAAGTCTTCTAGTAGAGCGCGGTCTCCAAGTCGACTCGATCCAAACCGTGATCCACCGAGCTTGACTCCAACAAGTGCTTGGTATGATCTTTGACGCTCGGGCTCTTGAATCACCATGTGAGAAGCTCCAATACACCTTTTTGAAGCTAATCACCTACTAAAATCTTGGTTAAGTATCTGAAACTAAATATCACAAGATTATTAGTAAACATAACTACATGAGTTAATCATCATCAAAACTAGAGTGGAAGGCCTCTGGGCCAACAATCTCCCCCTTTTTGATGATGACAAAACTCATGGAGTTATATATGCATGGATTAAAGTTAAGCTTCAAAGAAGCTCCCCCTTAACTCATGCATAGCAATAAAATAAGATATTCAATGAAGCACATAATATTTAAACAAAAGTATGCAACAACTAGGAGAGAGAAACATTCATAAAACAAACATATGTTTTAAAAAAAACTTTCTCCTCCTTTTTGTTAATACTCTCAAAATCATTTTTCTCATATACATAAACTCAATATATGTAAAACCACGAATATACATATATAAACTCAAAATCTTTCTCCCCCTTTTTGTCAACCATCAACAAAGGGGTCAAAGAAAACAATATTCTTCCAAAAAAAAAAATCAATGAGGGGTGAAATCAAAAACAAAACTTTCTTGATACCAATTGAAAGAGAAAAAAATATATCAATATAGTGCATCTTGATATTAAAGAAATATACCAATTTTAAGTAAACTTATAGATAATCTTGATACCAATTTGTGAAGATTAGTACCAATTGAAAGTAATTTTTCATTAAAAGCATATGATACCAAAAATAATCAATATCCTTTTCAATTATTTTTAACATAAAGTGTGGGAGTAGAATAACAAAATCAATTGAAAGGTGAAATATTAATTTTTCTCCCCCTTTATGAAATACCAAATAAAATGATGCATAAGCTTGTATAAGATACCAATTGAAACATAATCAATTGAAATATAATAGTCATTTAAAATCAAGCTTAGCATAATCAAAATTTGTGCTCAAAGATATAGAGATATAGTAAGCACAAATAAAACATATATATGAGTATACAAAAAGAATGTCAATAGTGATACCAATTGAAAGGTCCAATGATACCAATTGAAAACACAATAAGGTCAAGTGTATAACTCATATTACCTACCTCCCATTTCATGCACATGTTTAAAAGGATTTTCAATAAGAAGCATACAAGGCATGGTCGCCCAACCAACCGCCCTTTAAATGGGTAGGGTTTTAAAAAATAGGTTTGAAAATATAATATGTTTGAAAAGCTCTACCATAATGAAGAACAAGAACTAATTAAGAAAAATTTGAAAACTAGTATGAAATCCTTCAAGCATGGAATAAATAAAAATATATTTCATGAAACATGAAAATCACTCAACAATTGACACTCAAAAGATATAAAGCTCATATAGGACTCATGAAAACAAAATCATGAGAAAACCTCAAATAATGTGAGTGTACAAGTTTTGTGTGAAAGACATAGTTATGAAAATAGGCAATAGGCTCAATGTGAAATTCCTTTATAACCAAAACATGAAAATCATCAAAACGATTTAATCTTCAAGTCATATGTATGTCTTGTACAAACCAAAGAATACATACATATCCAAACACAACGAGTCCACAAAAGTATATGCATGAAGGCAAGTGGCTCAAGGATGTATATGTACAGCTAATAGTTTAGACAAAATAGACATATACATAAAGTTAAACATACACATGAAAATATGTCAAAAATATGGAATATAAGTCAAATGCATGAATCATCAAAACTAGGCTATACTAGTACATCTAATAAGTACAAATTAGCTTTCAAGCACAAACATATAATGATCTATTTGTGGCTCACTAGTTGTACAAGTATATATCTAAGTTTTAATGAAAACTAATATCTAAACATGTAATCAAAACATGAAGTATAGAAATCAAAACAAAAACTCATGTGATCATTATGTAAATGAACATACATTAGAGATAGGACATACACATTAGTTAAACTAAAGTGAGAACACAAAATATGAGTCCATATAAACATGGGTGTCTCAAGTACTAATCATGTATATCACAAGTCTAATAGTCATGTCATTTAACATACTAATCATGAAACACCAAAACATGCTAAAAATGAACAATATGAAAAGCATATAAACATAAATGAGGAGTAAGAGATAGTTATCAAAACTGATAGGGCAACTATCTATGTCTCTAAAACAGGGTGGTCCTCCATCAAACTCCCCTTGAAAGTGATGCATCCAAAATGTCCTCATAAAGCTCGGAACACATCCACTTCAAGGTACCATCACTCTCACGTCATGTGAGAGCCCACACCTACATCAAAAACAATAGGGGTGGTCTTTAGTACCCATACTCTTTGGGTCCATGGGGGATAGCACCTTTCCTAACCCAAACAAATTTTGTTGCTAAATTTACATCATGTATCTTATCATAGCAAAATTTAGCAAGGTGGCCCTTACGTCCACAATGTGTACAAGTGTACACATGAGCATACATCGTGTTATGAGAGTGAACGTGGGAAGCATGTGTATGCCGTGATTTGTGTGCATGCATAGATGGAACTTGTTTCTTTCGAAACATAGATTCCAACCATGAGTGGTTAAAGGCACAATGGCTCAAAGTGGAGCCCAAACAATCCACACTCTTCTTTAACAAACAAATATCATTATCAATTTTAGAAGAGGAGCATGCAATAGGTAAGCTAGGTGAAGCTACACTAGCATGGCAAACATGTGTACCTAAATTATTTTTCAAAGAAATGTTTTCATTAGACATCAAATCCAATTCCTTTGAACAAGAAACAATTTTCATTTTTAAAGAATCATTTTCTTTTAAAACAAAATCAACTTTTGAAGACAAGTTTTCATTTTTCTTCAAAATTATTTCACAATCATTTTATTTTTCAAAAATTCATTTTCTTTTAGGGCAAGATCTAGTGGGATTTAAGTGAGTCACGTTCACTTGAAATCTCTTCCTTCTCTTGCAAAACAATCTCAAGTCTAGAAGATAAATTTTTATTTTCTTCTTTTAAACTAAGACTTTCCTTTTTCAAAAGATTATACTTTTTTAACAATTTTTCACACACAATAGAAAATTTTTCATTTAAGGCATTTGGATCAACATAATCATTACTAGAAGAACTAGCATCATCATTATCTAGTTGAGATTCCGAATATACCTCAAGGGAGTCATTCCCTTGGACCATGTAGCATTGTTGCTCGGATTCTCCACTAGATTCATCCTCTATTTGGATTGGCAATTGGAGCTTGGAGGAGGTCAACGTGTTTCACACTGCAAAGGCGGAATCACAGTTAGAAACAATCATAAGATATTCTTTAGTAAGCGTGCTTCTAAGTGCCTCAAGGTCTTGTACATTGGCCTCTATATGCTTGCTATTACCAAGATAGGATTTCTTGGTAGCGGCAAGGAAAACATATAAGCCTAAGGTTTTTAGATACATGGACATTCTAAATTTTCACATGTCAATGTTGGAGACATCAAACATGGGAGTGACAAGCAATCCATGAATGTGTGTAAACAATATAAATGTGCAAATGCAAATGATAGATTAGCTAACCAAGATCACACTCCTTGGTAGTTAAACCAAATATCAGGAGCGTAGGCTCTGATATCAATTGAAAGTACACCTAAAGGGGGGTGAATAGGTGTACGGCTAATCTAATGAACTAAATGTGAAAATTAAAAACATAATTGCAACAACACTTAATGCAACCAACGAGTGTAGCCAAATTCCCGGTGAAGGGCTCTGTACTAACTCCTCTTGATTCCTCTGAATAAGAGTTGAGGTGCTATATGAAGCTCTCGTGGTTAAGTACAAGTGAGGCACACACAAAAAAGCCAAGCATATAATATATGAATGAGCAATATGAAATGATACAAGGCACAATATAAAAGAGAGAGAGTGAGAGAGACAATGGATCAATCGTTAACATACGGATATGTTTCGAGGTTCGAGCACACAGCTCTACGTCCCGCCTTCACACAGAAGGATTTCCAATCCACTTGTCCACACAGGACTCCCACACAGGGAACCTCCACTGAGGATTTGGGGCAATACAATAACCGGGAGTACACAACTCCTCTCTCGGTTACAAACACAACCTCTCATTAGAGGCTAGGCACAAAGCTAACAAAATCAACCTCACAAATGAGGGATAGGCACAAAGCCACAAACAAACACAATCCACCTCTTCACTAAGAGGGACACCAACACTCTCCACCACTCACTAGAGGGAGCCAACCACCACTCCAAAATCAACCTCTACACAGGAGGGATATCACAAATAAGAAGGGTTACAACTTGGTGGTCTATCTCAACCACAAACAACTTCTTTTCCACAAAAACAAAGATCCTATAGAGAGGATAGAATGATATAGCTCAAGTGTGAAAAATCAAGATGTTGGAAAACAAATCACAAGGAAAAATAAATACTTGGGAAAATAACTTAATATTTGATAGAAATGAAGAACAAAGTAAATATCTCAAATCTATATTTTTCTTTGATTTTTCCAACTCTTGAAAACAAATAAAGAATGATCTTTTTTAAAACCAATAAACTCTTTTGAAAACTTACTTTTAAAATACTAGAGAATAGATGAATTTTTGCTCTTTAAAATCTTAACCAAAATCCACTTCAAATGGGGTATAAATAGCCCCCATACAAATTCTGCCCGTTGGCAGTTGCAAGGTCAAAATTGACCTTCCGGTCGACCGACCAACGGTCAAAAAAGTGACCGTTGGGCCTGCCGGTCGACCGCCCGGTCGACCGTGCCAATCCAGAGAGCAAATTGCTCTCTGGTCGGTCGACCGCTCAGTCGACCGTGCCAAGCCTCACGGTCGACCGTCCGGTCGACCGCCCCCACCCAAGAGTGTGGGCACTTGCAGTCGGTCGACTGCCCGGTCGACTGGCCCAAGTGGCAGGTCAGCGTGCACACTCTTGTGCACGTCGGTCGACCGGTCCGGTCGACCGACTATGTGTCTGGTCAACCGGCCCGGTCGACCACCAGAGCCTGGCAGGGATTAATTAGGGATTAGAAAACTTGATTTTATTTGTCAAATAAATCCCATAAAATTTCTAAAAATCCACAAAAATAAGTTCAGTATAATACTTTGAAAATCAAACATGTTTGAGTGAAATCAAGACATATTACAAACAAGTTGAATTATTTTTGTAACTTAAAAATTTTGCCGAAAACCAAAAACTGTATTTTCTAAAACTTGAATTTTTGAATTGAAAATTCGTTTTGTCCTAAACTCATCCAAATACGAAAACATAATACTTAAACAACTTGAAACATGTTGTATATGGATATAATCCAATATACATGAAAGATATATATATATATATATATATATATATATATATATATATATATATATATATATATATATATATATATATATATATATATCAATGTTTTTGATAATAATTCCAAAAACAAGTTTTGTTAAAATACAAAACCTAAATACATGAATAGGTTATCAAACTAAGTTTGTATAAATAGTTGAAACATAGATGTATATAGAACAAATCTAATATATATTAAACCATATAAACTTGTTGATTTATTTATTCATGAAAACCAAGATCGGTTAACCAAAAACCGAAAACCAATAAAGATGAAAACTTAAACAAGTGTGTGTGTTGTGAACTTGAGCATATCACACTAATTAGTCTTTAACAAATGGATTTAAAACATAAACTAAACTATGTACCGAAGTCTTCTTGTAAAGCGCCGTCTCCAAGTCGACTCGATTCAAACTGTGATCCATCGAGCTTGACTCCAACGAGTGCTAGGTATGAACATTGACGCTCAAGCTCTTAAATCACCATGTGAGAAGCTCCAATACACCATTGTTGAAGCTAATCACCTACTAAAATCTTGGTTAAGTATCTGAAACTAAAACATCACAAGATTATTAGTAAACATAACTACATGAGTTAATCATCATCAAAACTAGAGTGAAAGACCTCTGGGCCAACAGTATATGCAATATATGTGACTGATCACACCCCCACACTTATCTTTTACTCGCCATCTGATTGGTCGCTAATGTTGCATATTTAATATCATATGTCCATACTTATTATAGAATAAAAGCCCGCATTGTCCTAATTAATTATTTAATTTATTTGCAGGCCCAATCTTTAAGGAGATGAACAGAAATGAGCCCAAAGCCCACCAAAATTCTGAATTAAATCAGAATTAATTCGCACCAAGTAAATCAGGGCAAAATCAAGAGGTGGAAAACCGGTTGAGAAGAATCCTCTCAGAATCGATCGGTTAAAGCCAAGAATCCAAGGCCATTTCGTCATAATCCGGGACTCAAACTGACAAACCAACTCCAGATAAAGTCAGAGGGCGAAACCAAGCTGACCCACCAACAGGGTGTGGCCACCTGGCCATACCCTGACCGTGGAAACGCGGCAAAAGCCACGTTTATGCGGCAATCTTGGGGAGTTAGGGGGAGCGTTTGCTCCCCCGATCTCCCCGGGATCCTCCTTACTAGGTTTATGCTTATAAAAGGCCAGTATCTACGCTGAAAAGTGGACGACAATGCAGAGTTAGGATTTAGACTAGTTCTTCATTTCTTAGTTTAGGTTTTTGTTTTACTTTTTCATGTAATTGTAATTTTTATTTATGTAAATAAGAGGAGATCAGACTTTCATCGAAGAACAAGAATGAAGCTTGAGCTGGAGTGACACCGGTGTAAGATTTATTTCTTTTCTTTGATTGTTATGAAATCAAATCGATGTTTTTTTCTATGTATGTACTTCTTTTTAGTTTTCTTCGTTTCTTCTCTTCTCTACTTCACTTTTCTTTTTGGTACAACTGTCTTCAAAGTGAGTCTAAAGCATCGAAAGAGCCTTGCCTTTGCGAGTGCCACCGATAGCTCATGACGATGGAATTGTGAGTCTCTCTGTATCATTTCATGCTTGAGTATCTTGATGATGTAATGTGGAAGAGACCAAAAATCGACTCTTATGGGCTATGCGCTGATTGCCTCCAATTCAAGGTAATATCGTTGCAAAGACTCAAGGTAAGCTTTTGGTGGAAAGAAGGTGAGTAATTATTGTTTCTTTTCTTTTATTTCTGTAAATTAAATCACAAACACCATATCTTCCAAATCACTTCTTTCCCACTTCTTTGTAAATAATCATTTGTACATAATCGCTTTCTTCGTTTTCTGATTTTCTCCACTTCTTCATTTCTCATTTTCTTCTAACTTCAACATAACTTTTTTTTCTCTTTTCTTTTAAGAAACAAAGAAGAATCTTCATTTTGGTTTGCATTAAGATTTCAATAAAGAACGTAAACGCTTCTATCGCAAAACCCTCCTTGTGGATCACGACCCGCATAGCCACTTGCTATAGCGGAAGAATTGAGCACTTGCACATTTTTATTATAAGTTCTGAAATCTCGTATTTTGTGTGCAGGTTTAGCATCAATCAAATTTTGGCGCCGTTGCCGGGAGGGTAACGTTTTTATTGAAATCTGAATTTTTATTGAAAATTTTTTAGAACTAAAACGAAGTTTCTTCTCTGTTGCAGGTTACAGGGCAAGCAAAGCAGGAAAAGAAGATTGCAGTAACACATAAGTGGTCTTGGGCCTCTGCTGTAGAAAGCAGAGACCAAGGGCCCTCTGATTTGCCGCGTTTGCGCGGCCAAAGCCGCGGATCCGCGGCAAAGAAGAGTTGACTACTAACAGGTTTGTGCAGGGTTGCTTACTTTGCAAAAACATAGCTTCCTGCAACTTTATTTCCTATATGCCATCACTATAACCTGCTAATAAACCAACAGTAAAAAGTTTGTTGAAAAAGTTAAAAAATTGATTAGACGTTTGCATCTTAGGCACGTGTCTTTTCAATTCCTTACTTTACTGTTGAAGAGTGCTGGAGCAAGGTACGTACGCATTGCATCTAGAATAGGACTATCTCTTAGTTGATTTATATCTCTTTAAGTGCATCTTATTTATCTTGTACACTTGCACAAAAACTGATTTTAAGGGCACCACCCATTAATAAGATAAGGTGGGGATTTAATCACCCTTCTTTAGCCCAAAAATCAGAATCCAAGCACTCACTAACCCAAGCCTAACTTAAAATGAGTAGACGTTGGCCCTAGGGACATCTCAGACTCAATTAGGAGATTATCCTAAGGGGGGAAGGTGTTGGAACTTAACTCTTGCCATATCAGTGTCTAGGAAAGGGATTAAGGGCCGAAGCCCGAAGATTGGTGGTTATTTAATTAAGGAACGTCTTTGACGGAAAACCTCCCACCAATCTTGCCCTGACCTGGCTAATTAGCTTGTAGTCAAAGTCTACATTAAACCTCCCGTGGACAGTCTAATCAGTTAGGAGTCGTCTAGGTCTAGGTCTACCCTAACTTAGATTAGAAATTTTTCTTTGTTTGTTATTTGTTTGCTTTTCTTTCTTTTTGTGTGTATTTTATTGTGTGATATGGCTTATAATAATAATTTTTTCAACTTTAATACTAATCCATATTACACACCGAGTTCATTTTCGGATATTACCAACCCGGCATATCATGACTTTAACCAACCTAGTGTGCCGGATTGGTCTTATCCGAATCAATATAACCCATGTCCCCCATCTAATAACTATAATGTCCATAATAATTTCAACTCTTCACCGAGTCAGTGGGGATTCACTCCCCCCAGCATAATTATCAACCAACTTGTCCTCCTTCTCCACCTAGTCCATAATATTTTCAAGAGTCATACTCAGTTCCATCCGTCCAAAATAGGAAACCATCAATTCCGGAAATGAGTATGCGTGAGTCCAAACACAAATCCCAAAATCTGATGGACTCACAATTTCACTACCACTTTCAAAACAATTCTTCATCTTTTCATCAAAACAATGAACCTATCAACTATGAAAAGATGCTTGAAGCCATGACTCAGGCTCAAAACACTCGTAATCGTGACATAGATATGATGGTCGAATCTCTACATTCTCACCGTTGGACCAGTTCTGATGTCACTAACCATTCTGTTAGAGCCGAAGAGTCCTGTAGTTTTGGAAATCAAGATTCCATTTCAGAACAACCATTTAAACTTGCCCAAACTCTAAATTTTGAAAAAGATATTGACAGTTTAGCAAGCTATCCTTTTCCTGAAATAGAACTTGAAAATGAATATGATCCTGAACCCCAACTGAGTGATTCAATTCTACTTCCTGATTCGATTATGACTCCGGTATCTTCACCTGATTTCGATCTTTTCTCCCAGTCAACGTTGGATCCTATGCCTATTCATCATGAAATTGAATCCCCCATCTTTGAGGATCATATTGAACTTGACCAATTATACAATTTTGAAAATCCTATTGACAAATTGGCAAGTTCTCAATTTTTTGATATTGAACTCAATGAGATATGTGACTTAGATTCTCAAATCTGTGATCCAGTTCAAATTTCTGAATCAATATTGACTCCTGTTTTGTTACCAAACTTGAGTAATATTTTAGAGTCAGTTTTGATTCCTCCACCTATCATTCCTAAACTGGAATCACCAATATTAAGTCACATCCCATTGTTAGAAAATACATGTGGACTTGAGTTTCAACTTCTTGACTTGGACCTGCTTCTTGAACCAATTTCGACTCCTGAACCTTTACTTGACTTAAGTCACCTTCCTGAGTCGGTATTAGTTCCTGTCCTTCCTGAGTCCAAGTCAACCGTTCTATCATTTCATACTCCATTCTGGGACGAGGTGGTTGACAAATTTGACTCGAAATTAGTTATGGAATATGAAAATTAGATGGGGTTAAATATTTAATAAAGATCCTTTATGGATACATCTTTTTAATGGGTTATATTAGAGTAATTTCTGGTGGGTTCCCCCGAGACCCAAGAAAAGTTGATTGGGCCGCGTTTCGTGGACCAATCAGACCACCACCGGAACCACCACCTTAAGGTAACCATTTTCCTTCCCTTTCTTCTTTTTCATGCATCTATGCATTAATTCATACATTGAGGACAATGCATGAGATAGGTGTAGGGGAGGGTCTAACATAACTTTTCTTTTTGTTAAAAAAAAAAATTTAACATTTTTCTTTACTTTTAAAAACTTTTTGAAAATGGAAACAATATTTTGACATATTTTTTGTAAGAAATTAAGTTAATTTTAAGGAATAGGAAAATCCAAATTATGATTTCTTATACTTGGTCAAAATAAGATTATTTGTTTGATTTTAAGGGGTAGGAAGATAATTTGTCAAAGTAATTTAGTCTTGATCTTTACCTTGATGAAGTATGCACACCTCATACACTTACATACTTAGGGTTCAAAAACAAAGATTCTTATGCCTTATAAAAAATATAAAAAAAATAAAAAAAATAAACAAATCTAATAATTGATTAGCTAGGTACTTTGGCCTAAGCAAGCCTTAGTATTTATGTGAAAGATAATTAGATAAGTTTAAAAAAAAAAGATAAACAAATCTAATTCTTGATTAGCTAGGTGCTTTGGCCTAAGCAAGCCTTAGTATTTATACGAAAGATGATTAGATAAGTTTAAGAAAAAAAATATATAAAATCCTCTGATTAAGCTGGGTATTTGTGCCTAATAAAGCATAAGTATTCACGCCTAAAAGAGGTCCATATAATAAAATCCTTAGTTTTGTGGCCTTGTTTGCTCGAGTCCTTAAGTCCTTGGGGTGTTTTCTCACCCGGTACCCTAAGACCGTTTGGTTTGGGAGTCATCGATTAAAGGCTTGTTACATGGGCAGATTAGAAAGCCTAATAAAACTAAGGTATAATACCACTAAATATATATATATATAAGGCATAAGTGTTAGAGTTAATGAACCCTTAGTCAAAATTTTCACAGTCACAAGGTGCATATGACTTAGGGTAAAGTAATAGACTAGATGAGAAGTACAATTTGACTCCTTACTTAATTGATAACAAATTTTTGAATAGAGACTAAGTTTAGAAATGAAAAATTCAATCTTCCTATAACTTATAGATTGCTTAGATCTTAAATTATATTTCAAATATTTTTCTCTTTCAAAATGCTTTTCGAAAATACGAACTCTTATTTCCCTTTCTTTATGGATTTTGTGGGTGTAATCCGCTGAAAACCCTCACGAGACAAAACTCGTCCTCTAGGGGAAACCTAGAGGTTTAACGGCTTGTTGCACATGCTCAGTGCAATCGCGTGACCTACGAAAGTGGTCTAATAATCCTTAGTATAGTTTAGTTGTTTTGCTCGAGGACGAACAAAAGATAGGTATGGGGGTGTGATTGGTCGCTAATGTTGCATATTTAATATCATATGTCCATACTTATTATAGAATAAAAGCATGCATTGTCCTAATTAATTGTTTAATTTATTTGCAGGCCTGATCTTTAAGGAGATGAACAGAATGAGCCCAAAGCCCACCAAAATTCTGAATTAAATCAGAATTAATTCGCACCAAGTAAATCAGGGCAAAATCAAGAGGTGGAAAACGGTTGAGAAGAATCCTCTCAGAATCGATCGGTTAAAGCCAAGAATCCAAGGCCATTTCGTCAGAATTCGGGACTCAAACTGACAAACCAACTCTAGATAAAGTCAGAGGGCGAAACCAAGCTGACCCACCAACAGGGTGTGGCCACCTGGCCACACCCTGGCCGCGAAAACGCGGCAAAAGTCGCGATTTCGCGGCAATCTTGGGGAGTTAGGGGGAGCGTTTGCTCCCCCGATCTCCCCGGGATCCTCCTTATTGGGTTTATGCCTATAAAAGGCCAGTATCTACGCTGAAAAGTGGACGACAATGCAGAGTTAGGATTTAGACTAGTTCTTCATTTCTTAGTTTAGGTTTTTGTTTTACTTTTTCATGTAATTGTAATTTTCATTTATGTAAATAAGAGGAGATCAGACTTTCATCGAAGAACAAGAATGAAGCTTGAGCTGGAGTGACACCGGTGTAAGATTTATTTCTTTTCTTTGATTGTTATGAAATCGAATCGATGTTTTTTCTGTGTATGTACTTCTTTTAGTTTTCTTCATCTTCTTCTCTACTTCACTTTTCTTTTTGGTACAACTGTCTTCCAAGTGAGTCTAAAGCATCGAAAGAGCCTTGCCTTTGCGAGTGCCACCGATAGCTCATGACGATGGAATTGTGAGTCTCTCTGTATCATTTCATGCTTGAGTATCTTGATGATGTAATGTGGAAGAGACCAAAAATTGACTCTTATGGGCTATGCGCTGGTTGCCTCCAATTCAAGGTAATATCGTTGCAAAGACTCAAGGTAAGCTTTTGGTGGAAAGAAGGTGAGTAATTATTTGTATTTCTTCTCTTTTATTTCTGTAAATTAAATCACAAACACCATATCTCCAAATCACTTCTTTCCCACTTCTTTGTAAATAATCATTTGTACATAATCGCTTTCTTCGTTTTCTGATTTTCTCCACTTCTTCATTTCTCATTTTCTTCTAACTTCAACATAACTCTTTTTCTCTTTTCTTTTTAAGAAACAAAGAAGAATCTGCGTTTTGGTTTGCATTAAGATTTCAATAAAGAACGTAAACGCTTCTATCGCAAAACCCTCCTTGTGGATCACGACCCGCATAGCCACTTGCTATAGCGGAAGAATTGAGCACTTGCACATTTTATTATAAGTTCTAAAATCTCATATTTTGTGTGCAGGTTTAGCATCAATCACCCTTGAGCAAAACATCAGACTAATTCTAATCAATTATTAGACCACTTTCGCAGGTCACTCAATTGAACTGAGCATGTGCAACAAGCCGTTAAACCTCTAGGTTACCCCTAGAGGACGAGTTTTATCTCGTGAGGGTTTTCAGTGGATTGCACCCACAAAATTCATAAAAAATGTTAGCATTTTCGAAAAGCATTTTGAAAGGAGAAAATATTTGAAGTATATTTGTAAGGTTTTAAGTAATCTATAAGTTATAGGAATATCAAAATTTTCATTCCGAACTCTCAGTCTCTATTCAAAAACATGTCATCAATCAAAGTAAGGAGTCAAATTGTACTTCTCATCTAGTCTATTAATTTACCCTGAGTCGTATGCACCATCTTGATTGTGAAGTTTCACTAAGGGTTCTTTAATATTAACTCCTATGCCTTATTTATATTTATTTTTGGTCGAATTTATTCCTCAATTTCATTAGGCTTTCTAATCTGCCCATGTAACGAGCCTTTAGTCGGTGACACCCAAATCAGACAATTTTAGGGCACCAGGTGAGAAAACACCCCTAAGGACTTAAACACTCGAGCAGACAAGGCCACGAAACTAAGGTTTTTATTTATAAAATGGACCCCTTTTAGGCGTGAATACTTATGCTTCATGAGGCAAAATACCCAGCATAATCAGAGGATTTATATCTATATATTTTTTTCAAACTTATCTAATTATATTTTGCATAAATATCAAGGCTTGCTTAGGCTAAAGCACCTAGCTAATCAAAAATTAGATTTGTTTATTTTTTTTATACACATATTTTTTATAAGGCATAAGAGTTTTTGTTTTAAACCCTAAGTGTGTAAGTGTATTTAGTGTGCATATTTCATTAAGGTAAATATCAAGACTAAATTACTTTCACAAATTTTCTTCCTACCCTAAAAATCAAACAAGTCATCTGACTTTGACTAAGTATAAGAAATCCTAATTATGATTTTCCTATTCCTTAAAATTGACTTAATTTCTTACAAAAAATATATCAAAATATTGTTCTAACCTTTCAAAAAGTTTTTTTTATTATATTTTCTTTTCTTTTTTGTTGTTATATTAGTCATGTTAACCCTCCCCCACACTTATCTCATGCATTGTCCCAAATGTATGAAAGAAATGTATAGATACATGAAATAAAATGGAAAAGAGGGAAGTTACTGATACACGGGGTCAAAAAGACCCATAGCCGTTTCATTTACCGGCACCGATTCCAAAAAAGGTTTAAGGCGTTGACCATTTACCTTAAAGTCATTTCCATTCTTGGTGTCAATGATCTCAACTTCACCATGTGGAAACATGGTTTTTACAATGAATGGGGGCCAGTCCATCTTGATTTCAATTTTCCAAAAAGATGAAGCCTGGAATTATAGAGTAAGACTTTTTGTCCAGGGACAAAGGTTTTTCTTATGATGTGTTTATCATGAAAAATCTTAACTCTATCTTTAGTGATCCTAGCATTTTCATAGGCCTCATTTCTTAACTCCTCTAATTTGGAAATTTGTAACTTCCGAAGGTTACCGGCCTTAGTCAAGTCGAAATTCAACTGCTTGATTGCCAGTAAGGCCCGGTGCTCTAACTCAACGGGCAGGTGACAAGCTTTATCATAGACTAACCTATAAGGAAACTTTTCTAGAATCGTCTTGAAAGCGGTCCTGTAGGCCCATAGGGCATCTACAAGTTTGATGGACCAATCTTTCCAGTTTTGGTTCACAGTTTTCTCCAAGAAAAGCTTGACTTGTCTATTGGACACCTCAACCTGCCCACTGGTTTGAGGATGATAAGGTGTGTGAACAACTTGTGAGTTATGGCATACTTTCGCATAAGAGCTTCAAAGGATCTATTGCAAAAGTGAGTGCCATTATCACTGATGATAGCACGAGGGGCTTCGAAGCGTGAAAAATGTTCTCTTTCAAAAACTTTATGACAACTTTGTTATCATATTTTTACAAGGAATGGCTTCTACCCACTTGGACACATAATCCACAGCAATCAATATGTATTGGTTTCCAAATGAATTAGGAAATGGACCCATAAAGTCGATGCCTCAAACATCAAAAAGTTCTATTTCTAGAATTAGGTAGAGGGGCATCATATTTTGTTTTGAGATCCTTCCTACCATTTGGCATCTATGGCACGTCTTGCAAAATTCATAAGCATCCTTGAACAAAGTGGGCCAATAGAACCCACTTTGTAGCACTTTTTCAGCAGTCTTGCGGGGACCAAAGTGTCCACCGCATGCAAGTTCGTGACAAAAGGATAAAACACTCTTAACCTCCTCATCGAGAATGCATCTTCTAATAATTTGGTCAGAGCAGTACTTAAAAAGATACGGTTCCTCCAAAAGAAATACCGGACTTGGGATAAGAACCGGTATATATCGTTTTGGACCAATGAGACGGAGTTTGGTTTGTGACTAAGTAATTCACTAAATCAGCAAATCAAGGTTCCCTAGAGATAGCTAAAAGATTTTCATCAGGAAAATCCTCATTTATGGGTAATTCGTTGCATGGAGAATTAGGGATTCGTGAGAGATGGTCAGCAACAACATGTAAATCACCTAGAGGGGGGGGGGGGGGTGAATAGGTGATATGCTAATCTAGTAAACTAAATGCGTTAAATGCGGAAGCTTTAAAACAAATTTTGCAAACACACTTAGTACAACCAACAAGTATAGTCGAATTCCCCGTGAAGGGCTCTGGACTAACTCCTCTTGATTCCCTAGATATGGGTTGAGGTGCTATATGAAGCTCTTGTGGTTAAGTACAAGTGAGGCACACACAAACAACCAAGCATATAAGATGAATAGGCAATATGAATATATGCAAGGCAACACAAGCAATATGAATGATATGAATAAAGAATGATGCTTTGCACAAATAAAGAGAGAGGGTTAGAGAGACAATGGATCAAACGCAAACACAAAGATATATTCCGAGGTTCGAGCCCCAAGCTCTACGTCCCCGCCTTCACCGAGAAGGATTGCTAATCCACTATCTCCCACCGAGGGAACCTCCACCGAGGAGGATTTGTTACAACACTAGGAGTACCGAACTCCTCTCTCAAATACCGCCTCATAACCGAGGGGTAGGCCCGTAGCCAAACAACAACCAATCCACCTCATACTTGAGGGATACAAACCAACTCCAACTCCACCTCACCAAGAGGGAGTAAACTACAAGCCTCAACCTCTACCAAAGATGGAGCAAACCAATCACCCGATCAACCTCTACCAAAGAGGGATACAACAAAAGCAAGGGTGTTTACAACAAGTGGTTTCTTTCAACCACAAATAATCTCTCTTTCCTATTTTCCACAAAAACAAGATCCTAATAGATTAGGATAGATGATGGCTCAAGTGTGGAAAAACTAGAGTTTTGAAAACAAAAACTCAGAGAAAAATACTTGGGAAAACTCTTGGTAAAAGATATAAATGAAGAACAAACCAAATCTCCCAAAATTCTATTTTCTTTGATTTTCGAAAACTCTAAAACAAAACAAGGATGAAATCTTTTGAGCTCTAAATCACTTTGAAAACTTCTTTTAAACTCTGGAGAAACTAGGAATTTTTCTTGTTAAAAAACCTTAGCCAAAATCCCAAAGGAATGGGGTTTATATAGGCTAAAACAGTAACTAGCCGTTAGGCTGATCTGGCAGCCTGACAGGCTAGCGGTCGGCCGGCCGGCCGACCGCCAACGGTCAGAAATGTGACCGTTGGGCAAACCCGGTCGACCGCACGGCCGACCGCCCAGATACAGAGAGCAAAGCTCTCTGGTCCGGTCGGCCGCCCGGCCGACCGTCCCTGTGACTGCCAAACGTGTACAAGCCTGTGCACGTCGGTCGACCGCAAGGGTCGACCGGCCTTTGGTGCGGTCGACCCGTGCGGTCGACCGACCTGGCCTGTCAGCCACAGTCCTGGGTCAGAAACACATGATAAAAATATTTCTAAAAAATCTTTAAGTCTTGTAAAAATACCTAAAAATAGTTTTTATCATTTGCATTGATATATAAACATGTGATAAAAGTTTAGCTCAAATATCAAGCATATGAAACCATTTTTATCTTTAAACATTTTTACCAAAACTTGTATTTTATCAAACTTAGATTTTTCAACACATGAATAGGAAAGTCAAAATAAGTTTGTATAAGAAGTTTAAGCATGCATGTATAACTAGAATACGTCTACTATACATATAAACCATGTAAACTTGTTTTGATCAATCTATTCATGAAAACAAAATTCAAAACATAAAACGTGTGTGTATTGTGCACTTGAGCATACCAACTATTCTTATCTTTACAAATGGATCTAAAACACACTAAACTCTGGATGCCTAAGTCTTCTTGATGATCTTTCATCTTCAAGTCGACTTGGTCCAAACACCGTGATCCAACGAGTATGGCTATGTATCATCTTGACGCTCGAGCTCGGGAATCACCAAGTGAAGGCTTCCAAACTCCTCTTTTTGAAGCAATCACCAACTAATATCTTGATTAATGATCTGTAACTAAAATCACAAGATTATTAGTAAATATAACTACATGAGTTAATCATCATCAAAACTAGAGAGGAAGGCCTCGGGCCAACGATCTCCCTTTTTGATGATGACAAAACTCATGGAGTTATATATGCATGGATTAAAGTTAAGCTTCAAAGAAGCTCCCCCTTAACTCATGCATAAACAAATAAACATAAAGAATATGCAATGAAGGCTCTTAAATATGAATGCATATCTATGCATAAACAATAAAAGGCTCTAGATACCAATGAAATGTTCAAAACAAAACATGCTCTAGATACCAATTAAAATTAAACTAAATTAAACTTAATATATGCAAAACATAAACATGCATATATAAAACATAATCAAACTCAAAATCTTTCTCCCCCTTTTGTCAATCATCAATAAGGGGTAAAAAACAAAACAAACAAAATCTTCTCCCCCTTTTTAATACAAAGAAACAATCATCAATAAGGAGTAAAAGCAAAACTAAATCAATAAATTTTTCTCCCCCTTTTTGTTCGAAACAATGAATCAACAAAAGGGTTAATAAAGACAATGTTCTCCCCCTTTTGTCTAAAATAAAAACAAAACCAAATAGGGGTGACAATCAATTAAGGTACCAATTGAAAATATGTCAAAGTAGCATCTTGATACCAATTGAAAGTAAATATAGATCAATAAATATATGCGATATACATTCATGAAGAGGAAGATGTGAAGCTTCCCTACATAGATACATTACATGAAGGAGGGATGACAAGCCCTAATTCACATAACATACACTATGCAATGCATAAGATGAGATGTGAAGCTCTCCCTACACACGTGTACCACATAAAGAAGAGATTGTCAAGCTCTTCAATACAAGATACACTCATCATGAATCTATATGTAGAAGAGATGTTAAGCTCTCCTTGCATATAGGCAATACAAATCAAAACTTTTGAATTTTTCTTTAAACAAAATTTGAGATACCAATTTTAAAAACATTAAAATAAACATCTTGATATCAAAAAAAAAAGTATTTTTTTTTTAAGTATATGATATCAAAAAAAAAATTTATTTTCTATCATAAAGCAAGGGAGTGAAAATACAAATACCAATTGTAAACATGAAAATCGAATTTTCTCCCCCTTTATGAAATACCAAAAAAAACACATGCATAGGCTTGAAATAAGATACCAATTGAAAATTAAATCAATTGAAACAAAGTTGAAGCTCAAACTTAGCATAAACAAAAATATATATATGTATGAAAATTAGATACCAATCAAAATTGATACTATTGGAATTGAAAAGTATACATACATACAAACATATATGAGTATACAAGAAAGGTCAAGATTGATACCAATTGAAAGAATTCAATGATACCAATTGAAACAACAATAATGATTAAGTGTATACATCATATAACTACCACCCAACCATGCTCAAGTTTAAATTGATTTTCAATATAAAGCATACATGAGGCATGGTCTCCCAACCAACCGCCCATATATGGTAGGGGTTTTCAAAAAAAATAGATTTGAAAAATAAAGAGTGTATGAAAACTCTACCAAAATGAAGAATATTGCACCTAGTTAAATGGAAAATCTTGTTAACTAGTACGAAATCCTTCAAGTAAGGAATAAAACAAATTGTTTTCATGAAATAAGAAATCCACATGATATCAAAACACTCAAGTCAATTAAGCATAAATATGACTCATGAAAACAAAACATGAGTAAACAATAAATGTGAGTGTACAAATAAAATGTGAAGATCATAATCATAAAAGTTGTTCAATTAAGCTCAATTAATTTCTTGAAACATGAAAATCATTAAAACTTATTTAATCTTCAAGATATATGTATGTCCTATACAAATTAAAGTATACATACATATCCAAACACAACGAGTCCACAAAGATATATGCATGAAGGCACGTGGCTCAAAAGGATGTATATGTATAATAATAGTTTGGATAAAATAGACATATACATGAAGTTAAACATATAAACATAAAACAAATTTAAAATGGGAATACAAGTTTAACATGTATGAATCATCAAAACTAGACTATACTAGCACATCTAATGGGAACAAATAAGCAATCAAGCACAAACATATATAGATTTATTTGTGACCCACTATATGTACAAGTATATACCTAGTCTTAATGGAAACTAACATCTAAACATGTAATCAAATCATTAGGCATAAAACGGGATATAAATCAACATGAAAATCATAAACATGATTATTAAGAAAATCCACATGTTATTAAACCTATATAAACATGATAGCTAAACAAACGGTGAGAACACAAAAAATGATCCATATTAAACATGGGTGTCTCAAAGGCTATACATGCATGTCAATGGTCTAATAATCATGGCATTTTCATAATAATCTCAAAATAATAAAACATGTTATAAACAATGAATAATGAAAGCATGTAAACAAAAATAAGGAGTTAGGAATCGTTACCAAAACCTAGAAGGCAACTTTCCTTGTCTCCAAAACATGGTGGTCTTCCCACCAAACCTTCCCTTGAAAGTGATGCATCCAAATAGTAATCTTTAGGCTCGGAACGCATCCACTCCAAGGTGCCGCTACTCTCACGTCATGTGAGAGCCCACACCAACATCATAAACAAAAGGGGTGGTCTTTGGTACCCACAACTATTTGGGTCCATGGGGCTTAGTACCTTCTCTAACCCAAACAAACTTATTTGCTAAATTTGAAGTATGTAATCTATCATAACAAAATTTAGCAAGGTGGCCCTTACGTCCACAATGTGTACAAGTGTACACATGAGCATACATAGTGTGATGGGTGTGCCCGTGAGGAGTATGTGTATGCCATGGAGGGTGTGCATGCATAATATATGAAACTTGTTTCTTTCGAAACAAAGATTCCAAACGTGTATGGCCCACAACACATTGGCTCAAAGTGGAGCCCAAACAATCTACACTCTTCTTAAGTATGGATATATCATTATCAATCAAGGAAGAAGTGTGGCATGCAATAGGTGAAGTGTGTGATACTACCCTAGCATGGCAAACATATGCATCAATCTTATTTTGCAAACAATCATTTTTCTTTAAACAAATATTTAAATCATTAGAAATAGAAATTATTTTGTTTTTCAAAGCAACATTCTCTTTTAAAATAAAATCAATTTTTGAGGATAAATTTTCATTTTTCTTCAAAAGTGTTTCACAATCATTTTTAGATTTTAAAAATTCGTTTTCTTTTAGTGCAAGGTCTAGTTGAGATCTCAATGAATCCCTTTCATTATAGACCTCAACCTTCTCTTGCAAAACTTTGTCAAGTCTAGAATGCAAACTTTTATTTTCTTTTTCAATTCCTAGACTTTTCTTTTTCAAAATCTTATATTTTTCAATTAATTTTTCACAAACAATTAAAAGTTCTTCATTTAAAACATGGGCATCAATATGATCATCACATGAAGAACTAGAATCAAAACAATCTAGTTGAGTTTCCGATTGTACCTCAAGGGAGTCATTCCCTTGGATCATATAGCATTGTGAATCGGATTCTCCACTAGTCTCCTCCTCTTGTTGAATTGGCACTTGAAGCTTGGAGGTGGTGGTTGTGGTTGTCAACATATTTCACACTGCAAATGCGGAATCAAAGTTAGAAGCAAGCAAAAGATATCTTTAGGAAGTGTGCTTCTAATGGCCTCAAAGGCTGTGCATTGGCCCCTATATGCTTGCTATCACTAAGGAAGGACTCCTTGGTAATGGTAAGGTAAACCTTATAACCTAGGGTTTGTAGGTAAATGGACATCCTAGTCTTCCAAACAAGAATGTTGGAAGGGTCAAACATAGGTGGGGTCATGAAGTCCATGGGTCCAAACTATATATGTGCAAACAAGCAAATGCAAATGATAGACTAGCAAACAAGGATCTCACTCCTAGGATGTTAAGCCTAAGTATCAGGAGCGTAGGCTGATTGGTATTCAATTCTGCATATTTTACCACATTATTCCCATGCATATTACAAATAAAAATATGATTTTTATTCATATTCTCTCTATTTTTCCAGGTCCACATCAGAAATAAGAAAAAGCCCAAAATCTCTTTAATTAGCAATAATTAAAAGAGATTAATTCAAAGCCCAAAAGAGAGCCCAAGATTAAACCCAGGATCTAGAGAATTCTACACGCCAGCTCAAGATTCTAGAAGGCCACGTGGATAACAACCTCGTAACAAACTTGTAACAAAAATCTGGGATCCAACGGCCACAAAAGTGTCGCAATTTGCCGCCAAAATGCGGCAGTCACAGGTCTGTTGGATCCCAGATTTTGCGCCAACAACCTGGCTCTAGATCCTTCTCTCTGAGGCCTATAAATACTGCACCTGGACCTGCGAGCAAAGACAGAACAGAAGAGGAGAGATGATAGGATAAAGCTTTGTAATTTTGTATTTTTTCTCTAGGATTTAGTTCTTTAGATCTCCTTCTTCTTCCCTAGAAATTCTGCAAAAGAGAGTTGTAAGAGAAAAAGAGCTTGTGTACATCAAGGAGTGACAACTTGTGAAGCAAGGATTGATCCATTCTCTTCTTCTCTACTTGAGCATTTTCTAGTAACTCTTGCTTTCTTTACTTCTAGTTTTACTTTACTTGCAATTTTATTCATGCTTTGTTTTGCTTTTCTAATGGCTAGTAGCTAATTCTTTCTTCTCATGGCTAGCTAACAACTTACCTTGCTAACTACTAACTCATGGGTGATTGCTATCTTAATCTTGCAAAGTGTATGATCTTCTCTTCTCCGATGGGTTACTTTCATGCTTGGCAAGTATCTTGTTGTAATTCTCCATATGATTCATGTGTGCCTCATTTAGAGCCTTGTCTAGAACAAGTGCCTTGATGGAACTGGAGATGGATCACCAATATGCTATTTGTTGTACAACTTCTTTACTTCCATTAATGAATGTTGTATCTTCTTCCTTAGCATCCCTTGAGTGTAGCTCTTTTGATTTCATTATTGAAAGTCTAATTTGTAGGCCTATGACATCTATGAGGCTACAAGACAAGTCCAAGAATGATCACCCGTCATCCAAGTGGGAAAGTAATTAGACCAACACGCAAGACAAATCTATGCCGATGAATCAACATAAGGCATGCATTCACCATCACGGAGTTTAGTAAGTTTTAGCAAGGAAGTAAGGTTAGCTAGTCATGTTTTCTCATCTTAAATTCTTTCTACAAGTTTTCATTCCATTGTTTTCTTTCCAAAGTAAATATCATCTTTGATTTCTTTTATTTTCCATCATGAACATATCCACCAATTCTTTTACTTCTTTTTTCAATTTGTTTTTATTCTTTTAAGACAAAGAAGAATCTTCGTTTTCTTTCTTCACAACGAACCGTAACGCTTCCATCGCAAGCTCTCCCTGAGAATCGACTCGGTATAGCCCATGCTATAACGGAGATAGGAAAGGGTACATTAATCATTTTGAATAATTTGTGGAGTGATCAAAGCACTTGAGGTTGTTTCTAAACCTTATCTCTTTTATTGAATATATTTTGTGTGCAAATTATACTCCACAATACAACACCGATCCCGTCTAATCAATTGGCGCCGTTGCCGGGGAGAGCAACAGTTTTTGGTTTAAAGTGAAAAACTAAACGCATTTCTTCTCTGTTGCAGGTTACAGGTGAAGAAACAGAAAAAATAGCATTGCAATAACATATAAGTGGACCTGGGCCTCTGCTCTTGAAAGCAGAGACCAGGATCCCTCAGTTTTGCCGCAGAATCTCGGCCCCAGCCGCAGATTTGCGGCAATCCTGAGTTCACTACTGACAAGTTATCTGCAGGGTCTTCAGCTTTGCAAAATACAGCTTCTGCAATAATTCTTTTCTTGTATGCTTCACCATACTCCTGCTAATTATAATAAACAGTAAAACATTGGTTGAAACATTAAAAATTGTTTAGACATTTGCATTCTAGGCACGTGTCTTTTTAATTCATTTACTTTTACTGTTGAAGAGTGCTGGAGGCAAGGTACGTTTTGCATTGCATGTAGATTAGGGCTCATCTCTTGCTTGATTTTCATGCTTTGAGTGAATCCTTGTTATATCTCGTACACTTGCACAATCCAATTTTAAGGGCATAACCCATAAATAAGATAAGGTGGGGATTTTATCACCCTTTCCTTAGCCCAAAAACCACCATCCCAGCACTCACTAACCCAAGCCTAATTTAATATAAAAATAGACGTTGGCTCTAGGGACATCTCGGACTCATTTGGGAGATTATCCTAAGGGGAAAAAGTGTTGAAAATTGACTCTTGTAAAATCAGTGTCTAGGAAAGGGATTGAGGGCCGAAAGCCCGAAGGTTGGTGGTTACTTAATTAAGGAACGTCTCTGATGGAAAATCTCCCAACAACCTTGACCTTTCCTGGCTGATTAGCTTGTGGTCAAAGTCTACACTAAACCTCCCGTGGATGGTCTAATCAGTTAGGAGTCGTCTAGGTCATAGGTCTACCCTAACTTAGGTTAGAATTTTTTCTTTTTTATTTGTTTATTTGTTTGTTTCTTTTGTTTGTATTTCATTGTGTGATATGGCTTATAATAACAATTTTTCCCACTTTAATAATAATCCATATTACACACCGACTTCATTTTCGGATATTACCAACCCGGCATACCATAACTTTGACCAACCTAGTGTGCCGGATTGGTCTTGTCCGAATCAATATGACCCATACCCCCATCTAATAACTATAATTCCATAATAATTTCAACTCTTCACCGAGTCAGTGGGGATTCACTTACCCCGAGTATAATTTCCAACCACCTTGTCCTTCTTCTCCACCCAGTCCACAATATTTTCAAGATACATACTCAATTCCACCAATCCAAAATAAAGCACCATCAATTTTGGAAATGAGTATGTGTGAGTCTAAACACAAATCCCAAAATCTGATGGACTCACAATTTCACTATCACTTCCAAGACAACACTTCATCTTTTCATCAAAACAATGAATTCATCAATTATGGAAAGATGCTTGAAGCCATGACTCATGCTCAAAATGCTAGAAATCGTGACATAGATATGATGGTTGAATCTCTACGTTCTCACCGTTTGACCAGATCTGGTGTCACTAGCCACTCTGTTAAAGCCGATGAGTCATGTAGTTTTGGAAATCAAGATTCTATTTCAGCACGCTCATCTGAACTTACCCAAACTCCAAATGATATTGATAGTTTGGCTAGTTTTCCTTTTCCTGAAATAGAACTTGAAAATGATTATGATCCTGAACCCCAACTAAGTGATTCAATTCTTCTTCCTGATTCAATAATGACTCCGGTATCTTTACCTGACTTCAATCTTTTCCCGGAGTCGACATTGGATCTTGTCTCAATTCATAATGAAGTTGAATCACCCATCTTTGAGGATCATATTGAACTTGACCAATTATACACTTCTGAAGATACTATTGACAAATTGGCAAGTTCTCCATTCTTTGGTATTGAACTACATGAGAAATGTGACCTAGATTCTCACAATCTCTTTACTTCTGAAACTGATTGTACAATTCTGACGGAAGATGTTGACCTTAGTTTTGAAGAATTATATGGCGATGAGTTAGAATTCCTTAATATTGGAAGTAAAGAAATAACACCCATATTAGGTCACATTCCATTGTTGGACAATACATGTGGACTGGAGTTTCAACTTTTTGACTTGGACCCAATTCCTGAACTCATTTCGACTCCTGAACCTTTACTTGACTTCAATCTTTCCCTGAGTCGGTATTAGTTCCTGTCCTTCCTGAGTCCAAGTCAACCGTTCTATCATTTCATACACCATTCTGGGACAAGGTAGTTGACAAATTTGACTCCGAAATAATTATGGAAAATGGAAATTAGATGGGGTCCATTACTTAATAAAGATCCTTCATGGATTTATCTTTTTAGTGGGTTTATTCATGATATTTCTGGTGGGTTCCTCCAAACCCAAAGCAAAGTTGATTGGGCCATGTTTCGTAGACCAATCAGACCACCACCGGAACCACCACCTTAAGGTAATTTTTTCCTTCCCTCTCTATTTTGTTTCATGCATACATATATCATGATGCATTGAGGACAATGAATGAAATAAGTGTGGGGGAGGGTTTACTAACATAGAGTTTTTAGATCTTCTTTCTTTTACACTTCTTTTAGAAAATAAAAATAAAAAAAATAAAAAAAAACTTTTTGAAATAAGAGACAAAGTTTTGATCTATTTTTAAGAAAATTAAGATGTATCTTAAAAATTAAGAAAGCCTTAATTATGACATCTTAAACCTAGTTGAAATAATAGATCTTATTTGAAATTATAGGCTAAGTAAGTAAAATTGGGGAGATATTTTTATCTTGAATTTTTTGCCTTAGAAAGTATGCACTTCACACTTACACATTTTTGGGATGGAGACAAAAGCCAAAAATGCCATAATAAAAAATAAAAAGAAGAAGAAAAAAAAAAAGAAAAAAATATATATATATATAAATAAACATCACTTATTAAGCTGGATAATTGTGCCTCAAGAAGCATGATTATTCACGCCTAACGGTGGTAAAGGAAATAAATAATCCCCTTTAGTTTTGTGGCCTTTTTCACTCGAGTCCTTAAACCCGAGGGATGTTTTCTCATCTGGTGCCCTAAGACCGACTGGTTTGGGAGTCATCGGTTATAGGCTCGTTACATGGGTGAACTAAAAAGCCTAAACTAAGGGAAGAAAAAAGAGAAAAAGAAAAACAAAATCTATATATATAAATGGCTTGATGGTTAGAGTTGAAATCCCAGAAATCTTCACTGTCACGGTGTGCATACTATCTAGGTTTTATGAAGGATAAAATATTCAATCCAATTTTGAATTCTTACCTTAATTGAAGACAAGATCTTGCATAGAGACTAAGTTTAAGAAAGAATGATTATAGGTGGACTTATGACCTTAGATCACTTATATTTTTGCAAAAATAGTTCGAAAACATGTCTCTCTTTCAAAATGCGTTTTCAAAACACTAACATTTGTCTTCTTTCTTTATGGATTTTGTGGGTGCAATCCGCTAAAAACCCTCAGGAGACAACACTCCTCCTCTAGGGTAACCTAGAGGTTAAACGGCTTGTTGCACGTGCTCAGTGCAATCGCGTCACCTGCGAAAGTGGTGTAATAAATTGGTAGTATAGTTTTTCTTTTCTTTGTTTTGCTCGGGACGAGCAAAAGAATAAGTGTGGGGGTGTGATTGGTATTCAATTCTGCATATTTTACCACATTATTCCCATGCATATTACAAATAAAAATATGATTTTTACTCATATTCTCTCTATTTTTCCAGGTCCACATCTGAAATAAGAAAAAGCCCAAAATCTCTTTAATTAGCAATAATTAAAAGAGATTAATTCAAAGCCCAAAAGAGAGCCCAAGATTAAACCCAGGATCTAGAGAATTCTACACGCCAGCTCAAGATTCTAGAAGGCCACGTGGATAACAACCTCGTAACAAACTTGTAACAAAAATCTGGGATCCAACGGCCACAAAAGTGCCGCAATTTGCCGCCAAATTGCAGCAGTCACAGGTCTGTTGGATCCCAGATTTTGCGCCAACAACCTGGCTCTAGATCCTTCTCTCTGAGGCCTATAAATACTGCACTGGACCTGCGAGCAAAGACAGAACAGAAGAGGAGAGATGATAGGATAAAGCTTTGTAATTTTGTATTTTTTCTCTAGGATTTAGTTCTTTAGATCTCCTTCTTCTTCCCTAGAAATTCTGCAAAAGAGAGTTGTAAGAGAGAGAGAGAGCTCGTGTACATCAAGGAGTGACAACTTGTGAAGTAAGGATTGATCCATTCTCTTCTTCTCTACTTGAGCATTTTCTAGTAACTCTTACTTTCTTTACTTCTAGTTTTACTTTACTTGCAATTTTATTCATGCTTTGTTTTGCTTTTCTAATGGCTAGTAGCTAATTCTTTCTTCTCATGGCTAGCTAACAACTTACCTTGCTAACTACTAACTCATGGGTTATTGCTATCTTTAATCTTGCAAAGTGTATGATCTTCTCTTCTCCGATGGGTTACTTTCATGCTTGGCAAGTATCTTGTTGTAATTCTCCATATGATTCATGTGTGCCTCATTTAGAGCCTTGTCTAGAACAAGTGTCTTGATGGAAACATGGAGATGGATCACCAATATGCTATTTGTTGTACAACTTCTTTACTTCCATTAATGAATGTTGTATCTTCTTCCTTAGCATCCCTTGAGTGTAGCTCTTTTGATTCCATTATTGAAAGTCTAATTTGTAGGCCTATGACATCTATGAGGCTACAAGACAAGTCCAAGAATGATCACCCGTCATCAAGTGGGAAAGTAATTAGACCAACACGCAAGACAAATCTATGCCGATGAATCAACATAAGGCATGCATTCACCATCACGGAGTTTAGTAAGTTTTAGCAAGGAAGTAAGGTTAGCTAGTCATGGTTTTCTCATCTAAAATTCTTTCTACAAGTTTTCATTCCATTTGTTTTCTTTCCAAAGTAAATATCATCTTTGATTTCTTTTTATTTTCCATCATGAACATATCCACCAATTCTTTTACTTCTTTTCCAATTTGTTTTTATTCTTTTAAGACAAAGAAGAATCTTCGTTTTCTTTCTTCACAACGAACCATAACGCTTCCATCGCAAGCTCTCCCTGAGAATCGACTCGGTATAGCCCATGCTATAACGGAGATAGGAAAGGGTACATTAATCATTTTGAATACATTTGTGGAGTGATCAAAGCACTTGAGGTTGTTTCTAAACCTTATCTCTTTTTATTGAATATATTTTGTGTGCAAATTATACTCCATAATACAACACCGATCCCGTCTAATCATAGGCTCTGATACCAATTGTAAATCACCTAGAGGGGGGTGAATAGGTGATATGCTAATCTAGTGAACTAAATACGCAAAATGCGGAAGCTTAAAACAAATTTTGCAAACACACTTAGTACAACCAACAAGTGTAGCCGAATTCCCCGTGAAGGGCTCTGGACTAACTCCTCTTGATTCCCCTAGATATGGGTTGAGGTGCTATATGAAGCTCTTGTGGTTAAGTACAAGTGAGGCACACACAAACAACCAAGCATATAAGATGAATAGGCAATATGAATATATGCAAGGCAGCACAAGCAATATGAATGATATGAATGAAGAATGATGCTTTGCACAAATAAAGAGAGAGGGTTAGAGAGACAATGGATCAAACGCAAACACAAAGATATGTTCCGAGGTTCGAGCCCCTAGCTCTACGTCCCCGCCTTCACCGAGAAGGATTTCTAATCTACTATCTCCCACCGAGGGAACCTCCACCGAGGAGGATTTGTTACAACACTAGGAGTACCAAACTCCTCTCTCAAACACCGCCTCACAACCGAGGGGTAGGCCCGTAGCCAAACAACAACCAATCCACCTCACACTTGAGGGATACAAACCAACTCCAACTCCACCTCACCAAGAGGGAGTAAACTACAAGCCTCAACCTCTACCAAAGAGGGAGCAAACCAATCACCCGATCAACCTCTACCAAAGAGGGATCCAACAAGAGCAAGGGTGTTTACAACAAGTGGTTTCCTTCAACCACAAATAATCTTTCTTTCCTCTTTTCCACAAAAACAAGATCCTAATAGATTAGGATAGATGATGGCTCAAGTGTGGGAAAAACTAGAGTTTTGAAAACAAAAACTCAAAGAAAAATACTTGAAAAAACTCTTGGTAAAAGATATAAATGAAGAACAAACCAAATCTCCCAAAATTCTATTTTCTTTGATTTTTCAAAAACTCTAAAACAAAACAAGGATGAAATCTTTTGAGCTCTAAAACACTTTGAAAACTTCTTTTAAACTCTGGAGAAACTAAGAATTTTCTTGTT
Source organism: Agave tequilana (assembly GCA_038442645.1). Lineage (NCBI taxonomy): Eukaryota > Viridiplantae > Streptophyta > Magnoliopsida > Asparagales > Asparagaceae > Agave > Agave tequilana. The sequence goes on along the minus strand of JAVJIF010002549.1, from coordinate 90,095 downwards.
AAAAAACCTTAGCCAAAATCCCAAAGGAATGGGGTTTATATAGGCCAAAATAGAAACTAGTCGTTAGGCTGATCTGGCAGCCTGACAGGCTAGCGGTCGGCCGGCCGCCAACGGTCAGAAATGTGACCGTTGGGCAAACCCGGTCGACCGCACGGCCAACCGCCCAGATTCAGAGAGCAAAGCTATCTGGTCTGGTCGGCCGCCCGGCCGACCGTCCCTGTGTCTGCCAAACGTGCACAAGCCTGTGCACGTCGGTCAACCGCAAGGGTCGATCGGCCTTTGGTGCGGTCGACCGACCTGGCCTGTCAGCCACAATCCTGGGTCAGAAACACATGTTAAAAATATTTCTAAAAAATCTTTTAAGTCTTGTAAAATTACCTAAAAATAGTTTTATCATTTTGCATTGATATATAAACATGTGATAAAAAGTTTAGCTCAAATATCAAGCATATGAAACCATTTTTGTCTTTAAACATTTTTACCAAAAACCAAAACTTGTATTTTATCAAACTTAGATTTTTCAACACATGAATAGGAAAGTCAAAATAAGTTTGTATAAGAAGTTTAAGCATGCATGTATAACTAGAATACATCTACTATACATATAAACCATGTAAACTTGTTTTGATCAATCTATTCATGAAAACAAAATCCAAAACATAAAACGTGTGTGTATTGTGCACTTGAGCATACCAACTATTCTTATCTTTACAAATGGATCTAAAACACACTAAACTCTGGATACCTAAGTCTTCTTGACGATCTTCCATCTTCAAGTCGACTTGGTCCAAACACCGTGATCCAACGAGCATGGCTATGTATCATCTTGACGCTTGGGCTCGGGAATCACCAAGTGAAGGCTTCCAAACTCCTCTTTTTGATGCAATCACCAACTAATATCTTGATTAATGATCTGTAACTAAAATCACAAGATTATTAGTAAACATAACTACATGAGTTAATCATCATCAAAACTAGAGAGGAAGGCCTCCGAGCCAACACAACATTCTCTACGCCTTTCTTGTATTGAATCTCGAGATCGAATTCTTGAATAAAGAGGATCCAACGAATGAGTCGGGCCTTGGCATCCTTCTTCATCATGAGGTACCTAATCGTAGAATGATCAGTGAAAATGGTGATTTTGGACCCTAGTAGGTAGGAACGAAATTTTTCTAAGGCAAACACTACTGCCAAGAATTCCTTCTCAGTCGTAGTGTAGTTCAATTGAGCATCGTTGAGAGTCCTACTAGAGTAGTAAATCACATGCTGCTTGTTATCAATGCGTTGTCCTAGCACAGCGCTTATGACAAAATTTGAAGCATCGCACATGATTTTGAACGGCTTAGACTAATCCGAAGCAGATATGATTGGTGCAAAAATAAGCTCTCTCTTAAACTTCTCCCAAGAATTCATGCATTCAGTATCGAAAGTGAAGGACACATCCTTAGCTAACAGATTAGTCAACGGCCTACCAATTTTGCTAAAATTCTTGATAAATCTTTGGTAGAAATCAGTGTGTCCTATGAAGGATCTAATGTCCTTAACGCATTTGGGCATGGGAAACTTAGCAATAACCTCAATTTTAGCTCTGTTCACTTCAATTCCTTTCTTGAAAATTTCATGACCCAAGACAATTTCATGTTTTACCATGAAGTGGCATTTCTCTCAATTCAGTGTCAGATTTTTCTCAGCACAACGTTGGAGGACAAGTTCTAAATGGTGTAGACATTGAGTTAATGAATCTCCGTAGATGGAGAAATCAACCATAAAGATTTCTAAGAATCGTTCTACCATATCAGAGAAAAGACTCAACATGTAACGTTGAAACGTTGCTGGGGCATTGCGTAAGCCGAAAGGCATTCGACGATAAGCAAATGTCCCAAATGGACATGTGAACGTAGTCTTTCTTAGTCCTCAGGAGCAATAGGGATCTGATTATACCCCGAGTAACCGTCCAAGAAACAGTAATACTTGTGACCCGCCAAACGTTCAAGCATTTGATCAATGAAGGGAAGTAGAAAATGGTCCTTACGAGTTGCAGCATTAAGCTTCCTATAGTCAATGCAAACTCGGATCTTCGTGGGAAGTCGAGTTTAGACCAACTCTTTGTTCTCATTTTTCACTACGGTGAAACCGGATTTCTATGGAACCGCGTGGACAGGATGACCCATTGGCTATCAGAAATGGGATAAATTATCCCATTGTCTAAGAGTTTTACAATTTCAGTATGAACAGCCTCTTGCATTATAGGGTTTAACCTACATTGCGGGTCTCTTTTAGGTGTGGCATCTTCATTGAGATGAATGCGATGTTAAACGATGGTCGGACTTAATCCCTTTATATCAGTCATAGTCCAACCAATGGCTTCCCTATGTTTTATTAGAATTGCTTTAAGATCTTCTTCTTCCCCGTCATTAAATGGGAGGCAATGATAACAGGAAAGATCTCTTATTCGCCTAGATAGACGTACTTGAGATGCGCAGGTAAGGGTTTCAATTCTAAGGAAGAGGAAGGCTGGTTGGAAGGACTAGTCAAATTTGTTGGCTCCATTATTGGTGAAATAGGGTTCGAGGCCCAATTCACATCAGAATTTACAACTGATCAAGTTAAAGTCTTCAGACTCTAACCCAAAGTCACACTCAGTTTCTAGTTCCAATTCTTCCCTATGTTCACTTGTTAAGTTCTCAATTAGGTTGACTTCAAATGTTTGGTCCTCAAGATCGCGGGGTTGTTTTCCTAGATTGAAGCCATTGACTTCTCTAGTCATATCCCCAAAGGTTAACCCCATGGACCCATTCCTACAATTGATGATGGCATTGGCAGTAGCAAGGAATAGTCACCCTAGTATAACAGGAGCTTGAGCCCTATGATTAGAGTTGGACACAGGTTGTGTCTCCAGAACTATGAAATCGACAGGGTAAATAAACTCCCCTACCCAGATCAGGACATCATTAATCTCTCCTTTTGGAACTTTTACTGAACAGTCAGCCAGTTGGATTATCAGAGCTTAGGTTCATACCTGGTGTGGGTAACCACCTGGGTCAATACTCGGGCTCTTACCAACAGTACAATCAGATTCAGATTCAAGCTAGTCTGTATCTGAATTTGGAATTCCAGCAACGAGTACAAGAATACACTGTCATTGACAATTCAGTCCTTGCCTCTTTTGTATTCCTTACTTCTAGTTATCAACCAGAATATCTGATTTCCTTCTCGTTTTCTGTTCATCGTCTTGATTTTAATCCGTTAGCGTTCGTTCACTACAATACTTCTCTATCCCGAGTTCCTTATAGATATCAGAGTGCGTAACGGAAGTGTCGTGGACCCGTAACCTTTAGGCTTTGGGGTTGAAAATATTGTTCTCACACTTGACGTGAAATTTCGAGGACGAAATTTTTTGTAAGGTGGGGAGAAATGTAACCCCCTGCTCCCCGATGTATGTATCACAGTATCAGTACGCGATACGACGTACAAAATTAATTTAACCTCCATGATAGTCTGATTGAGCTGATTTTAGTTTCAAAAATTATTTTCTAATATTTTATATTTTTCAGGATTTTCTGGAATTTTCTGGATTATTTTGGAAAATCTCCGTAATCGGTGTCGACCGACACCGATAATCAGCTCTCCGATTTTTATTTCACAAACGGAGTAGAATTTTAAAAATCCGCTTTCATCTTGTGTCTTCGAATCATATTTTCTACGCTTTGGTATTTTTGGGGATTTTTCTGAATTATCAAAAATCGGGCCAAACCGGTGTCGCCCGGTAACGGCGACATCTTTCAGGATTTTTAACTTACAAACCGGATTGAATTTCTGCAAACCATTTTCATATTACGCCTCAGGATAATATTTCCTATTTTTTGTAATTTTTGAGCACCGTTCGGAGCTGGTCAAATATGGGCCAATATTACTTTTTTGATCTTTTCTCTTTCTTTTCTTTTCTTTCTCTTCCTTCTTCTCCAAGCTTCTTCCACCGCCATTGACCCAACAGCCCCCTCTTTAAATCCCCTTTTCTCTCTCTCTCCTCACACTCTACCTCTCTCTCTCTCGGCGTGTTCTGTAGGGCCACCACGGCCGGCGCGCCGCCGATGGCCGGCGACCCCCAACCGGAGGCCGCCCCTCCTCTTCTCTTCTTTTGCTGTCTTTCTTCTTCTTTTTCTCTTCTTTTCTCTTTTTCTCTTCTTCCTCTCTCTCCATCTCTTCCTCTCCCCCATTCTCTCGTTCTCTGGGAGCCGCCGCCGCCGGCGGGCGGAAGCGCCAGCGGCAAGGCGGCGCCGGCGGGGCTGGCGGTGGCCAGCCCCTGCCCTATCTCTCCCTCTCCTTTTCTCTCTCTTTTCTCTCTCTATCTCTCTCTCTCCCCTCATCCTCTCCCCGGCCTGACCTACGGCCGCGCCGCCGACGGCCGGGACCGCCGCCGGTGGGCCCCTCCTGTCGCCGGCCAGCAGGGCTGGCCGGCTTGCGCGCGCGGCAGCAGCTACAGCTGCTGCTGCCGCTGCTGTTGTTGTTGGGTTCGGGTGGAACCCGAACCCAATAACTAATTGGGTTGTGTTTGATATAAACCCGATAACCCACTACCCTAAACCCAATAACCCGTTACTCATTTCACTTAAGTTACGGGTTTGGGTATTGGATCCAAACCCGACCCGCGAGCTACCCAAACCCGCTTCGAAACCCAATAAAGGTAAAATTGCAGAAACCCCCTGCTACTATGTATTATTTGCATTTAAATATTTTATTACATATTTAACCCTTTTTGTTATGATTTAGTCTTCGGGCGATATCTGGAGCATCCGGACTCCGATTTGGACGATTCTGGAACCGTTGCGATCGTGGGAAAGAGAACTACCTTCCCATGGCCAGTTTGTGAGTGTTTTTCTTTTATAAATTATATTTCCCATGTTTAGTGAAATTGATTGATTGCCCACTTAATAAAACTTGATTATCGGTAAATCATTATAATTAAAACATATAGATAAGGATTACCTGAGTTATTATACCATGTATAGGTATATCTGGCTGATTGGTTAGTTAACGCAATTTCTGAAGTTAATAATGTTCATAAGTAAAACTAGTCTCTATACTGATAATTACAATAGATTATTCTATTTCATAATTTGGTGGCACCTACCGTATTCAGAATATAGGACTCGTTATTCTTATTAGCAGTAGTTGACACTCGAGTAGATGCTATTACCCCAGACGCTAACATTAGTATGACTTGGATATCCTATCACACAGGACACTGTTATATCTCATGTACATGTAATACCGTTACACAGATCCTCTTACACGCAACACTATGTTCCACCGATACATAGATACACCGATTCACTAGACATTGACATTTCATTACTACTACATGCATATTGTCACTCTGCCATGGATACGCGACACTGATAGTTCATGTGCTCGTATCACCGTTGTACAGTTACTGTGATACGTCACACTATTATTTCGTATTCAGTGCATATATATCTATATATATTGTTATCATCGTTACATGGATTCTCGGCATATCACTGCTACGCATGAATGTATGGTTTCTTTATTCTTGTCAGATGGATCCCCGTTCATATTACATGTATTATTGTTCCATGTTACCATATTCATGTTATATGATTGTTTCGGTTACTGATATGGAGATTCTCGTTACTCGACTTGAGAACTGTTGATATGCGATATGTGGAATCCCACATCTACTGTTCCCGTTTCCCGTTATATTATTCCCGTTTCCAGTTATCTTATTCTATGCTATCAACAGAGCTCAGATCCTGTGATTATGTTACCCGTATCATGTACTGTATTTGCTCTTGTTACATTGTATACCTGACATATCAGATCATTAAGCTAACTTGGGTATGGGGGAGACTTGACGGTTGATTAGATCTTATCGGGTGATGTACTGGATCCATATTGTTCTCCCACTACAGGGGACGGTAGTGCTACCTACCAATTGCTCCATGAGCTCTCGTTACTTGTTTCATGCTCCCCTCTTAGCGGAGGGCCCTGGTCTTAGCAGCCAGGGTTTGTTTAAGGCCGTGATCCCGGGTATGCACGGGATACACCTACCCGATAAGAGCTCCTCGACCATGGGTTTCCAATTAACATAATAAAACAGTATACACAATAGTGACGTCGGGAACACTTGTTATTTGGTCACTCTCTCGTTTGGATAATGGTACCCATAGGCCATGTCGGATGGGTTCGACTGGAGTTTTGTGTTGACTTGGGTATTTTTAGATCTATAATTGCCAACAGAGATATTTCCGCATTTGACATCATCTTGGGGACCAACACTAAGAAGGATTAACGTAAAGCAAATAAATAAACTTGCAAAAAGGAAAATAAATCTCAGAGAATAGACAAACGCAAACAAGAGAGATTTATCCTGGTTCGGTCCTTCTGACCTACATCCAGTCCCCAAGCCACCCGCTTGAGATTTTCCTTTATCCTTGATTTTGTACACCCAAAATCACAACCATGCACACCACTTGACAAATCCCCTTTGCCAAATGTGTACACCTTCTCTTCCACCAAGAGAACACCTTCTCTTCCACCAAGAGAACAAACTTCACCTTGTACAACTGCCTCTACACCAAGAAGCCACCCGTGTACAATGCTTTGAGTATTACAACACTTTCCTATAAGCCTTGGTATTATGTATGAACGTGGACAAGGTCTAGTATAGGAGAAACTTCAGAGAACTTCACAAGGAAATCAGAATTTGGTGAAGAACAGAAGTTGGAATCAGTTTTCATGTTTGATAGAATTTGATCTTAGAAAACTGAAGTTTTGGATTGTTGTTTTGCCTTTGGATTAACCACCCTATTTATAGCTGCACTCTAGGGTAAGTTAGGGTAGTTAATAGGTGCCTTTTGAATGTTCAAAAGTTGGGAAACATTGCACAAAAAGACCAACAGTCAGAAACTGTCAACAGTCAGAAACTGCCTATAGTCGACTTGCCTATTGAGTTAGTCGACTATACTAGGCAAATTTCCTACTATTAGTCGACTAGGTTTGACTATAAGTCAACTAGGTCAAGATAAGCTTGAATGACAGGTTTCTGGATAACTGAATCAAGTCGACTGCAACTAACTTTCAAGTCGACTGGACCAGATATTAGTCGACTAGGGGCAAGGGATTAGTCGACTACAAATGCTATTAGTCGACTATGTTTGACTGTCAAGTCGACTAATGCAGAAACAGAGAGTTGGGTCTGTTTTGGACACAAGACTTAGTCGACTAGGATTTGGGTCAAGTCGACTACACATGTTATTAGTCGACTATAAGGGACTGTAAGTCAACTAACAGGACTATGATATGTGTGTGTGTGTCAAGGCTTTTAACATGCTATTTCATCTTTACAAAATACATCATATCAACTCTCCTTGGGACATCTTGATCATGTAGAACTCTTGATTCGTCATGTGTTAGAGCTCCAAATGAAATGCTTCACAAAGTCTTCATCAAAACAAGTTCCAACATTCTCCCCCTTTTTGATGATGACGCTTTGTGTGCACAAGTGCTCCCCCTGCAAAAAATATGTTATATTTTCCTCCCCTTGCAGAAATTGGGTTATAACAAATATGAAAAGACTTTGTTCTCCCCCTGCAACAAATATATTAGTATATATATATATATATATATATATATATATATATATATATATATATATGTTCTTATCAATTTTTATATGGTACCTGCAAGATAAACGTTAGATGGTACCAAACATAAAAGAACACAATTAACCTTTAGGAGACCAAACCCAATTAGAATTTGGTTTCCACCTGTTAGTATACACATAATTGCAAGAATCACATATATCATGAATGTATGAAGCAATATATGTATTTTTATCATGAAAACTTAAATTCTTAGGAATCCATATAAACTTTGTCTTAATTCTTTTTGAAACATGATTAGACTTTCTTTTCACATATGGATTACTAACATATGAAGACTTTTCATTATATCCAATACCATAATGATTATCATGTGACAACTTCTGAAAAGATAATAAATCATTCAATTTTTCTTTTCCTTTATTGAACTTAGTCACATTTTGCAAAAGATCTTCATATCTTTTTGAAAACTGAAATATCTTTATCTAAAATAGAAATCCTTTTATTCAAAGATTCAGTTTCCTTTTTAAGGAAAATGTTCTCTTTTATAAACTTCTCATTTCATTTTTCATAGATGATATGACTTTTTCAAACTCATTTTGTTGAGAATTTATAGAAGAATATTGTAAAGCATAACATGAATTTTCCTTTAAAAGTTTTTCATTTTCTTTTGATAAAACTTTATTTTTCAATTTTTCATTTTTCAGATCAATAAACAATTCATGAAATGCATCAGAAAGTTCAGTAAACGATACCTCATCATCTTCTATGGCCATGTAACATAGGTTGACATGTTCAGTGGATTCTTCTTCGTCAGAAGATGAGGAATCACTGTTCTCCCATGAGGCTTCATAGTTTTTCACCTTTCTGAACTTTTTGCTCTTGTATTTGCTTTTATTCTTGAGCAAAGGGCAATCCATCTTCATATGACCTGGTTTATTACAATTAAAGCATTTGAATTTACCTTACTTTAAAAATCTCCTGAATTTCTTTGAAAGCATTACCATCTCCTCTTCATCGTCATTGGAATCATCCATGTCGGAAGATGCATGGAAGGCAATTTCTTTCTTTTTTGAACGGTGTTGTCGTTCGTCCTTCTTTCTTTCTTCTAACTGCACTTCATATGCCATTAGATTACCGATTAGGTTTTCTAATGTCATAGTTGAGAGATCATTCGCCTCTTCAATAGTGGTTGTCTTCTTCTCCCATTCTGGTGTGAGTGCACGAAGGATCTTACGAACTCTTTCAACTTGGGTGTAGTCCTTTCCAAGAGATGCTAATGAATTGGTAATGTCGGTGAATCTTGTAACCATTTCGGATATGGTTTCATTCTCCTCCATCTTGAATAATTCAAACCTGTGGACAAGAACAGATATTTTAGATTCCTTAACTTTATTTGTGCCTTCGTGTGTTACCTGAAGAGTATGCCATATTTGATGTGCAGAAGTGGCTGTTGACACACGGTTGAACTCTTCTTTGGTTAAGGCACAGAACAAGGCATTCATTGCTTTGGCGTCAAGGTTCGCGTTTTTCTTTTGATCTTCACTCTAAGCATTGTAGTTGGTTGTTGGTTTGGTGTACGATGCTTCAACGATGTTCCATAGTTCGTAGTTGAGCGATTGCAAGTAGATCTTCATTCTACACTTCCAATAGTTGTAGTTGGATCCGTCAAATAGCGGTGAACGTTGTGTAGAATGTGCTTTGAATTGTGACGAAGGGAACTCCGTTGCCATCCTTGTTTGGTTGTTGACTTGAACCCGCTCTGATACCAAGTGTTGGTCCCCAAGATGATGTCAAATGTGGAACTATCTCTGTTGGCAATTATAGATCTAAAAATACCCAAGTCAACACAAAACTAAAACAAGAAGGATTAACGTTAAGCAAATAAATAAACTTGCAAAAAGAAAAATAAATCTCAGAGAATAGACAAACGCAAACAAGATAGATTTATCCTGGTTCGGTCCTTCTGACCTACATCCAGTCCCCAAGCCACCCGCTTGAGATTTTCCTTTATCCTTGATTTTGTACACCCAAAATCACAACCATGCACACCACTTGACAAATCCCCTTTACCAAATGTGTACACCTTCTCTTCCACCAAGAGAACACCTTCTCTTCTACCAGAGAACAAACTTCACCTTGTACAACTGCCTCTACACCAAGAAGCCACCCGTGTACAATGCTTTGAGTATTACAACACATTCCTATAAGCCTTGGTATTATGTATGAACGTGGACAAGATCTAGTATAGGAGAAACTTCAGAGAACTTCACAAGAAAATCAGAATTTGGTGAAGAACAGAAGTTGGAATCAGTTTTCAGGTTTGGCAGAATTTGATCTTAGAAAACTGAAGTTTTGGATTGTTGTTTGGCCTTTGGATTAACCACCCTATTTATAGCTGCACTCTAGGGTAAGTTAGGGTAGTTAATAGGTGCCTTTTGAATGTTCAAAAGTTGAGAAACATTGCACAAAAAGACCAACAGTCAGAAACTGTCCAACAGTCAGAAACTGCCTATAGTCGACTTGCCTATTGAGTTAGTCGACTATACTAGGCAAATTTCCTACTATTAGTCGACTAGGTTTGACTATAAGTCGACTAGGTCAAGATAAGCTCGAATGACAAGTTTCTGGATAACTGAATCAAGTCGATTGCAACTAACTTTCAAGTCGACTGGACCAGATATTAGTCGACTAGGGGTAAGGGATTAGTCGACTACAAATGCTATTAGTCGACTATGTTTGACTGTCAAGTCGACTAATGCAGAAACAGAGAGTTGGGTCTGTTTTGGACACAAGACTTAGTCGACTAGGATTTGGGTCAAGTCGACTACACATGTTATTAGTCGACTATAAGGGACTGTAAGTCGACTAACAGGACTATGATATGTGTGTGTGTGTCAAGGATTTTAACATGCTATTTCATCTTTACAAGATACATCATATCAACATCTATTGGGACATCTTGATCATGTAGAACTCTTGATTCGTCATGTGTTAGAGCTCCAAATGAAATGCTTCACAAAGTCTTCATCAAAACAAGTTCCAACACAATATGTCCTGCAAAAAAAAAAAGTTTTAGTAGTCCAATGAAATTTAAACTTTTGCAATGCAATTTCTTGAAATTCTGTTTCCTTCTTTCGAGAGTGGGGGCACAGAATTTGCAAGTCTTCTCTTGCAAAGTTTGAATGCCAGATCTGAATCTTCAAGTCCCTGAAATAACACACAAAACTTGTTAAAAAAACAAATACACTGTTCCCTCCCAGCAACGGCGCCAAAAATTGATTGCTAAAATGAAAAAACAATCAAAGAGTTTAAAAATTTACCATGTAGCTTGTGGCTAACGGGTCGTGTCCACGAGGAGGAATACGATGGAAGCTTTTCGGTGAATCGTTTAAAAACAAAGAATTGTGTTCATTTTTTTTTGGAAAAGAGGATGGAAAGAAAGAGATGATTAAAAGAGAAATTGCAACTTTTAGAAAAAGGTTTTGGAGAAGGTGATTTAGAAAGCTCGAAAATTGTTTTGTTGTTTATAATAAGAAAGAAAATCTGGGCTCACTATTTCACTACTCTAAAGTTAATTCTTCTATTGAAATCCTAAGTGCCTCAAAGTGATCATAAGCACAACTTAAAGTTGATTTTAGAAAGGTTGAAGTAAAGCATATAAGATGGTTAGAAGAGTTCAATCTTTTCTTTAAAAAATCGTTCTGAATCGAATATTAAATCATCAAGCGCGAAGAAGCAAGAATGAAGTAAAAACAGTTCAAGAAACGTTTATGAAAGAAATGAGAGTTTAACAATCCAATCCCATCCTCATGTGCCTTCAAGAACACTTTCAAAAAGAAAGGTTTAAGTAAGGCATGCATATGATTCATTGGGTCTTTTTTGTTAAAACTAGAAGAGAAGAAGAACTAGAGAGAGTTACAATAGCGAGCCCAGAAAACCGTTTAGTTACTCATGAAAAACAACGAAGAAAGCAAATAAATAATGCAAGCCATATCGTAATACAAGTGGAAGAAAAAGCGGCTCGATTCTTGTATTGATGTCACTTCAATCTTCAAGTACAAGCACTCAATTCCTCTCTCTCCCAAGTTTTGATACCGGACTACAAATTAAAAAATAAGATTACAACTTTTGTGCTAGCTAACAAAGAGCCTAAATCTTTAGAAAATAAATACAAATTCTAATCCTAGTCTTCGTTCCATTTTCCTTTGCTGAAACTAGTATTTATAGGGAAAAACCAAAAGGGGAGGATCCCGGGAAGATTGGGGGAGCAAACGCTCCCCCAACAACCTCCAACAATCCGCAAAAACATGGCTAGGGTCGCGTTTTCGCGGCCCTGGTGTGGCTAGGTGGCCACACCCAAAAGGGGGGATCTCCTGGTTTGGTGATTTGCCCGTATCTTTTGTTGGTTTTCTTATTTCTGCTCCAAACGTTGACGAAACAGCCTTTGATTGTGTGGCTTCAACTACTTGATTCAGGGAGGATTCTTCTCAACCTCTTGATATGCCAAGATTTTGTCCTGATTCCTTCATTTCGAATTTATTCTGAATTAAATCAGAATTGGTGGGCTTTTGGGCTTGTTTCTCTTTTCTTTCTTTTAGCACTTGGGCCTACATTTAACAAAGAAAAAGAAGACTTATTAATAGGAATTATTAGCTAAAAAGTATGGTAAGGTGACAATGTAAATTCAATATATGTGACTAATCACGTACTAGCAAAGTGGCTATACGGGTCGTATCCACAAGGAAGGACAGCGATGAAAGCTTGATGCGGCTTTTTTGTTCAAGAAAAGAGAAAGTTCTTTGTTTCAAATAAAGAATTTGAAAATGAAAACAAGTTGGTTTCAAGAATTGTTTAAAATGGTTTGGTGGTTTATAAAAATGATTTTTCTTAATGGTAAAAGTGCATGGCTAACTTTCTACTAAGTGCTCCCACTAATCCCTAACTTCTTGAAAATGTAGCCTCACGATGTATCATAGGCAAGCATAACCTTTATGCATAGGAACTATTCACGTTGGAGACCAAATGAAAGTCCTTCCTTTAACTTAGCTTTACTCAGCAAAACTTGAACATTCTCTTATCAAGTTCCAATTAAAGGTGAGACTAGGGGAAGACACAAGTGCATTAATGGTATCGGTAAAGTTAATAGAAAAATTTCTACTTATAAAGACAAGCAAAGTTTACAATCTATAGATCATCAAAAACTCGTTAAGCATGAAATATAAGAGAGCTAATACTTGTAGGTAAGTTAGACTTAGAACCCTCATCTTAAGATGTCATAGCTCTCATTTGCACAAGGCTTATTTGACACTATTGACTCATTTGGGTTATCAATCAAGTTGTTAGTGATTAGTGGGTCAGTAGTTAGTTAGCCATGTAATGAAAGAGTTAGTTAAACATGGTAGTAAAAGAAACAACAAGAGAGAAGAGGTAAAGAGAAAGGGAGTTACACTAAAACAAAGAGATAGAAGCAAATAAAAACACCAAGTAAATGGAAGTAATTACTTCTATAAGCTTGTCACCTTCAAATTCAACTTTTACACACACACTCTCTCTCTCTCTCTTTCACTCTAATGGCTAAACGAAACTAGAAGAAGAAGAAAACACAACAACTATAATTTCAAAAACAAACTAATATAAAGATCCTAAACTCTCTGGATATCTCCTCTGCAGAACCCCAAGGGGGTATTTATAGGCACAAGGAGAAAGGGGGCCAGGGGGACAACCCCTGGCCCGAGGCACTGGCGCGACTGCGTACCGCGGAAATGCAGCCAGAGCCGCGTTTCCATGGCTGTACCAGGGCGGCGCACGCAGCGCCGCCTGCTTCGTGCAGTCGCTTTAGTCTCCTGTCAGTTGGATTTTCTGGATTTTGGATTTGATCTTCCTGGTCTGATAGACTCTCCTCCTAAGGTAAATGGCTACTTTTTAGGCTTTTAATCATCCATTAAATGGTGATTTAGGGTCTTTTTCTTCATTGCACACCATGAACCTTGGATCACACAAGCAAACATTATTAGCAGTATTTTATATGAAATAAATATGCAGATGTGATAAAAATTATACAATATTAAAGACTAATCACTCAACCATGAAGGAAGGTAGCTGGGTTGGGGAGAGAAAAAGAAGAATAAGAATGAGGGTTGGATTAGGTTAAATAGAGATTAGAAGGGGATTATATCGGTTGGAGGTTGGGTTTCAGGTATTGGGTGTAGAATAATAGGTGAAGAGAATGGATATGGGGATAATGGGTTAATGGCTTAGTGATTGGTAGTCAAAAGTGCATTTTTATCATCATATTTACCATCACATTTTCATATTTATTCATTTAATTCTGCACATTTATTAATAATTTGTAATTTATTGTGTGCAGGCCTCGAATAATTATTTTTATAATAAATAAAGCCCAAAAGCCCAGATCCAAGCCCATATTTGAAGCCCAAGAGTCAAAGTGCAAATATCAATTGTCAAAGTGCAATTATGCAAGGGCTAAAGTTGCAATTATTAAAGATGAGGGAAGGATAGAATTCTACCCAACCCTAAACTCTTGCAGGATGAGGATAAAAGCCAAAGAGAGTGCAAAGATAAAAATTCAAAGAATTCGGATTCAGACTGTACACGTTTTAGTGTTTAAATCATAACTTTTGCTACAGTTATGCAAATCCGATGATTCAAGATGCTCCAGAAAGAAGACTTGAAGACCTACAATTCTTATGTTGATCAAACTTTCCAATTCAATCCGTAGATAAGCTGATTTCGGCGATCAACATGATAAGAAGTTGCAGGACAGATTTGAATTTCTGGAGATAAGATCTTTTTGGGAGAGTTGTACTAGGACTCTACATCTTCCAACACCTATAAATATCCCTGCAGATGCAACACAGAGAGTACACAGTCCAGAGAAGAGCCAAGGGCCAAAGTTAGGGTTTTTAGGTTTTCTTTCCACCTTTGTATATTTTTTATTTTCTTTTTGTAAAAGCTGAGAGGAGATGATGTATTCATGGAGGAAGGGATCTGCTTGTACTGATGGTGACAGTCGGTGTAAGTGTTATTTTTCCACCATTGTTTAATAATCAAATCAAGGCTTGTTTTATTTTATTCTTGTATTATTCTAGTTTCTTTATTCTTATTTTAATCTTGTATCTACTTTCTTCTATTTGTTCTCTAATGTCTTGCCCACCATGAGATCCAACTGCTTCGAGAATACCTAGCCGAAGAAGGAACCTTGACGGCCCAATGGCGATGAACAGGTCTTCATAGCTTGTTTTCATTTCGTAGAGTAGATTAAGAAGGCGGACGATCCATAAGCTGTGCTTGTACACCTTCCAAGAAAAGGGAAATCATCGCAACGGTTCAAACGGCAAGCAGACTAAAGAGATAAGTTTTCTTTCCTTTTCTTTTATTTTCTTTTTTGTAGATTAAATCCACATCATCTCCATATTCTTTTCTACCACCCATTGTAAATACCATCCATTGTAAATACCACTACTAATAATAAAAATAAAAACTTTAGAGAAACTTGCTTAACGCTTCCATCGCAGTCCCTCCCTGAGGATCACGACCCGCATAGCCTTGCTACCGCGGATTAGAACTGAGACCTCGCACGATCTTTTCTTAAATCTAATATTCAGTATTTTGTGTGCAGGAAAAATCAGTCTACAAATTGGCGCCGTTGCCGGGGAGGGACGGTAAGTTTATCTCTAAAACAAAATTTTAATTTTTAACTAATTCTTTATTCTTTTCTGTTTGCAGGTTTGGAGAACAGGAAACAGAAACAGAGCAGCAGCAAGGACATACAGCAACCCAGTGCCTCTGCCCTCGAAGGCAGAGCACGAGGGCCTGCAAGTTTGCCGCGGAAACGCGGCCAGAGCCGCGGATCCGCGGCATGTGCAGTGAACTACTAATTCAGTTTTTTGCAGATTGCTGAAATTTGAGATTACTGCTTACTGCTCTATTCTGTTTTGTTCTGTGATATACCTGTAAATTGCTAATAATTCAACAGTAAATCATTGGTTGTTAAAAATAAAAATTGATTAGACGTTTGCATATTAGGCACGTGTCTTTTCAATTATTTTTATTTACTGTTGAAGAGTGCTGGAGGAGCAAGGTACGTACGCATTGCATGTAGAATAGGATTCATCTCTTGGTTGATTTTCTGCTTTGAGTGATTCTTATCTATTTATCTTGTACACTTGCACTAATTCATCTTAAGGGCATAACCCATTAACAAGATAAGGTGGGGATTTCATCACCCTTCCTTAGCCCAAAAATCATATCCCAAGCACTCACTAACCCAAGCCTAACATAAAAATTAGTAGACGTTGGCCCTAGGGACATATCGGACTCAATAGGAGATTATCCTAAGGGGGAACAGTGCTGGAAGTTGACTCTTGTCAAATCAGTGTCTAGGAAAGGGATTGAGGGCCGAAAGCCCGAAGATTGGTGGTTATTTAATTAAGGAACGTCTTTGACAGAAAACCTCCCACCACTCTTGCCCTGACCTGGCTGATTAACTTGTGGTCAAAGTCTGCATCCAACCTCCTGTGGACGGTCTAACCAGTTAGGAGTCGTCTAGGTCATAGGTCTACCCTAACTTAGGTTAGAATTTTCTTTTTTTTTGTTTGTTTATTTGTTTGTTGTGTTTGTGTTGGTGTGATATGGCATATAATAATAATTCCAATTTTAATCCATATTACACACCTTTTTCGGATATTACCAACCCGGCATATGATAATTTTGACCAACCTAGTGTGCCGGAATGGTCTTATCCGAATGAATATAACCCACACCCCCCATCTTATGACTATAATTTCCATAATAATTTCAACTCGTCACAGAGTTCATGGGGTTTCGAGTCCCCCGAGTCTAATTCTCAACCAAATTGTCCTCCATATCCATCTAGTCCACATTCTTCCCAAGATTCATACTCAGATCCACCCATTCAGAATAGAAAACCATCTATCGGGGAAATGATGAGTATGCACGAGTCCAAGCAATAACCACCATCAATCTTAGACATGATGATGCGTGAGTCCACCGATTCACAACTTCATCACGATCTCACTTCCTCTTTCCAAATCCAATTCCAAAAGAGGCTTGAAGCCATGACTCAGGCTAGATTAGCTCGCGAGCATGATTTAGATATGATGGTTCAATCTTTGCGTTCTTACAGTTCGGCAAATTCTGAAATCGCTGACCACTCTCTTAGAGCCGACGAACCAAGTTGCTTTGGACAACAAGATTCTATTTCAGTGCCATCATCTGAACTTGCCAAAACTCCAATTCTTGATAACTTGGCAAGTTTTTCCTTTCATGAATTAGAACTTGAACATGAATATGATCATGATCCCCAACTTGATGATTCAGTTTTATTTCCTGATTCAATAATGACTCCAGTGTCTCCACTTGATTTCACTTTTCCCGAGTCAACATTGGATCCTATTCCAATTCATCATGAAATTGAATCACCCATTTTAGAAGATCATATTGAACTTGACCTAGATTCTCACAATCTCTTTACTTCTGAAACTGATTGTACAATTCTGACGGAAGATGTTGACCTTAGTTTTGAAGAATTGTATGGCGATGAGCTAGAATTCCTTAATATTGGAAGTAAAGAGATATCACCCATATTAGGTCACATTCCATTGTGGGAAGAAGATTGTGGACTTGAGTTTCAATTTCTTGACTTGGACTCAATTCTTGAACCTAGCCCGACTCCTGAGCCCTTACTTGATTTGAGCATTTTCCCTGAGTCGGTATTCGTTCCCGCACCTATATTGTCCAAGTCAATAATTCCATCTTTTCATACTCCATTTTGGGACAACGAGGTTGAGACAATTAACTCTGAAATTTATTATGAAATTTGGAAATTTGATGGGGTGGAAATACTAAAAAATGATCACACATACATTTTAGTGGGTTATAGACGAAAAATTTCTGGTGGGTTTCACCAACTACTACATTATCTTGATTGGGTAGCAACGCTTGGCCCAATTAGACCACCACCGGAACCACCCCCTAAGGTAATTTTCTGCCTTCCCTTGTTCTTTTTCATGCATATATGCATTCATTTCATACATTGAGGACAATGCATGAGATAAGTGTGGGGGTGGGCTTTACTAACATACTAACATAGGTAGAAACTAACAAAAATTTGCTAAAAAAAATAAAAAAATAAAAAAATTTAAAAAAAAATGTTATAAAAAGGAAATATTTTGACTTATTTTTGAAAGAAATCTAAGTTAGTTTTAAGGATTAGGAAAATCATGATTAGGATTTCTAAAAACTTGGTCAAAATAAATAAATTGTTTAATTTTTAGGTATAGGAGAAGAAATTGAATAATTAATTAGTCTTGATTTTTACCTTAATGAAATTTGCATACCTAATACATATCTAGGATTCTAAGATGAAGACCTTGTGCCTCATATATAAAAAAAAAAAAAAAATTTCACCAATTAAGCTGATACATGTGCCTCAAGAAGCATAAGTATTCATGCCTAAAGGTGAGTTCTAAATAAAATAAAGTCCTTAGTTTTGTGGCCTAGTTCACTCGAATTTGAGTCCGCGGGGTATTTTCTCACCTGGTGCCCTAAAGCCGACCGGTTTGGGAGCCACCGACTTTAAGTTCGCTACATGGGTGGATTAGAAAGCCTAAGAAAACTGAGAAATATTATACATGTATTAACACATCTATTAGTCAATTAGTTAGGTATGAGGGCCTCAAGAAGCCTTGATACTTATACGAAAGAAAATTAGATGAGTTATACATGCCAAAAAAAAAAAAAAATATTAACACATCTAATAGTCAATTAGTTAGGTATGCGGGCCTCAAGAAGCCTTGATACTTACACGAAAGAAAATTAGATGATGTTATAAAAATAATAAAGAGGCATGAGAGTCCAAGTTAAGGAATTGCTACTAAAAATTCGCAAGGATGCATATGATTTTTGGTAACGAAAAAGACTATATTAGAAGTTCAATTTTGACCCTTACCTAAAATGAAAACAATTAACTTTATTAAGACTAAGTTTAAAGAATGAATAAAAATGAGGATCCTAAAACTTATAGACTACTTAGTCTCTTCAATAATAATTCAAATATTTTCCTTTTTATGGATTTTGTGGGTGCAATCCGCTGAAAACCCTCACGAGACAACACTCGTCCTCTAGGGTAACCTAGAGGTTTAACGGCTTGTTGCACGTGCTAAGTGCAACCGTGATTCCTACGAAAGTGAGTTAGGTTAGATTAACTTTTCTTTTCTTTTTCTTTTCTTTGTTTTTACTCGAGGACGAGCAAAAAGATAAGTGTGGGGGTGTGATTGGTAGTCAAAAGTGCATTTTTATCATCATATTTACTATCACATTTTCATATTTATTCATTTAATTCTGCACATTTATTAATAATTTGTAATTTATTGTCTGCAGGCCTCGAATAATTATTTTTATAATAAATAAAGCCCAAAAGCCCAGATCCAAGCCCATATTTGAAGCCCAAGAGTCAAAGTGCAAATATCAATTGTCAAGTGCAATTATGCAAGGGCTAAAGTTGCAATTATTAAAGATGAGGGAAGGATAGAATTCTACCCAACCCTAAACTCTTGCAGGATGAGGATAAAAGCCAAAGAGAGTGCAAAGATAAAAATTCAAAGAATTCGGATTCAGACTGTACACGTTTTAGTGTTTAAATCATAACTTTTGCTACAGTTATGCAAATCCGATGATTCAAGATGCTCCAGAAAGAAGACTTGAAGACCTACAACTCTTATGTTGATCAAACTTTCCAATTCAATCCGTAGATAAGCTGATTTCGGCGATCAACATGATAAGAAGTTGCAGGACAGATTTGAATTTCTGGAGATAAGATCTTTTTGGGAGAGTTGTACTAGGACTCTACATCTTCCAACACCTATAAATATCCCTGCAGATGCAACACAGAGAGTACACAGTCCAGAGAAGAGCCAAGGGCCAAAGTTAGGGTTTTTAGGTTTTCTTTCCACCTTTGTATATTTTTTATTTTCTTTTTGTAAAAGCTGAGAGGAGATGATGTATTCATGGAGGAAGGGATCTGCTTGTACTGATGGTGACAGTCGGTGTAAGTGTTATTTTTCCACCATTGTTTAATAATCAAATCAAGGCTTGTTTTATTTTATTCTTGTATTATTCTAGTTTCTTTTATTCTTATTTTAATCTTGTATCTACTTTCTTCTATTTGTTCTCTAATGTCTTGCCCACCATGAGATCCAACTGCTTCGAGAATACCTAGCCGAAGAAGGAACCTTGACGGCCCAATGGCGATGAACAGGTCTTCATAGCTTGTTTTTCATTTCGTAGAGTAGATTAAGAAGGCGGACGATCCCATAAGCTGTGCTTGTACACCTTCCAAGAAAAGGGAAATCATCGCAACGGTTCAAACGGCAAGCAGACTAAAGAGATAAGTTTTCTTTCCTTTTCTTTTATTTTCTTTTTTGTAGATTAAATCCACATCATCTCCATATTCTTTTCTACCACCCATTGTAAATACCATCCATTGTAAATACCACTACTAATAATAAAAATAAAAACTTTAGAGAAACTTGCTTAACGCTTCCATCGCAGTCCCTCCCTGAGGATCACGACCCGCATAGCCTTGCTACCGCGGATTAGAACTGAGACCTCGCACGATCTTTTCTTAAATCTAATATTCAGTATTTTGTGTGCAGGAAAAATCAGTCAACAAATTGTGGGCTTTACTAACATACTAACATAGGTAGAAACTAACAAAAATTTGCTAAAAAAAAAAAAATTTAAAAAAAAAAATGTTATAAAAAGGAAATATTTTGACTTATTTTTTGAAAGAAATCTAAGTTAGTTTTAAGGATTAGGAAAATCATGATTAGGATTTCTAAAAACTTGGTCAAAATAAATAAATTGTTTAATTTTTAGGTATAGGAGAAGAAATTGAATAATTAATTAGTCTTGATTTTTACCTTAATGAAATTTGCATACCTAATACATATCTAGGATTCTAAGATGAAGACCTTGTGCCTCATATATAAAAAAAAAATAAAAATTTCACCAATTAAGCTGATACATGTGCCTCAAGAAGCATAAGTATTCATGCCTAAAGGTGAGTTCTAAATAAAATAAAGTCCTTAGTTTTGTGGCCTAGTTCACTCGAATTTGAGTCCGCGGGGTATTTTCTCACCTGGTGCCCTAAAGCCGACCGGTTTGGGAGCCACCGACTTTAAGTTCGCTACATGGGTGGATTAGAAAGCCTAAGAAAACTGAGAAATATTATACATGTATTAACACATCTATTAGTCAATTAGTTAGGTATGAGGGCCTCAAGAAGCCTTGATACTTATACGAAAGAAAATTAGATGAGTTATACATGCCAAAAAAAAAAAAAAATATTAACACATCTAATAGTCAATTAGTTAGGTATGCGGGCCTCAAGAAGCCTTGATACTTACACGAAAGAAAATTAGATGATGTTATAAAAATAATAAAGAGGCATGAGAGTCCAAGTTAAGGAATTGCTAGTAAAAATTCGCAAGGATGCATATGATTTTTGGTAACGAAAAAGACTATATTAGAAGTTCAATTTTGACCCTTACCTAAAATGAAAACAATTAACTTTATTAAGACTAAGTTTAAAGAATGAATAAAAATGAGGATCCTAAAACTTATAGACTACTTAGTCTCTTCAATAATAATTCAAATATTTTCCTTTTTATGGATTTTGTGGGTGCAATCCGCTGAAAACCCTCACGAGACAACACTCGTCCTCTAGGGTAACCTAGAGGTTTAACGGCTTGTTGCACGTGCTAAGTGCAACCGTGATTCCTACGAAAGTGAGTTAGGTTAGATTAACTTTTCTTTTCTTTTTCTTTTCTTTGTTTTTACTCGAGGACGAGCAAAAAGATAAGTGTGGGGGTGTGATTGGTAGTCAAAAGTGCATTTTATCATCATATTTACCATCACATTTTCATATTTATTCATTTAATTCTGCACATTTATTAATAATTTGTAATTTATTGTGTGCAGGCCTCGAATAATTATTTTTATAATAAATAAAGCCCAGATCCAAGCCCATATTTGAAGCCCAAGAGTCAAAGTGCAAATATCAATTGTCAAAGTGCAATTATGCAAGGGCTAAAGTTGCAATTATTAAAGATGAGGGAAGGATAGAATTCTACCCAACCCTAAACTCTTGCAGGATGAGGATAAAAGCCAAAGAGAGTGCAAAGATAAAAATTCAAAGAATTCGGATTCAGACTGTACACGTTTTAGTGTTTAAATCATAACTTTTGCTACAGTTATGCAAATCTGATGATTCAAGATGCTCCAAAAAGAAGACTTGAAGACCTACAACTCTTATGTTGATCAAACGTTCCAATTCAATCCGTAGATAAGCTGATTTCGGTGATCAACATGATAAGAAGTTGCAGGACAGATTTGAATTTCTGGAGATAAGATCTTTTTGGGAGAGTTGTACTAGGACTCTACATCTTCCAAAACCTATAAATATCCCTGCAGATGCAACACAGAGAGTACACAGTCCAGAGAAGAGCCAAGGGCCAAAGTTAGGGTTTTTAGGTTTTCTTTCCACCTTTGTATATTTTTTATTTTCTTTTTGTAAAAGCTGAGAGGAGATGATGTATTCATGGAGGAAGGGATCTGCTTGTACTGATGGTGACAGTCGGTGTAAGTGTTATTTTTCCACCATTGTTTAATAATCAAATCAAGGCTTGTTTTATTTTATTCTTGTATTATTCTAGTTTCTTTTATTCTTATTTTAATCTTGTATCTACTTTCTTCTATTTGTTCTCTAATGTCTTGCCCACCATGAGATCCAACTGCTTCGAGAATACCTAGCCGAAGAAGGAACCTTGACGGCCCAATGGCGATGAACAGGTCTTCATAGCTTGTTTTTCATTTCGTAGAGTAGATTAAGAAGGCGGACGATCCCATAAGCTGTGCTTGTACACCTTCCAAGAAAAGGGAAATCATCGCAACGGTTCAAACGGCAAGCAGACTAAAGAGATAAGTTTTCTTTCCTTTTCTTTTATTTTCTTTTTGTAGATTAAATCCACATCATCTCCATATTCTTTTCTACCACCCATTGTAAATACCATCCATTGTAAATACCACTACTAATAATAAAAATAAAAACTTTAGAGAAACTTGCTTAACGCTTCCATCGCAGTCCCTCCCTGAGGATCACGACCCGCATAGCCTTGCTACCGCGGATTAGAACTGAGACCTCGCACGATCTTTTCTTAAATCTAATATTCAGTATTTTGTGTGCAGGAAAAATCAGTCAACACTTAGATAAGAATTATATGGGGTAGGGAAAAAGATAATACACAAACAAATATTAACAATAATATTAATGCAAGAATAATCACAATAACAACAACATAATTATAATAACAATACACTAACCATAATAATAACAATGCTAACAATACTAATAACACTAATAAAATGGTAATAGTAATTAATCCTCATTAGTAATAATAACTTACATAATAAATAATAATTAACACAAAATACATGTACATAAATTGAAATATTATTATTTTTTATTAAATCTTGTATTTCAAAAATAGAGGTATTACATTAAATTTTAGATTTTCTATCAAGATCTTAGTCGGTGTTTAGCTTTTCAACGAAAGATTCGAAGTCAAGTTTTAAAGCTAGCATGTGTGGATTCAAGAGCCCGCGCTTCAAAGATTGCATCATGTACTCAAGAGGAGTCTAGCTCATGGATCAAAATTTTAGACCAAGTCAAGATGAGAAGAAGATTTTCAAGACTTGAGTCTATGTTTGTAAGTGTTAAGAATTAAATGTAAGGAATAGATTAGTTATGGATTGCTCAAGCTTATATACACACATGCACACAAAATTTATACATGTGTTTTCATATGAAATAGTTTTGATTTTAGAAAATACCATTTTAGTTTTGAGCTTCTAAGTATACATCTTTATGTTTCATGATTAGATTTCATCAAAATAAGTTTACATGATTTATATATATATATATTAGATTTCATCCATACACATTATTACTTCATAATATTTAGAAAAACTTATTTGATGTTTCTATATCATGTGTTTAAGTTTTATTATAGTCAAAACTTATTTTGAGCTTAATTGTCAAAAACATAGATATTTCATTTTCGCTGTGTATTGGATCATATCCATACACACTATGATTCAAATAAGTTTAAATATCTTGTTTTTTTATTTAAACAAGTTTTGAAAAAATTCAGTTTTCATTTTAAAAGTTTGGTTTTCGAAAAATATAGTTTTTGGTTTAAACTTTAACTTCTATATCGCAAAAATATTTCAATTTGTTTATAATATATGTTGATTTTTTATCAAATATATTTGTCCTTCAAAGTATTTCAATAAACTTATTTTTGTGGATTTTTATGTGTTTTAAATAAAATCGTAGGGTTTTAAAAGACCAAGTTTTATTCCTATAAAATCCTGAACTGGGCTTCTGGCGGTCGACCGACCGGTCGATCAAACTAGAAGTCGGTAGACCGAGCGGTTGACCGATGTGCACAAAACGTGCACACATCCCTGGCTTCAGGGCCGGTCGACCGGATCGGTCGATCGATCTAGAGTGTTTGCTCTCTAGATTTGGCCCTTATCGACCGAGCGGTCAACCGACCAAGAGAGCAGTGCTCTCTGGTTCTTACCTCGGTCAATCGAGCGGTCACCGATCTATAAAAGACCGGGTGCAATCGTCCGGGAGGTCGATTGGCAACCCCAACGGTCTGAAAGGCCTCAGTTTTTGCCCCAACGGCTAGTTTTGTAACTCTATAAAGGAGACTGTTTTGGCCAATTTTGTACAAGATTTTGGAGAAGTTTTAGAGCCACCTTTTCCCATCTCTCTTATAGTTTTTCTTCTCTTGATTTTAGGCTAAAACTTTCATATCAAAAGGAGATCTTTGAAAGAGTGTTTTCAAAGAGATTTATTGAGTTTTCCACCACTCAATCTACCTTGTTTTCTCACACAAACTTGAGCTTTCTATTACTATATTTATCCTCTAGGGATCATTTGTTGTGAGAGCATTTTTGGTGATCGAAGTGTTGATATCACCAAGTGTTCATCCTTGTATTTTAGGAGGTGAACTTGTGGGTTCAGATTGTGTAGAGCCCTTGGAAACTCATTGTAGAGGTGCGGCCTCAGCAAGTAAGTGTGCTTGCATGTGTTGCTCTTGCGGGAACAAGTGAGAGACTTATGAGTCTAAGAGTTCTTAAGAAACCTCGTTGTAGGTGTTGCGACACTGAGTGATCTTACAGGATCCTTATAGTGAAAATCCTTCATAGTGTTGAAAGCGGCGACGTAGAGCAAGTGTGCTCGAACCTCGAAACAATTCTCCCGTATTTGTGATTGCTCATCTCTTTCTTACTTGTATTTTTATATCTTGTATGCTTATATTGTCCATCTCTTTATATGCTTGATATATTTGTGCTTAATTGAATATATGCTTCGGATTGTTTTCTCACACTTGTATTCAACCAAGAGAGCCATAGTGACACCTCAACTCTTAATTTAGAGGAATCTTGAGGAGATAGTCCAGTGCTCTTCACCGAAAATTCAGCTACACTCTTTGGTCATACATTATGTGTTAGCCTAATAGTTTTAGGTTGCATAATTATTTTTTTAATTCTGCATTAGTTTTGTATTTGATTAGCTTGTCACCTATTCACCCCCTCTAGGTGACTTATAATTGGTATCAGAGCTTGGTGCTCTTGATTTGGGTCTAACAACCTAGAGTTTAAGATCCTCACATTTTAGCTAATCACGGTATTTGTTTACACACACATATGAATTTCATGACACCTCCTATGTTTGATACTCTTAACCTCCAACTTAAAAAGTTAAGATGTCCATGTACATAAAAGCCCTAGGTATTCATGTCTATTTTACCACTATTAAAGATTCTTATTTTCTAGATGGCAAAATCCTTGAGGCTAATGCTAAAGTCGTTCATGCTTTAAAGTCAACTCTAAATAATGACTATTTATTTAGGGTTACTAATCTTGATTTGACTTTTATAGTTTGGAACACTATTTGCTCTCTTGGGGAACAATCACCAAATGAAAAAGAGAGTGACTCGGATATAGGAAGTGATACTTCTAATATGTGCTACATGGTCCAAGGAGATGACCTCCTTGAGGTAAATTTTGAATCCAAGATTGATGAAGATGTTGACATGCCATATGATGAACTTGCTATGTTTTATCAACAACTTCTTAAAAATATGAATTGTTAAAAATGGAAAACAAAAGTTTGAAAAATGAAAATAAGTTGGTTTTAAAAGAAAAGATTCTTTTAAAAATAAATTTGAAATTGTTTTAAAAGAAAATGAACTTTTGAAAAATCAAGTTATTTTGGTGGGAAAAGAACAGGAGATGATTTTGAAAGAAAATCACTCTTTGAAAAAGAAAATTATTTTAAAAGAAAAAGAAAAGATTTCTAAAAAGAAAATTAATTTTGAATCTTACTCTTGCCATGTTGCATCTTCTTTTGATAAAAATGAGATTCATGTTTTGACTAAGAGAATTGATTGTTTGGGCTCACTTTACGCCAATGTGCATTTAACCACTCTAGATTGGAATCTATATTCCGCAAGAAATAAGTTTCACATACTCATGCACATCCTACACGGCATACAGCACATACACACCATGTTCATACACATCTTCTCATTTATATGCTAGAGTGTATACATATACACATTGCAGCCACAAAAGGCTATTTAGTAAAATTTTATTTTGATAGATTAAATATTTCAAATTTTGTAAATAAAAATGTTTGGTTTCTAATTTTTATAACCCTCATGGACCCAAAAAGAAGATATGGGTACCAAAATTCTCACTTCTTGTATTTGATGTAGGTGTGAGCTCTCACAAAATGTGAGAGGTTTGGTGCCCTAGTGATGGATGCACTTGAAGCTTGATGGTCACAACATTAGATGCATCGCTATCAAGAGAACCATGGTGGGAGGACCACCTCTTATTTTTGGAGAAATGGATTGGCTACACGGTTTTGGTAACCATTTCATCCTCCACTTTAAAAATACTTTAAATGTTTATGTGCTAGTGTAATGACCTAGACTCTATCCTATGCTATTTTGTTCTTATAGATGAGTTAATTTGTTACCTAGCTATGCATGTATTTTTGAAAAACTTTTCAAATAGATTTACATGCCTATTTTTTTATTCATGTTTTGGTTTGAATGCCCATATCATATGTTCATATGCATATCTTGTTAAAACTGATGTTATACATGTACAAGTTTTGAGTTACTGTTATACATGATCTATTTTATTATGTACTCATTGTTATTTGATTGTACATTGTATATACTAGTTTTGATGATTCTCACATATTTATATTATATATCATGTTTTGTGAAAAAAATTTATATGAGTTTTGTTTTTGAGCTTCATTGCTTTATCTGCATGAATATGCTATTCACATGATTCTTGTGCACTCATATTTCTATTGTTTACTCATGACCTTATTTTTATGAGCTTATATTTGAGTCTTATAGATCTTGAGTGTCAATTTTTGTGTGATATACATGTTTCATGAGATACATATGTTTTGGTTTCATGTTGTGAAGAATTTTTAATTAGTTTATTCAAAAATTATTTTAAACTAGTTATCTATTCTTTACTTGGTTGTGTTTTCAAATTATAATTCCTTTCAAAATCGTATTTTTGAAAACTTCTACGCTTAAAGGGCGGTTGGTTGGGCGATCATGCCTTATATGCCTTATTGAACATTTTTAACATGTGCATGATAAGAGTAGAATGTTATGAGTTATACACATGATTCCTTTGCTATATCATTTTTGTATACTCATACGTATTTTCTATATATGTATGCTTCAAATTTTAAGTGATATTTCTATTTTCATACATACATAATTTGATTTTTATTGTGCTTGTTTTACAATGTCTTTGCACTTTTTTTAAAGCACAAAACTATTTATGCTAAGCTTATTTTTAGTTCTAAATGATAATTGGTATTTTCACAAGCTTATGCATTGATTTCAATTAGTATTTTTTGGTATCAAGATGTACTTCATGTTTTATCTTCAACTGATATCAAAATCTACTATTGGTATCTTAAAAAAAATTTATCTACAAGTGGTACCAGCATTTATTTTATCAACTACAATTTGATTTCATTGGTATCATAATTCATTTTGTTGACTTCAAGAAATTTCAAAATTTGTTATAAAAGTGGTTTCAAAATTTTTCAAAATTTGTTGATATGTATTGCTTATATGTAAGGGGAGCTTAACATTACTTCTATATATAGATTCATGTTGAGTGTATTTTACATATTGAGGAGCTTGACCTCTCTTTTTATGTGGTACACGTGTGTAGGGAAGCTTAACATCTCTGCCTACACATTATATATTATACTTTATGTGGGGTAGGGTCTAGTAATCTTTTCTCTATGTAATGCATATATGTAGGGGGAGCTAACTTAACGTCTCTCCTCTTCATGAATATATATCGCATATATATCTTTTATATTATTTATTTTTCTTTACCTCTTTGTTGATGAATTGACAAAAAGTGGGAGAAGAATTTAGAGAGATCATATATGCATGATTAATATTTGTTATTTATGCATATATATTTGTGTTTAGTTTATGCACTTCATTAAATATCTTTATTGTTTTTTCTATGCATGAGTTAAGGGAGAGTTTCTATGAAACTTAACTTTAATCCATGCATATATAACTCCATGAGTTTTGTCATCATCAAAAAGGGGAGATTGTTGGCCCAAAGGCCCATCACTCTAGTTTTGATGATGATTAACTCATATAGTTATAATACTAATGATCTTGTGCTAATTAAGTCACAGATTTTCTATCAAGATCTTAGTCGATGTTTAACTTCAATGAAAGATTCGAAGTCAAGTTTTGAAGCTATCATGTGTTGATTCAAGAGCTTGTGCTTCAAAGGTTGCATCATGTACTCAAGAGAAGTCTAGCTCATAGATCAAAGTTTTGGACCAAGTCAAGATGAGAAGAAAATTTTCAAGAGAAGATTTTCAAGACTTGAGTCTATGTTTGTAAGTGTTAAGATTTTATTTTTAGATAAAATGTAAATGATAGATTAGTTATGAATTGCTCAAGCTTATATACACACAAAAAATTTATATATGTGTTTTCATAAGAAATAGTTTTGATTTTATAAGATACCGTTTTAGTTTTGAGCTTCAAAGTATACATCTTTATGTTTCATGATTAGATTTCATCAAAACAAGTTTACATAATTTATATGTGTATTGGATTTCATCTATACACATTGTTGCTTCATAATGTTTAGAAAAACTTATTTGATGTTTCTATATCATGTGTTTAAGTTTTGTTAAAGTCAAAACTTATTTTGAGCTTAATTGTCAAAAACATAGATATTTCATTTCCTATGTGTATTGGATCATATCCATACACACCATTCTTCAAATGAGTTTAAATATCTTGTTTTTGTATTTGAACAAGTTTTGAAAAAATCCGATTTTCATTTTAAAAGTTTGGTTTTTAAAAAAATACAGTTTTCGGTTTAACGTTTAACTTCTATATCACAAAAATAGTTTAATTTGTTTATAATATGTGTTGATTTTTTATCACACATATTTGTACTTCAAAGTATTTAAATGAACTTATTTTTGGATTGTTATGTATATTAAATAAAATTTTTGGGTTTTAAAAGACCAAGTTTTCAATCCTATAAAACCTCGAACTAGGCTTCTAGCGATCGACCAACCAATCGACTGAACCAGAAATCAATCGACTGAGCGGTCGACCGATGTGCACAAAACGTGCACACAGCCCTGGCTTGAGGGCCGGTCGACCGTACAATCGATCTATCTAGAGAGTTTTCTCTCTGGATCTGGCCCGATCGAGCGAGCAGTCGACCGACCAAAAGAGCAGTGCTCTCTAGTTCTTGCCTCGTTCGACCGCTATGTCAAAAACCTAGGTGCGGTCAACCGGACAATTGACATGTAACCCCAACAGTCTGAAAAATGACCGTTGGTCGATCGACCGACTGGTCGACTGACAGGTCATCTGGCCTTGGTTTTTGTCCCAACGGCTAGTTTTTGTAACTCTATAAAAGGAGACTATTTTAACCAGTTTTGTACAAGATTTTGGAGAAGTTTTAGTGCCAGTTTTTCCTATCTCTCTTAGAGGTTTTCTCCACTTGTTTTTGGGCTAAAACTTTCATATCAAAAGGAGAGTTTTTAAAGAGTGTTTTTAAAGAGATTTCTTGAGTTTTTCACTGCTCAATCTACCTTGTTTTCTCACGCAAACTTGAGCTTTTCATTACTATATTTATCTTCTAGGGATCATTTGTTGTGAGACTATTTTTGGTGATTAAAGCGTTAAGATCACCAAGTGTTCATCCTTGTATTTGAGGAGGCGAACTTGTGGGTTCGCATTGTATAGAGTTCTTAAAGGAGCTCATTGTAGAGGTGCGACCTCGGCAAGCAAGTGTGCTTGCGTGTGTTGTTCTTGCGGGAACAAGTGAGGGACTTATTAGTCCAAAAGTTCTTGAGGGAGCTCGTTGTAGGTGTTGCGGCACCGAGTGATCTCACTGGATCGTTATAGTGAAAGTCCTTCATATTGTTGAAAGTGGGGACGTAGAGCAAGTGTGCTTGAACATCGAAATAATTCTCCCGTGTTTGTGATTGCTCATCTCTCTCTTACTTGTGTTTTTATATCTTGCATGCTTATATTGTTCATCTCTTTATATGCTTGATATATTTGTGCTTAATTGAATATATGTTTGGGTTTGTTTGCTCACACTTGTATTCAACCAAGAGAGCCATAGTGGCACCTCAACTCTTAATTTAGAGAAATCTTGAAGAGATAGTTTAGAGCCCTTCACCGAGAATTCGGTTATACTCTTTGGCTATACATTATGTGTTAGCCTAATAGTTTTAGGTTACATAATTAGTTTTTAATTCCGTATTAGTTTTGCATTAGATTAGCTTGTAGTTGTAGTATTAATTTTGCATTAGATTAGCTTGTCACCTATTCACCCCCTTCTAGGTGACTTACAACTTCTTCGTAGGAATAAACGACAAATGTTTTAGAGAAGGAATCCATTGGAGATGAGTCCGACTAAGCTTGCTTCATGGTCCAAGAATGACTCCCTTGAGGTAAATTCAGACACTCATCTTGATGATGTGCTAGTTCTTTATTTGATGACAATGCTATGGATGTTCATGCTTTAAATGAAGAACTTTTCATGTTTTGTGAAAACTTATTAGAAAAATATAAACTTTTAAAAAAAAAGTTTTGATATAAAGAAAGAAAATGAGCACTTGTTTTCGAAACTTAATACAGTTTTACAAGAGAAGGTTGAGATTTTAAATGAAAGGGATTTATTAAAAACCCAACTTGACCTTGTCTTAAAAGAAAATGAGTTTTGAAGAATAAAAATGATTTTGATATTATTTGGAAGAAGAATGAGGATTTGTCTTCAAAACTTGATTTTGTTTTAAAAGAAAATGATTCTTTGAAAAATAAAATTGTTTTGATTTCTAAAGAAATGGAATGCATTACCTTAAAAAATATTTTTTTGAAAAATAATTTTGTTTCTCATTCTTGTAAATGCTCTTATTGATTCATCTTTTCATGATAAGAATAGTGTTTGCTCCACATCTTCTTCCATTGATAATGATATTTGTGAATTGAAGAAGACTGTAGATTGTTTGTGTTCCACTTTAAGCCAATGTGCCATGAACTACACGAGGTTGGAATCTATGTTTCGAAAGAAACATACTTCACATATGCAGTACACCCATCACGGTATACACATGCTCATCATGCTCATACACATGATTCTATGTACGCTAGAGTGTACACTAGTGCACATTATGATCGTAAGGGGCACCTTGCAAAATTTTATTTTGATAGGTTAAATGTTTTAAAATTTGCAAGTAAACATGTTTGGGTTAGAAAAGGTGCTAACCCCGGAGGACCCAAGAAAGTTTGTGTATCAAAATCCAACCCTATTTCATTTATTGTAGGTGTGGGCTCTCAGAAGATGTGAGAGTGTTGGTTCCTTGATGGTGGATGCATTTCAAGCTAAAAGGTCATAATTTTGGATACATTACTTTTAAGGAAAGTTTGGTGGACAGACCACCATAGTTTAGAGACCTAGAGATTAGTTCAATTAGTTTTAGAAACTATCTCTAATTCCTTGTTTTTATTTATATGCCTTCTTATTGTTGATTGTTAGCATGTATTAGTTTTCTTGTCCATTATGTTTAAATGTGTGCTTATTAGACTTGTGATATACATAGATAGTATTTGAGACACACCCATGTTTATATTGGTACATATTTTACAATAGTTTAGCTATTGTGTATATCTTTGTGCTAAAATCACTTGCCTTCACACTAATGATTATATTTGTTTTTCATTCATGTTTTGGTGCTTTATGTTTTGATTACATGTTTAGATGTGACTTTTATTAAAACTTGTATTTATACTTGTACAGTAGTGAGTTACACTTGATTATTGTGTTTGAGTACTTCATTGCTCATGTGTGCTCATTACATGTATTAATATAATCTAATTTTGATGATTCTTGCATTTACACATGTATTCCCTATTTTGTATATGTTTTTGGTTTTAGCTTTATGTATATGTAAATTTTGTCTAAACTATTAAATATACATGTTATATCCTTGAGTCACTTACTTTACATGTCATATACTATTTTTGTGGACTCTTTTCATGTTTGGGATAATTATGTATGCTTTAGTTTTGACAAAACATACATATGACTTGAAGTTTGTTTAGTTTTGATGAAAATTGAATTTTTATGATTTTCATGTTTATGATAAAGAAATTGAGCTTAATTGTCTTATCTCCATGATTTTATTGATTACATGACTCTTACACACTCTATGTTTGGTGTTTACTCATGATTCATGAGCATATATATGCTTTATTGCTATTTGAGTGTCAATGATCGTGAGATTTTAATATTTTATGGGAAAATATTTATTTTTATTCCTTACATGAAGGATTTCGTACTAGTTTCAAAATTTTTCTTAAA
Source organism: Agave tequilana (assembly GCA_038442645.1). Classification (NCBI taxonomy): domain Eukaryota; kingdom Viridiplantae; phylum Streptophyta; class Magnoliopsida; order Asparagales; family Asparagaceae; genus Agave; species Agave tequilana. Next base: position 57,369 of record JAVJIF010002549.1, on the reverse strand, counting down.
ACTAGTTACGTATTGTTCAATTAGTAGAGTTTTTAAACTATGTTAAAATATTTCAACTCATATTTTTGGAAATCCTACAACTAAGGGTGGTTGGTTGGGCGACAATGCTATGTATACCCTTATTGAATATCTTTTGAACTTGTGCATGTAAGGGTGGATGCTATGAGTTATACATGATTTAAATTATATTTTATTTTTGTATACTCATATTTTCTATATACATGTATGCATCATATTTCAATTGATATTATATGCTCTGATCATACATACATATAAATGTTTTCTTGTGCTATAAAATAAATATGACCATATATTTTTAGCACAAATTATTTTATGCTAAACTTGATTCACATTCTTAATGATAATTGGCATCTTTACAAGCTTATGTATTAGTTTATTGGCATTTCATAAAAGGAGAGAAAAATTCTTGATTTATTTTTCAATTGGTTTTATTTTCAACTGGTATCTTTCTCCCACTTTTATGAAGAAAAATATTTTGTTTTGAAAAATGCTAATATTTTCAATATTGGTATTAATAACCTTCAATTGGCATTGTTTTCAAATTGGTATCTATATTGAAAAATGATTTTAGTATTTACCTAAAAAAATTTGGTTTAAAATTTACTTTCAATCGGTATCATGTCTTTCTATTGCTATGAATTGGTAAAAAGATTTTATGCTTCCTTTCAATTGATTTATTTCAATTGATAAGTTTTTATTCGTATAAAAATATGTTTTTATTGGTATTGTTTATTTTTCTTCACCCTTTGTTGATAAGTGACAAAAAGGGGGAGAAGAATTTGAGTTTATATATCCATGTTTTAAAGATAATTTATGCATTTATTTTATGATTCTTTTTGCCTATTTTTTATTATTGTATATTAATTTTTTAGCTACATTGCATATCTATTTGTTTTATTGCTATGCATAAGTTAAGGGGGGCTTCAATGAAGCCTATCTTTAACCAATACATATATAACCTCATAAGTTTTGTCAACATCAAAAAAGGCGAGATTGTTGGCCGAAAGGCCCTTCACCTTAGTTTTGATGATGACTAACTTATGAAGTTAAGTTATTAATGATCTTGTGTTTAATAAGTGTCAGATATTTTTCAAGATCTCAGTAGGTGTTTAGCTTTAACAAAGGATTCAAAGTCATGTTTTGGAGCTAACACGTGTTGATTCAAGAGCTCGTACGTCAAGTTCGCATTTAGTACTTGAGAGGAGTCAAGCTTTATGGATCGTGTTTGGATGGAGTCGTCTTAGAGATAAAGATCGACAAGAAGACTTCAGTTTAGATTTTTTTTAGTTTTTATTTAGACCTTGTGTAAGGATAGTTAATTTTGATATGCTCAAATATACATACACAAGTTCAAATAGTTTTGGTTCGGTTTAACCGCTTTGGATTTCAAGTATCTTCCGGTTTCATAAATAGATAGAATCAAAATAAGTATACATGGTTTATAAGTAAATTAGATTTCATCCATATACATTGATTGTTCAAGTATTTAGAAAAACTTATTTGATGCATATCTAGTTCATGATTTTAAGTTTTATTTTTATCAAAATTTATTTTAGGTTTAATGTCAAAAACATAGATATATCTTTTATATATGTATTGGATTCTACTCATACACACCATACTTCATATGTGTTTCATATATCATGTTTTGTATTTATACAAGTTTGAAAAATCAGATTTCCATTTAGAACTTGGTTTTGAAAAATACTGGTTTTGGTTTAAGATTTAATTTCTAGCCTCAAAAATAGTTCAAATAGTTGGTAATATGTGTTGATTTTTGATCAAACATATTTGTACTTTAAATATATAAATGAACTTATTTTTGTAGAATTTATGATGATTTATTAAATTTTTTAGGGATTTATCAAGTTAATTTTTCAACCCTAAATAGTTGGTTTTTAGGCTACTGGCGTCGACCGAACTAGGGCTCGGTCGACCAACGTGCACTAAGACGTGCACATAGCCCATGCCTGTGAGCCGGTCAACCGTACGGTCGACCAACTGGCGCTACCTAACTCTCAGGTAGGGCCCGGTCGACCGGGCAGTCGACTGACAAGCTCGAACGGTCAAATTTTTGACCGTTGACCGGTTGACCGGGCGGTCAACCGACAGCCCATTCTTGCCAATTTTTGGCCCCATCGTTTAGTTTTTTCAAAGCCCTATAAATAGGGGTTTTGAGGCCAGGTTTCAACAAGTTTTTCAAGAGCAAAAATTCTCATCTTCTCAAGTGTTTTCAGCAAAGTTTTCAAAAGTGTTTTTATGTCAAAATTCTTCATCTTTATTTTGTTTTCAAAGTTTTGGAAAAATAAAAGAATTACAAGTTTTGAGAATTCTATTTTGTTCTTACTTTTTCATATCTATTAAGAAGTTTTCTCAAGTATTTTCCTTGTAATTTTTTTTTCAAACACTTTGATTGCTCACATTTGAGCCAATCAGTTCTAAATCTACCTTTAGGATCTTATTTTGTGAGAAAATTTGGTGGTAGTCTTTCAAGGTAACTAAGAGATTATTTGTGATCTTTGAGATCACGAAGTTGTATTTTCATATTTGCTTTGTGCTCCCTCTGTGTAGAGGTGATTGTTGCTCTCTCTTGTGTAAAGGTGTAAGAATTGGAGTTGTATACTTCAAGGTTGTAAACTGTAATTTCTCAGTGGAGGTCCCTGTGTGGAAGACCCAATAGTGGATAGTTGAAACCTTCTGTATGAAGGCGGGAACGTAGAGCAATGGCTCGAACCTTGAAACATATTCTTGCGTTTGCTTTGATCTTCTAGCTCTCAACTCTCGTCTTTCTTTATATCTTGCATCATTATTACTTGCTCATATTCATATACATGCTAGATATTATTTGTGTGTGCCCACTGATTGTTATTCATTTTTACATATTTTACCACATCCATACCATGCATATTGCAAATAAAAATGTGATTTTTAATCCTTTTCTCTCTATTTTTGCAGGTCCATATTCTAATTAGAAAAAGCCCAAAATTCCTTTAATTATCAATAATTAAAGGAAAATAAATCAAAGCCCAAAAGAGAGCCCAAAGGTTGAAGCCATGATTTGGAGATATCCACGCGCCAACTCAAACTTCCAGAAGATCCACGTGGCTAACAACCTAACAAGAAAATCGCAACAGAAATCTCGGCCTCAACGGCCAAGATTTTGCCGCGCTTTCCAGGGATTTGCCGCGCATCTGCGGCAGTTATAAAGCCGTTGAAGCCTGAGATTCTCTCCAACAACCTGGGTTCTAGATCCTTCTCTCTGAGGCTATAAATATATTACCAGGGCCTTTGCAAAAAGTGGTTGGAGAGAGGAGAGAGAAGAGAATAGGGAAGATATTGTATTTTGATTTTTCTCTAGTTTTATTTCTCTTAGTCTTCTTCCTCCCTAGAAATTCTGCAAAAAGAGAGATTGTGAGAGAGAGAAAGCTTGTGTAAATCAAGGGTGACAACTTGTGAAGCAAGGTTTAATCCAATCTCCTTTCTCTACTTGAGCATTTTTCTAGTGCTTTTACTTGCATTCTTTCATTTCAAGCTTTACTTCAATTGCACTTTTATTCATGAATTGCTTTTCTTTTATTGTAATGGCTAGTAGCTAAATCCCTTTACATGACGAGCTAACAACTAATCTTGCTTAACTTCTAACTCTTGGGTGAATGCAATTACTTCATCTTGCAATTGTTGAGTCTATTTGATCCATGATGAAGATGATGGTTTACTTTCATGCTTGGCACTCTCTTGTTGTAATTCTCCATATGATTCATATATGCCTCATTTAGAGCCTTGTCTTAGAACAAGTGCCTTGATGGAACATGGATATTGGTCACCAATCATATGCTATTTGTTGTACAACTTTTTTACTTCTATTAATGAATATTGTATCTTCTTCCTTAGCATCCCTTGAGTGACTACTCTTTTGATTCCACCATTGAAAGTCTAACTTGAAGGCCTATGACATCTATGAGGCTACAAGACAAGTCCAAGAATGATCAACCGACATCCAAGTGGGAAAGTAACTAGACCAACACGCAAGACAAACATATGCCGATGAGTCAATATGAGGCAAGCATCACCCTAACAGAGATTAGTAAGTTAGCAAGTTAGTAATGTTAGCTAGTCATGGCTCTTCTCATCTAAAAGTCTTCTACAAGTTTTTCATTCTTTTAGTATAAATTCCCAAGCGAATCTTGTCTTCTAATCATTTCATTTTATTTCCATAGTTTTCATTTCATGTACACACCAACCACCAATTCTTTTATCTCTTTTTCCATGTCTTTTACATTCTTGTAAAACAAAGAAGAATCTTCGTTTTCTTTCTTCACAACGAACCGTAAAGCTTCCATCGTGAGCTCTCCTTGTGGATTCGACCCGTATAGCTTGTGCTACTACGGTTAATTGGAAAGGATACATTGAACATATTGAATACATTTGTGGAGTGATCAAGCACCTAAGGTTGACTCTAAACCTTCTCTCTTTTATTGAATATTTGTGCAACTTCACACTATCCTATCCCCTTCCAAACAAATTTTTGGCGCCGTTGCCGGGGAGAGCAACGGTTTTTGATTTCAAGTGAAGAACTAAACGAATCTTCTTCTCTGTTGCAGGTTACAGGTGAAGAGAAAAGGAAAATTTGCATTGCAGTAACATATAAGTGGCTCTGGGCTTCTGCTCTCGAAAGCAGAAACCAGTTACCCTCTGAATTGCCGTGATTCCACGGCCAAAGCCGCGGATCCGCGGCAAGGAGGAGTGAACTACTGACCAAATTTCTGCAGGGTTGCTTGCTCTGCAAAATACAGCTGCTGCAATACTTAAATTCTTGTATGCTTCACCTTATATCTGCTAATAATCAACAGTAAAAAATTGGTTGAAAAGTTAAAAGTTGATTAGACATTTGCATTTCTAGGCACGTGTCTTTTCAATTCTTTTACTTTACTGTTGAAGAGTGCTGGATGCAAGGTACGTGTGCATTGCATATTGAATAGGACTCACTCCTTGTTTGATTTTAATTGCTTTGAGTGAACCTTGTTTGCTTATAATCGTACACTTGCACACAATCTATTTTAAGGGCATCACCCATAAAGAAGATAAGGTGGGGGATTTCATCACCCTTTCCTTGGCCCAAAAATCATTTCCAAGCACTCACAATCCCAAGCTTGTAATAAAATTTGATAGACGTTGGCCCTAGGGACATCCGGACTCACTTAGGAGATTATCCTAAGGGGGAAAAGTGTTGGAAATTGACTTTTGCAAAATCAGTGTCTAGGAAAGGGATTGAGGGCCGAAAGCCCGAAGGTTGTTGGTTACTTAATTAAGGAACGTCTTTGACGGAAAACCTCCCAACAACCTTGCCCTTACCTGACTGATTAGCTTGTAGTCAAAGTCTACACTAAACCTCCTGTGGACGATCTAAACAGTTAGGAGTCGTCTAGGTCCAAGGAACCCTAGATAGCTTGGATTGATTTTTCTTTTATTGTTTGTTATTTTCATTTTTTTTTCTCGCTTGTGTGATCGGTGCACGTTGACTATGATTGTGTATGCAAGAGTGGTACAGAGATCCAAATTCTGCTAGGCTAGTGAGAATTTCTACACTTGCACATACACCACTCGACACATTCCCAACCATGGAAAACCACACTTCGTTGCAAGACAAGTTCTACCCGATTCGCACATCACTTCCATCATGCATTCTTCTCCCTATAACAAATGGAAATCAATTTGAGTTGAAGCCACAATTCATAAATACACTTCCTAGATTTCATGGCTTAGAATCTGAGGATGCATATTTCTTCATTCGAGAGTTTGAAGAAGTATGCGTTATGATGAGGATTTCCCAATTGACCGAGGACGCTGTTCGATTAAGGTTCATACCCTTTGCGTTAAAAGATATTGCTAAGAAATGGCTTTACAATCTTCCCGCTAGTTCAATTTCCTCGTGGGATGATTTTGTAAAAGTCTTTCTTAAGAAATTCTATCCCATCCATAAGACGGCCCTCATGAGGAAAAACATAATGCAGTTCAAGCAGGAAACCAATGAGCCGTTCTGGAAGTATTTTGAACGCTTCAAAGACCTTCTGGCCCTTTGTCCCCATCATGGTATAGAGAAATGGCGTCAGTGCCAAATTATCTATGATGGATTGGATTACCAAACTAAAACACTCCTTGAAACCATGTGCCAAGGAGAATTTTTAAAGAAAAACGAAGACCAGGGGTGGGATCTCTTTGAAGCATTAGCCGAAAAAATAATTCAGTGGGAGTCATGTCCTGACAAACCTACTCTCACCACTTCCAGAACCGGTATGCATTCCATCGAGTCCTCTATAGCTGCCGAGGCCAAGATAACACAACTGATGAGGAGGATAGAACTACTTGAGTCTAGAGAATCTTCTGTTGTTAACCAGGTCAACCCATCACCGGTGGCCAGTCCGTCACCTGTGGTCAACCCGGGTTGTACCTATTGCCATGATCTTAATCATCTGTTTGAGGAGTGTCCTGTATATCAAACTCAAATATTTCAGGAGAGTACGAATGCCGCATACACCAGACCCACTTACAATCCTTACTCCAAAACATACAATCCGGGATGGCGAAACCATCCAAACTTCTCTTGGAGTCAGTCTGGTCCTGAGCAGCCGAGGCAACCATTTCCACAACACTACCCTCTCAGTCTCATCCACCAACTTACCACCAGAATCCACCAAACATCCATTCATACCAAAGTCCACCAAGATTCCAGTCATATCAAAATCCAGTACCTTACCCAGCAAACTTTCAGCCCCAGTATCAGCATCATCCACCACCAAATCCTTCAGACAAGAGACTTTCTGATTTGGAGAAAATGATAGAGACCTTATCTAAAACCCAAGCTTCAATGATGAACAATCAACAGCAGGATATGAATAAATTACAAATCCAGATAGGGCAGTTGGCTAACTCTCTGAATGAACGACAAAAAGGAATGCTACCTAGCCAACCAGTGCCCAATCCAAAAACTCACTTTCCCCTGCACGAAGTTGAAGACTTGGGCCCCAGCCAATGCCAAGCTATTCAAATCCTTAGATCTGGAAAGCATGTAGATAACAAGGTTTCAAATCAGCCCACCAAATCTGTGTCAAAGCCACCATCGTCTGTTCCAATCCAACCCATTCAAGACAATCCTTCTTCAAGCACACAACCATCCACTTCCCAGTCCAAAGGAAAAGAAAAGATTGATGAGCAAACATACAAGCCTGTTGTACCATTCCCAAATAGGCTTAAAAATCAAAAGATGAATGCTCACATGGAGAAGATAAGAGAGATATTCAACCAAGTCCAAATCAATGTCCCTCTCCTTGATGCCATACAACAAGTCCCATCCTACGCCAAATTTCTAAAAGAAATGTGCACCAAAAAGAGAAAAGCAAATGTCCCTAAAAAAGTCTTCCTAGCTTCCAATATTAGTGAACTGCTCAATGGTCCGATCCCTGTAAAATACAAAGATCCAGGGAGCCCAACCATTTCCTGCATTATAGGACAGACCACCATAAATAGGGCTTTGCTTGACTTGGGCGCGAGCATCAATCTTCTCCCCTTTTCCGTGTATCAGCAGTTAGGGTTAGGCAACCTTCGTCCGACCCAAATGACGATACAATTGGCTGACCGCTCTGTAAAGATTCCCAAGGGGGAGATTACAGATGTTTTAATACGGGTCGGGGATTTCATTTACCCCGTAGACTTCGTCGTTCTTGAGACACAACCCGTACAAAATCACAGAGCACAGACACCTGTCATTCTCGGACGTCCTTTCTTAGCCACAGCAAACGCGATCATCAACTGTAGAAATGGCTCGATGCGTCTAACCTTCGGAGATATGACAAAAGAGGTGAATGTTTTCCATCTGGGAAAGCAACCTAGGGATTTGGACAATGATTCTTTCGAAGTGAACTTGATAGAAGGTTTAACAAGTGAACATGAGGAGGAGGTTGAGTATGAGTCTGAAGAGGAATTTGAGTTGGAGTCTGATGACTTAAACCTTGATCAGATTGTTGAGTCAACTGTTGAATGGACTACTAATTCCACCCCTATTCTTCCCTTACACCAAGAACAACCAGTAATAGATCCTGTCCCTTCTTCTAAGCTTAAGGTTCTTCCCGACCATCTCAAGTACAAGTACTTGGATGAGAAGAAATCCTTTCCAGTAATCATTGCATCCAATCTTACTAAACAACAAGAAGAGGATCTTCTTTCTGTGTTAAGAGAAAATCGGGAAGCCATTGGTTGGACCATGGCTGACATCAAGGGGATTAGTCCTTCCATAGTTCAACATCAGATTCATTTGACGGAAGATGCCAAGCCAAAACGAGACCCACAGCGTAGACTAAACCCAATCATGCAGGAAGCCGTTAGAAACGAGATCTTGAAACTGTTAGACAATGGGATTATCTATCCCATATCCGATAGTCAGTGGGTAAGTCCAGTTCACGCTGTGCCCAAGAAAGCAGGATTTACTGTGGTAGAAAATGAGAAGAAAGAATTGATACAAACACGTCTTCCAACGAAGATTCGAGTTTGTATCGATTACAGAAAGTTGAACACTGCCACACATAAAGACCATTTTCCTCTTCCGTTCATTGACCAAATGCTCGAGAGATTAGCGGGACATGAGTACTACTGTTTCCTGGATGGATATTCAGGATATAATCAAATCCCGATCGCTCCCGAGGATCAAGACAAAACCACCTTCACCTGTCCTTTTGGAACATTTGCATACCGAAGGATGCCCTTCGGCCTATGCAATGCTCCCGCAACGTTTCAACGTTGCATGCTGAGCCTTTTTTCGGACATGGTGGAGAAATTTCTGGAAATTTTCATGGATGATTTTTCGATTTACGGTGATTCCTTTGAACAATGCTTGTACCATTTGAAGCTGGTTCTACAGCGCTGTATGGAGAAAAATTTGACACTTAACTGGGAAAAGTGTCACTTTATGGTCAAGCAAGGAATCGTTCTTGGGCACAAAGTTTCACAGATAGGAATCGAGGTGGACAAGTCTAAAGTGGAAGTCATACAAAAGCTCACTGAACCAACATGCTTAAAGGACATTAGATCATTTTTAGGGCACGCCGGCTTTTATAGACGATTTTTCAAGGGTTTAGCAACATTGCAAGACCTTTGACAAATCTCTTGGGAAAGGATGTACCCTTTATATTTGATGAAGAATGTCGAAAATCATGGAAGGAGCTTAAGAGTAGACTTGTCTCAGCACCTATCATTTCTGCACCTAATTGGACCAAACCTTTTGAGATTATGTGTAATGCCTCAGACTTTGCTATCGGCGCTGTTTTAGGACATCGTATTGATACTAGGCAACACGTAATATATTATGCTAGCAAAACGCTGAATGAAGCCCAACTCAATTATACAACTACTGAAAAGGAATTTTTAGCTGTTGTTTTTGCGTTGGAAAAATTTCGCCAATATCTGCTAGGGTTCAGGACAATTATTTTCACTGATCACTCCGCCCTAAAGTACTTAATGCAAAAGAAAGATGCTAAGGCAAGACTTATTCGATGGATACTTCTTTTGCAAGAGTTTGATCTAGAAATAAAGGATAAAAAGGGCGTTGAGAATGTGGTAGCTGATCACTTGTCGAGAATCCCAAATGCACCAAAGGAGAGAATACCAATTAATGACGATTTTCCTGACGAACACATTTTTGTGATAAGTGGAGAGCCTTGGTATGCTGACATTGTGAATTACCTTGCTACCAGGCAAATACCTTCTCATTGGTCATGCTAGGAAAAACACCGTTTCATACATCAAATGCGGTTCTTCTTCTGAGATGAACTGTATTTATTCAAATATTGTCCTGACCAGATAATACGAAGGTGCCTTCCTGAGGATGAACATCAGAGTGTTTTGACATTTTGTCACAAGCTAGCTTGCGGTGGACATTTTGGTCCACGAAAAACGGCTGAGAAAGTACTTCAGAGTGGATTCTACTGGCCCACTCTCTTTAAGGATGCTTACACTTTTTGCAAGCTATGTGATAAATGTCAAATGACAGGTCGTATTACACGGAGAGACATGATGCCCCTTACACCCATCTTGGAGGTCAAAATTTTTGACCTCTGGGGCATCGACTTTATGGGACCTTTTCCTCTGTCCTATGGTAACCAATACATTTTGGTAGCCGTAGATTATGTTTCGAAATGGGCTGAAGCAATTCCAACAAGGACAAATGACAACCAAGTTGTCATCAAGTTTTTACGAGAAAATATCATCTCTCGCTTCGGAGCCCCCCATGCGATAATAAGCGACAATGGGAGTCATTTCTGCAATCGGGCTTTTGAAGCCCTGATGCGCAAATACTCTATTTCTCACAAATTATCCACGGCTTACCATCCTCAAACCAACGGGCAAGTAGAAGTCACAAATAGACAAATAAAACTCATTTTGGAGAAAACTGTTGGACAGAATCGTAAAGACTGGTCCATCAAACTCACTGATGCCTTGTGGGCATATAGGACCGCTTACAAAACTGTCCTCGGTATGTCTCCATATCGAGTTGTATTTGGAAAACCTTGTCACTTGCCTGTGGAGTTAGAACACCGAGCTATGTGGGCCTTAAAGCAACTGAACTTGGATTTAGATAAAGCCGTGCCTTGAGGAAGTTGCAAATATCCGAGCTAGAAGAGCTAAGAAATGAGGTATATGATAATGCTCGGATCACAAAACACAGAACTAAGATTTTTCATGATAGATCCATTCACCGAAAAACTTTTGTCTCAGGACAAAAAGTTCTGTTGTACAACTCACGACTCCACCTTTTTCCTGATAAATTGAGAACCAGGTGGTCAGGACCATACATTGTGCACAATGTCTTCTCACACGGTGCGATTGAGATTCTTGATCCTAATAATGGCAATAAATTCACTGTGAACGGTCAATATTTAAAGCCATTCCTTACCACTGAATTCGTGTCACAAGAAGTTCATGAATTGGGTCTTTGCGACCCAGTTTATATGTGACCATTCTGTTTGTACAGTCTCCCAGATTTCCCTGCATATCTTTTCGGGACCACTTTTGTAAATAAATTTTTGTTTTTAGAAAAAAGAAAAGAAAAAAATATTGAGGGACTTATGTGCTTAAAGGAGTTTCACAACTTTTCAAATTCAAAATTCCTAGGTCTCTACATCTCTTCCCTAGGGTCAAACTCATTTTCAAGATTCCAAATCCCTAGGCTTGTAAATTCACTTTTAACCTAGGGCTAAAGTTGGAAATCTCATTTCACTTCCCTCCTATAAATACTCTCTTCATCTACCCCTTGACCCTCACACGCAAAATCTCCTCAGATCTGAACCCTATCTTCAAACCGCCGCCGACCAAATTTTACTCTTCCACAGAGCCTTTCTGTTTGCCGCGATCCCGCGACCAGTGCCGCAGATCCGCGGCAGTCCTGCAACATCTGGAGCGCCACCGAATTTTTCACTGCTCGATTTTCTCCTCTGGTAGCAGATCCAGTGCCTCATCTTCCAGAATCTATCACCTGTGCCCTCTGCTAGCCCGAAATTTCCCCCCACGTACTCCGGGGGCGATTTGCTTTTTTGATCTCTTAATTTACTTGCATTGATCTAGAATTCTAGTATGACACCCACTCTTTTTGCTGAAAGGGATTTTTCCAAATTATTGTGTGATCATCATGGGTATGGGCATATCTTTATTGATCGAATTAGAGCATGGGATTGGTTTACATTGGCATATGATAATGATAATAACGATGTCTTCTATTGTCCCGACTTGGTGACAATGTTTTACAACTCTATCGACCATGCCTCTATCGATTTACACACCTTCCAATTCACTGTGCATATGCCCCTAGGAGACTTGTTCATCACAATTCCTCTCCTTGAGGAAATTACTACTGTCCCAAGTCAACCGCATCATAGTGACCCCTTGCCACTGATAGACTACATGCCAATCATGGGGGCTCGCTGCACAGAGCAGGATCGTGGGCTTAGGCTAGCACCACATTTAGAAATGTTCATTGCGTTGGACGCTGGATCCAATGCAACATCTTAGGGCTAGACCACACCACAACCTTTAACAGACCTGTGTTGCAAATAATTCATGATCTGATGACTCGACAACACACGATTTGTTTAAATAAAGCCATCTTCCACGCAATCCTTGCCAATTCCTCCCGTACTCGGGTGCAAAATATTCCCATCCAATCCTGATTACACGTCTGTGTAGGACTTTCCTACCGGACGATGTCTTCAATTCTTTTGACCAAGTGTTTGTTACTGCAGAGAGACCCACCAGTTCATATAACAGTTGTTTGCACGCGGTTTGGACACCTAGTGTCCAACCCGAAGATATACCGGTGGAGTCCTCTTCGGAGGAAAGCTTAGAGGAAGAAGATGAGCCGCAATTTTGGAGGCAGGATCCCCCATCTGATTCACGTGCCTTCATGTCCACCATCTGGCGGGGCATGAAGAAGATTTTTCGGGGGCAGGTTCGTCTTAGGAAGAAGGTAGAGGAGCAATCCTCTAAGTTGGATAGCATAGAGGGTGCGCTGAGACGATCACAGTCGACTGGACCTAACACCACTGCTGGTCCAAAACGACGGAGGGGAGTAGCTTTATACCTTTACCTATTTCATGCATCATTTCATCTTGCATACATTGGGGACAATGCATGAGATAGATATGGGGGGTAGACGCTAACCTAGGATTTTTCATTTTCTTTTTAAGCTTTTTATTTTTATTTTTATTTTTTTTAGGATTTTCACTTTCTTTTTAGGTTTTTATTTTCTTTTAGATTTTACCTTTCTTTATAGATTTTCTATTTTCTTGTTAGATTTTATTTTATTTTTTTAGAAAAAAATAAAAAATATATAAAAAAGGAAAAAAAAGGAAATTCTTGATCCATGTTTAAAGAATCAAACTTAACTTTAGGGATTAAGGAAGCTCTAAACTAAGATTTCTAATTATAAGTCGAAAAGAGGAATTTTGTTAGATTTTTAGGTTAAGTAATAAAGGATTAGAAAAATTACTAGATTTTAATTCTTTCTTTAGGATATATGCATTAAACATATTGAAGGATTAATCAAAGACTTTGTGACTTTATTTACATATATATATAATAAAAAATATATATACAATAAATAAATAAAAAAATGTATATAAATAAATAATAAATACTTAGCCACTGATTAAGCTGGTTAGTCGTGCCTCAAGAAGCATTGCCAATCACGCCTAAAGGTGGTTAAGTCCTTAAATTCCTTCGTGGCCTTTTTTACTCGAGTCATCGAAACCGAGGGATGTTTTCTCATCTGGTGCCCTAAGACCGTCTGGTTTGGGAGTCATCGGTAAGAGACTCATTACAAGGGTAAACTAGAAAGCCTAAGGATGCTAAGGAAAAATAAATAAAAAAATAATATTGTATATATAAATAAAACAATGTTATATATATTAGTAAATAAATGAACTTAGTCTAAGAAAGATCCTTCATATTTATAGATGTATATATCCTAGGATTGATGCAAAATCCGATTTTTGATCTTTTCCCTAAAAACTTAACCTAAGATGAAAACAAAACTCCAAATAGACGCTTATAAGAGGAATGACAAGTTTAGAGTAACCTGAAACCTATAACTTAAGTGAGAAATTTTAAAACATGGATCAAAATTTTCACTAACCCTTTTATTTTTCTTTATGGATTTTGTGGGTGCAATCCGCTGAAAAGCCTCAGGAGACAACATTCCTCCTCTAGGGTAACCTAGAGGTTTAACGGCTTGTTGCACGTGCTCAGTGCAATCGCGTCACCTGCGAAAGTGGTGTAATAAAATAGTTAGGATTTTCTTTTTCTTTCTTTTTTGCTCGAGGACGAGCAAAAGCTAGGTATGGGGGTGTGATTGTTATTCATTTTTACATATTTTACCACATCCATACCATGCATATTGCAAATAAAAATGTGATTTTTAATCCTTTTCTCTCTATTTTTGCAGGTCCATATTCTAATTAGAAAAAGCCCAAAATTCCTTTAATTATCAATAATTAAAGGAAAATAAATCAAAGCCCAAAAGAGAGCCCAAAGGTTGAAGCCATGATCTGGAGATATCCACGCGCCAACTCAAACTTTCAGAAGATCCACGTGGCTAACAACCTAACAAGAAAATCGCAACAGAAATCTCAGCCTCAACGGCCAAGATTTTGCCGCGCTTTCCAGGGATTTGCCGCGCATCTGCGGCAGTTATAAAGTCGTTGAAGCCTGAGATTCTCTCCAACAACCTGGGTTCTAGATCCTTCTCTCTGAGGCTATAAATACATTACCAGGGCCTTTGCAAAAAGTGGTTGGAGAGAGGAGAGAGAAGAGAATAGGGAAGATATTGTATTTTGATTTTTCTCTAGTTTTATTTCTCTTAGTCTTCTTCCTCCCTAGAAATTCTGCAAAAAGAGAGATTGTGAGAGAGAGAAAGCTTGTGTAAATTAAGGGTGACAACTTGTGAAGCAAGGTTTAATCCAATCTCCTTTCTCTACTTGAGCATTTTTCTAGTGCTTTTACTTGCATTCTTTCATTTCAAGCTTTACTTCAATTGCACTTTTCTTCATGAATTGCTTTTCTTTTATTGTAATGGCTAGTAGCTAAATCCCTTTACATGACTAGCTAACAACTAATCTTGCTTAACTTCTAACTCTTGGGTGAGTGCAATTACTTCATCTTGCAATTGTTGAGTCTATTTGATCCATGATGAAGATGATGGTTTACTTTCATGCTTGGCACTCTCTTGTTGTAATTCTCCATATGATTCATATATGCCTCATTTAGAGCCTTGTCTTAGAACAAGTGCCTTGATGGAACATGGATATTGGTCACCAATCATATGCTATTTGTTGTACAACTTCTTTACTTCTATTAATGAATATTGTATCTTCTTCCTTAGCATCCCTTGAGTGACTACTCTTTTGATTCCACCATTGAAAGTCTAACTTGAAGGCCTATGACATCTATGAGGCTACAAGACAAGTCCAAGAATGATCAACCGACATCCAAGTGGGAAAGTAACTAGACCAACACGCAAGACAAACATATGCCGATGAGTCAATATGAGGCAAGCATCACCCTAACAGAGATTAGTAAGTTAGCAAGTTAGTAATGTTAGCTAGTCATGGCTCTTCTCATCTAAAAGTCTTCTACAAGTTTTTCATTCTTTTAGTATAAATTCCCAAGCGAATCTTGTCTTCTAATCATTTCATTTTATTTCCATAGTTTTCATTTCATGTACACACCAACCACCAATTCTTTTATCTCTTTTTCCATGTCTTTTACATTCTTGTAAAACAAAGAAGAATCTTCGTTTTCTTTCTTCACAACGAACCGTAAAGCTTCTATCGTGAGCTCTCCTTGTGGATTCGACCCGTATAGCTTGTGCTACTACGGTTAATTAGAAAGGATACATTGAACATATTGAATACATTTGTGGAGTGATCAAGCACCTAAGGTTGACTCTAAACCTTCTCTCTTTTATTGAATATTTGTGCAACTTCACACTATCCTATCCCCTTCCAAACACCCACACTTGTGTTTAATCAAAAGAGCTATTAAAGCTCCTCAACTAATAATTCAGAGGAATAGTTTTTATCAAGAGTGCTTAAAAAGAGATTTTTTGAGTTTTCCTCCACCATTCTCATCCTTGTTTTCTCACACATACACTTGAGCTATCCATTGCTATATCTACCCTATAGGGAGTTTGTTGTGAGAGGATTTTAGGTGATCAAGTGTTGTGATCACCAAAGTTCATCTTTGCTCTTTGAGGAGGCGGACGTGTGTGTTCGCATTGTTTCAGGTCCTAGTGGGGACTCGGTGTTTCGAGTTTGGGTGCAAACTTGTTGTTTGAGGTGCGGCCTCGGCGAGCTTGTGGGGCTTGCGGTGTGTATGGGCTAGAGAGTCCAAGGAGTTCAAGTGTGAACTCAGCTTGTAGGTGTTGCGGCACCGAGTGATCCGGTGGGATCGATTATAGTGGAAATCCTTCGTGTGTTGAAGGCGGGGATGTAGAGCAAGTGTGCTCGAACCTCAAAAACAAATCCCTTGTGTTTGCGATTGCTCTTACTCTCTCTCTCTCCCTTATTGTTTTATATCTTGCATGCCTCTATTGCTTTCATATTTATATGCTTGATATACATTTGTGTTTAATTGATATACATGCTTGGGTTGTTTGCTAACACTTGTATTCAACCAAGAGAGCCAACGCGGCACCTCAACCCTTATCTAGAGGAGTTAGTCCAGAGCCCTTCACGGAGAATTCGGCTACACTCTTGTGTTATACGTGGTGTTTAGTTTAAATAGTTTGTTTAGGTCATAATAGTTTTTACTTCCGCATTATTTGGCATTTAGTGACCATTAGATTAGCCATCACCTATTCACCCCCCCTCTAGGTGATCCTACACAAGTATATATAGTATAAAAGGCACTCACGAGTTATGAAAGGGAAACTCAAGAGCCGAGCAGAGGGTCTGGAGGGATAGGGTCTTAGACGGTCTGTCGATGATCCACGCTATAGCTGCGCATCTCTGATCATCAATCGGGAGAATCCACAAGCTCCAAGCTCTAGGATCTGGACATGAGAATCCCCAACAAGTGGTGTGGTAAATGCCAAGTGGCGTGCAGGTATAAGCACACGTGTATCGAGAAATCTGAATCAAAAGAGCAAGTACTGAAAATCGTGTTGTGAGCAAAGGCATATAGGAGTAGGCGGAGAGATAGTACGTTATATCAACCAGGTAATTTGTATGATATAACATGATAAGAACAGGAGACTGGCGGAATAGAACACAAGCAGTAAGGCAGGATGTAAATATATATAATATAATAATATCTATTATAAAACCAGAAATCTGAAGTAAAATTTGATGAAAGCAAATACGACAAAGCCAGCGGTATAAACCCAGCTTATGGCTTCATGAGATAAGTACATCGAAAGAATAATCCAAATAAGAAAACCCTCATCTATATAGCATATATCTCACGTCATCGTAAACTACGTCAATACAACCTGAATTGTAAAACATACAACGAATTATTAGTTGGCATCCTTTATTATTAATACTCATCCTAGCCAGATGTCTAGGTATGTGGACTAGCGTCCCAGTACACATATATCCATATCTGAGTAAAGCAAGGTTGTTATTGAAAACCAACAGGGGTATCAACAAACAATGTTTACAGTGGGTCCCATACATACATGGGATCACGGTCTATGACGTTTCGTTACTGGTGTACAGAACCGGCCGCAAGGTCTACATAGGGGTCTTATTGTATGCCTTTTTTAATGATGATACCATGATATAGGGAGCCAGCACTCTCCTCCAATCACCTGGAGGCCCTCAGGTCGAACTGAAAGATTTAGTTGCACAACATACCTAATACCACTGTAAACATGAACATATATTGATATTCGTAAGTTTCCCCCAACCCGATATGAGTTGTCCCTTTTTACAGTTTATTAGATAATTATCAGATTACGAAATGAGCAAGAACAAGTCAGAAGTATAAGAAGTATGGTTTATACTGGAATATATTAGTATATATCAAGATGTTAGGTCATCATTCCTGTATTGTGATAATTATAAGAGTCAGGTATATCATGTCGAATGATAGGTGATAGCATGACAGGAGGGTGATATTAGGCAGGTGACAAGAGACAGCATGGTAAATATTAGCATAACAAGTGACTGTACGTCAAGCAATGTAGGAAAGCAGTACCGATGTAAGAGATCGGTAAGAATATCGTAAAACCATGCAGTCTCAGAAAAACAGTATAACTACGATTTAAACTCTTCACAACCATTAATAGAAGAATAGATAAACTGTTAAGAAGGCAAATAGCAAGCAAGTGAACATCCAAGCAGGGCTAAGCAAGCTGGAGGCACGAACAGCAAGTAATGTTTAACCACTAGAGCACTTGACGGAGCTACAGGAATGACTCAACTTAAAAGTGAGTCTATAATCTGGTAGAGTTCCGCCTAGGTGAATCTAGTGATAAAGCACTGAGCGTTAAGCATGCCTACGAGGCAGAGCATAAGAGACCTTGCGGTCTATGTGCACTCCTCTTTTGAGAAAGTGGGTGAGTGCCCGAGGGCTAGAGTACGCTCGGGGTCTAAGCGCACTCTCAATAGCTACCACGAAACTCATAAGCGTGCAAGGCGTATAACCTATTGGGTAGCCATCCTGGGAGTAGGCAGAAAGCCAAAGTCTGTACAAGAGTACCTGAACCGCGCACAAAAAGTGTATGTTTTAAAATCAATATTTAAAGTTTGTGTTTGGCTTCCTTGATACTTACGTTATAGCATAGAGGCTAAAACGAGTCGAATCCACAAGGACGGGAGGCGATAGAAGCTTACACGGTATGTTCACGTGTATGTTAACGGTTCTTCAATGTCTGAAAGAATGAAAAGAAAAGAAAACAAAGAATGAAAAGAAAAGTACGGTGAAACACAAAGAAGTGGAAAACATAGAAAAGAATATATTTGTGATTTTTGGATAGTATTTCTAAAATAAAGTGACAAAGAAAGAAAACTCATGGCTAATAACTACTAATGGCTCCACTAACCTGTTGGCCCAAAAGGTTACACTCTCTATTTGTTTAGAGTTTTGATGATAACAAAACAAACAAGAGCTATTTAGTACTAATAAGTTTGTTCAAGATAAGTTTCAGGTTTGTACCATGTTTGGAGGCGATTGCTTGGTTATTGCAAAAATCTCTAGGTTCATGAAGCAAATAAGGCATTTGGCACATCTAGGAAGGAACATAGAAGAGAAGGCTCTAGTAAGGCATTGCAAGGCTCAAGACTTCAAGATGGCTCAAGAGACTTCATTAGATTTATAGTTTTGTTAAAGAATAGTGGATAAGTTTGAAGCTCTATAATCCAACACACACGTTTTTGTGCACATGTCTTTCCTAAAAATATTCCCTATAAATATGTACAAATTATTTTAATTTAAAGCCTTTTGACTATAAACTCAATTTTGTGTATTATACATATTTCAAATCAAAACTACTTTGTAGAAGTTCAAAATCTCCTCTAGAATCTGTTTCTGTTTTGATTTTTGGCCTGAGCCGGTCGACCGACCGGTCGACCAACATAAGTCAGGTCAGATCGGTCGACCGGGCTTCTGGCAGATGGGTGCGTGCATGTGTGCACGTTTTTCGGTCGACCGGGCGGCCGGCCGACTGAAGTGCACTTGCTCTCTGTTTGTGCCCAGTCGACCGGGCGATTGACCGAGAGCCTGTAACGGCTCTTTTATTTGAACCCCGGTCAACCGGTCGGTCGACCAAGAGAGTCGTTTCAGCCATAACGGCTACTTTTAAACATGTTTTATTTTGTCTTTTTCTTTCTTAAAAGTGTTTAAATGATATTTTCTGAACCTAATACTTCCTAATTAGCATTAAGTGGGTTTACTCCTTAATCCCTATCCCTCTCCTACAAATAGGGGTGATTAGGGAGAGGTTTCTCTACAACAAAAATTTGCAAAAATTTCAAAAGTTTAAGGCATTCAAAAGAGTTTCATTTCTTGGTTTTTGTGCTGAAAATCTCTCTCATTTTCTGAAGTGTTTTTCAAAACTCTCTGATTTCATTTTCTTTGTCCACTTACATACAAGAGCTTCAATCCTACTCATTATTCTACTAGGATTTTGTAAGGGAAGAGAATTTTTCAAAAGAGAGTTTGTGGTCTTTTGATCACCAAGAGAATACTTCTACTTGAGATTGTGGAGTTGGGTACTCCGGTGTATTTGTAACCTCTTTGTGAAGTTATAGTGGTTAGACATCCTTCTGGGGAAGGCGGGGACGTAGATCTGGGTGCTTGAACCTCGAAAAAATTCTCAGTGTTTGCATTTGATTTACTTGCTCTTGCTTCTTGCTTTACTTTCATTGCTTCTATTACTTGCTCTCTATTTTCATTGCAATATTCACTTGTTTCATATTCATATTGTCAATCAAAGTCCCATACAACAAGATTGCATTGCGCACCTCCAACTCATATCTAGAGGAATCACGAGGAAGGAGTTCAGAACCCTTCGCGGGGCATTCGGCTTCTAGTCTTATTTTGAGTGATTGTTGCATCATATTTTTAATTGTGCATTGATTAGCATTATCACCTATTCACCCCCCTCTAGGTGATTTTCAATTGGTATCAGAGCTTGGACTCTAGGTTTGGCTTAACATCCTTAGAGAGATCTTTAAAATTTGCTAATCATCATTTGCATTCCTTCATTCATACACTAGTAAACATGGCCGACAACATCAAAACTCCTCCTAAATTTGATGGACTTAATTTCCCTATTTGGAAGGTTATGATGACTATTTTCTTACAATCTTTAGGTAGCTTAGTTGCAAAATCCTTGACCAAGCCTTATGTTATACCCGATAGTGAGGAAAGTACTTGGTCCGACTTTACCTTTAGAGAATATGAGGCTAACTCCAAGGCCCAAAATTCCCTCCTAACCGCCTTGAATGAGGATGACCTTACACGGGTAATACATTGCCAATCCGCCTATGAGATTTGGCAACATTTGTTGGTCACACACGAGGGGACATCACAAGTAAAGAGAGCTAAGATAGATCTCTTGAGGTCCCAATATAAAAGCTTTAAAATGATTGATGATGAATCTATTGATTGCATGATTACAAGGTTTACTAAAATTACCAATGCTCTTTCCTCTTTAGGTGATGATATTAGCAATGACCAAAAGGTGCGGAAAGTGATTCGGGCTCTTCCTTCATCATGGGAGATAAAGGCCACCACCTTAAAAGAGTTGAATGACAAGGATGAAATGGATATCATAAGTCTCATTGAAAACTTGAAGACTCATAAGATGGAAAAGAAGGCAAGAGAAGAAGCGGCTCCTCAAAAGAAGAAATACATAGCCTTCAAGTCTTCCTCCATTCTTGATGACGATGAAGTAGATGAAGAAGAAGATGAGGAGCTACCCCTCCTTATCCGAAAGGTGAAGAGAATATACCGGAAGAACAAGATCAACTTTAGAAGGAAATTTGAAGGAAAAGAGGAGAGAAGAATCATTTGCTATAATTGTAGAAAGCCCGGACACATCATGGCCGATTGCCCGGAATTCAAGAAAAAGGTGACTTCCTCCTTCAAGCAAAAGAAGCTGGTCGAAAAGAAAGCTTACAAAGCCACATGGGATTCGGAAAGCGAATCTGAAGACGAGGTGGACACGGCGAACATGTGTTTCATGGCAAACACACCCAAGGTAACCTCTCAACCTCCTGAAGAAGAAGATGAATTAAGTAAAGAGGTGCTTGTACATACTTTTGTTGAACTTTCGGAAAGCTATGACAATAAAAAGATCGAATGTTCAAAATTGGAAAAGGAAATTGCTTTTCTTAAAAATCAACTTGCCATTGTTTCTAAAGAAAAGGATGAAACTTCTTCAAATCTTATTTCTACTCAAAATGAATTTAGTGCTTATAAAGTTGCTTGCAAAGCAAAATTTCCAAAGATTGATGAAAAAGAAATTTCTTCGTTAAAAACTAGAATTGTTGATTTTGAAAAAGTTTTGAAGGATTGTGCTTTCAATACTAAGAAACTTGAGGAAATATTTTCTAAAAAGCACTCTTCTCATGCTAAAGCTTCTCATGTCAAAATTCCTCATGCTCACACTACACACAATACTCATGCTAAATCTACACATGCTCACAAGTCACACACTCACTATACTTTTAAATATGGTAGTGTGTATAGATGTACTTATTGTGGTAAGAATGGACATTTGGCTAAGTTTTGTTATGACCAAATAAATAGAACAAATAATCTTGTATGGGTTCATGACACTAACACTTTAGGACCCAAGAAAATGTGGGTACCAAAATCAAGTCCTAAATTATTTGATGTAGGTACACACCAAGGCTCCAAGACGTAAGGAGCGGTGGTACCTTAATAGTGGTCGTTCAAGACACATGACATGGGATATCAACAACTTTACAACCCTATCAAGGTACGTGGAAGGTGGCACCGTCACCTTCGGGGGTGACTCCAAGGGCACTATCATCGGTATAGGTAACATTCAAATTGGTGCATCTCCTATTATAAAAAATGTTGTTCTTGTTGATGGTTTGAAACATAACTTGCTTAGTATTAGTCAACTTTGTGACCGTGGACTTAAAATTACTTTTGATGATTCTTCTTGCAAAATCTTTGATTGTAAAACCAATGATTGTATTCTCACCGGATTTCGTGATAATAATATTTATATCATTGACATGCTTAATTTGGATTGTTTTACTAAATGCTTGAATGCTTTTGATGAGAATTCTTGGCTTTGGCATAGAAAATTAGGACATGCATCTTTTGACCATCTTTCTAGGATTAATTCTAAGGAATTGGTGAAAGGTATTCCTTACTTGAAGTTTGAGAAAGACCGCATTTGTGGTGCGTGCCAACTTGGGAAACAAACCAAGTCTTCCTTCAAACCAATCAAGGATATCATGTCAACTAGGCCATTAGAATTAATTCATATGGATCTCTTTGGACCAACTAAAATTAAGAGCTTAAATGGTAGTAGATATGCATTTGTTTTAGTTGATGATTTTCCCGTTTCACTTGGATTTTCTTTTTGGAACACAAAGATCAAACTTTTTCTCATTTCAAGATTTTTCGAAAAAGGGTTGAAAAAGAAAAAGGTTTTTCGATTTTGAAAATAAGGAGTGATAGAGGTGGTGAGTTTGTTAACCAACTCTTCATGACTTATTGTGATGTAAAGGGAATCAAGCATGAAATATCATGTCCTAGAACTCCACAACAAAATGGAGTTGTAGAAAGAAAGAATAGAACACTTCAAGAGATGGCTAGGAGCATGATAAGTGAATATGACCTCCCTCAATATCTATGGGCCGAGGCCGTAAACACCGCATGCTATATTTCAAATCGTATTTATTTGTGTAAAAATTCTTCCAAAACATCTTTTGAAATGTATCATTCTAGAAAACCTAATGTTGCATATTTCAAAGTTTTCGGATGCAAGTGTTTTGTTTTGAATACTAGAGATAACTTGGGTAAATTTGATGCTAAGTCTTATGAAGCTATCTTTGTTGGATACTATACTACTAGTAAAGCTTATAGATTATTCCATAGATCTTCCCTTACCATTGAAGAATCCATGCATGTTAAATTTGAAGAATCTAATGTGGATGTTGAGAATGTTGTAGAGATTGACCCATTAGGTGAAGACATGGAGAGACTATCCTTGAAGGACTCACCCGCTCAAGAAGAAAAGTAAGAACCCATTGGTGATGTTCAAGAGGATAAAGAGGAAAGTTCTCAACCGCTTCCTAAAGATTTGAGATACGCTACAAATCACCCCAAGGAACTCATTTTAGGTGATGTCTCTAAAGGGGTAACAACTCGCTCCAAACTCCATGACTTATGTGGGAACTTTGCATTCATTTCTCATTTTGAACCCAAAAACATCCTCGAAGCCGAGGGGGACTCATATTGGTTGCTAGCCATGTAAGAGGAACTCAATCAATTTGAGCGCAATCAAGTTTGGCACCTTGTTCCTAGGCCTCACGATAGACCAATAATTGGTACTAAGTGGATCTTTAGAAATAAGATGGATGAGTCCAGAAATGTCATTAGGAATAAAGCTAGGTTAGTGGCCCAAGGTTACACTCAAGTTGAGGGAATTGACTTTGAGGAGACCTTTGCACCCGTAGCATGGCTTGAAGCCATACGGATGACACTAGCTTTTGTATCTTTTAAAAATTTTAAACTTTTTCAAATGGATGTGAAAAGTACATTTTTGAATGGTTTTATAAATGAAGAAGTTTATGACGAACAACCTCTCGGTTTTGTTGATCAAGTTCATCCCAATTTTGTTTTCAAACTTGAGAAAGCTTTGTATGGATTGAAACAAGCTCCAAGAGCTTGGTATGAAAGGCTTTCTAGTTTTCTCATTTCAAATGATTTTGTTAAAGGCAAAGTAGACACAACATTATTCACTAAGCATGTTGATAATTACATTTTAATTGTGCAAATTTATGTGGATGATATAATTTTTGGTTCTACTAATGAGTTTTTATGCAAGGAATTTAAAAAGGTTATGCAATGTGAGTTTGAAATGTCTTCTATGGGTGAATTGAATTCTTTCTTGGACTCCAAATCAAGCAATTGCAAGATGGGAATTTCATATGTCAAGCCAAGTATGTAAAGGCACTCGTAAAGAAGTTTGGACTTGAAGGCTCAAAAGTTTGCAACACTCCATGGCAACTACAACTAAGCTTGATAAGGATGACCAAGGTAAATGTGTTGATATTAAGTTATATAGATGCATGATAGGAAGTTTGTTGTATTTGACGGCAAGTAGGCCGGACATCATGTTTAGTGTGTGTCTTTGTGCTAGATCCAATCGTGTCCTAAAGAGTCCCATCTTATTGCGGTAAAACGCATCATTTGTTATATTAAGGGCACAATTGGAATGGGTCTTTGGTATCCGAAAACCGGAGATTTCTCAATGACGAGTTATTCGGATGCCGACTATGCGGGTTGTAGAGTAGATAGAAAGAGTACCAGTGGGACTTGTCAATTTCTTGGTAATTGTCTTGTTTCATGGTCCTCTAGGAAACAAAATTCCGTAGCTCTCTCAACCGCCGAGGCGGAGTATGTTGCCGCGGGGGCTTGTTGTGCACAAGTCCTTTGGATGAAACATACTCTCCTTGATTATGATTTGCATTATAACCATATAAAAATAATTTGTGATAATACTAGTACTATACATATGACTAAGAATGCAAATCAACATAGTAAGACCAAGCACATTGAGATTAGATATCACTTTCTTAGAGATCATTTTGAGAAAGGTGATATAGATATTGAGTATGTTTCCACGGATTTGCAACTTGCCGATATTTTCACTAAACCACTTGATTTTGCTAGATTTTCCTTTATTTATGGTGAACTTAATGTTTGTGTTATTCAATAAAAATGTTTTCTTAACCCTTTTTGATGTATGACAAAAAGGGGGAGAATGAGTTTATATATGGAAATATGAGTTCATATGATTTTGGTTCCATATGTGTTTATATATGTTTTTGATTTTGATTCTTGCAAAGTGAAGTGTTTTTATGATTTCTTGTATTTAAGTTTAAGTGTTTTACAAGTATTTTATACCTCATGGTTTTTGAGTCTCATGGATTTTGCTTGCCATTTAAATTGTTTTTTTTTCTTTGTTTGATATAGCATAATTTGAGGGGGAGCTTTCACCTCTCTTTTATTATTTTTTTAACCATAGCCTATTTATTTTGTCATCATCAAAAAGGGGGAGATTGTTGGCCCAAAAGGTTACACTCTCCATTTGTTTAGAGTTTTGATGATAACAAAACAAACAAGAGCTATTTGGTACTAATAAGTTTGTTCAAGATAAGTTTCAGGTTTGTGCCATGTTTGGAGGCCGTTGCTTGGTTATTGTAAAAATCTCTAGGTTCATGAAGCAAATAAGGCATTTGGCACATCTAGGAAGGAACATAGAAGAGAAGGCTCTAGCAAGGCATTGCAAGGCTCAAGACTTCAAGATGGCTCAAGAAACTTCATTAGATTTATAGTTTTGTTAAAGAATAGTAGATAGGTTTGAAGCTCTATAATCCAACACACACGTTTTTGTGCACATGTCTTTACTAAAAATATTCCCTATAAATATATACAAATTATTTTAATTTAAAGCCTTTTGACAATAAACTCAATTTTGTGTATTATACATGTTTCAAATCAAAACTATTTTGTAAAAGTTCAAAATCTCCTCTAGAATCTGTTTCTGTTTTGATTTTTGGCCTGAGCCGGTCGACCGACCGGTCGACCAACATAAGTCAGGTCAGATCGGTCGACCGATCCGGTCGACGGGCTTCTGGCAGATGGGTGCGTGCATGTGTGCACGTTTTTCGGTTGACCGGGCGGCCGGCCGACTGAAGTGCACTTGCTCTCTGTTTGTGCCCAGTCGACCGGGCGGTCGACCGAGAGCCTGTAACGGCTCTTTTATTTGAACACCGGTCGACCGGTCGGTCGACCGAGAGAGTCGTTTCAGCCATAACGGCTACTTTTTAAACATGTTTTATTTTTGTCTTTTTCTTTCTTAAAAGTGTTTAAATGATATTTTCTGAACCTAATACTTCCTAATTAGCATTAAGTGGGTTAACTCCTTAATCCCTAGCCCTCTCCTATAAATAGAGGTGATTAGGGAGAGGTTTCTCTACAACAAAAATTTGCAAAAATTTCAAAAGTTTAAGGCATTCAAAAGAGTTTCATTTCTTGGTTTTTGTGCTGAAATCTCTCTCATTTTCTGAAGTGTTTTTCAAAACTCTCTGATTTCATTTTCTTTTTCCACTTACATACAAGAGCTTCAATCCTACTCATTGTTCTACTAGGATTTTGTAAGGGAAGAGAATTTTTCAAAAGAGAGTTTGTGGTCTTTTGATCACCAAGAGAATACTTGTACTTGAGATTGTGGAGTTGGGTACTCCGGTATATTTGTAACTTCTTTGTGAAGTTATAGTGGTTAGAAATCCTTCTGGGGAAGGCGGGGACGTAGAGCTGGGTGCTCGAACCTCGGAAAAATTCTCGGTGTTTGCGTTTGGTTTACTTGCTCTTGCTTCTTGCTTTACTTTCATTGCTTCTATTACTTGCTCTCTATTTTCATTGCAATATTCACTTGTTTCATATTCATATTGTCAATCAAAGTCCCATACAACAAGATTGCATTGCGCACCTCCAACTCATATCTAGAGGAATCACGAGGAAGGAGTTCAGAACCCTTCGCGGGGCATTCGGCTTCTAGTCTTGTTTTGGGCGATTGTTGCATCATATTTTTAATTGTGCATTGATTATCATTATCACCTATTCACCCCCTCTAGGTGATTTTCATAACCATGCTAACCTCTTAGTGATAGTTGCCTCACATGTATCCTTGGCAATCACTAGTCCTTAGTTCAATAGTGTTTCAAAGCATGATGCATGCGATAACTTTCACATTTAAACTCAACAAAACAAGTGCAAGTTACACATAAACCATGAAAACTAAATAAGAGTAAGCATGGAGTAAAGTAATGTTAGCTTATTAGACAGTTAGGATGTTAGAGTGTTAGATCCATCATCATGAGCCATCAATAGCTCTTGCAAGAGCACGGCCAAGTAGAGGCTATTAGATTCATGTGGATTATCATAAAAGAAGTTATCAAGTTAGTGGTTAGTAGTTAATTGTCATAAGAGAAAATTAGCTAAACATGTAAAAGGAGTTAGAGAGAAGAAAATAAAGAGAGGTAAATAGAGAACTTTTCATAGATTGTCACCTTCTATTACAAGACTCTTGCTTTCAACCATATACCACTCTCTCTCCTATTACAAGATCTACAAGAAATGAAAAAACAAAGGAAGAAGAAGAAGAACTAACCTAAACGAAACTACCCTAAACTACAATATGAAAAGAAATTACCCTAACTCTCTATTTTTTTTCCTGAAGAAGAACCCCAGGGGGTTTTTATCAGCAACAGGGGAAAGGGGGCCAGAGGGACAACCCCTGGCCCAATGCACGGGCGTGGCCGCGCCCGTGCAGCATTCTGCGACTCTTCTAGAGCCGCGTGCACGGTGCCTGCTACCGCTTGCTGTCCCGTCTGTCCCCTGTCGGTTGCAGGTCCCAGTTTCTAGTTTTGGGCCCCTAGTTTTGATGAATCAACTCTCCAAAGTCAATGGCTATAATTTAGGCCTTTAATTACCCATTAAATAGTGATTTAGCACCTTCTTCTTTATTTCACACCATGGACCTAGAAATATGCAAGAGAGTGTTATTAGCAGAATTTAATATTAAATACATGTGAAGATGTGGTATGAAATATGCAGTTTTAGAGACTAATGACACTCCCACACTTATCTTTTGCTCCTCCCGAGCAAAACAAAAAATTAAGAAAATTATCACACCACTTTCGCAGGTGACGCGATTGCACTGAGCATGTACAACAAGCTGTTAAACCTCTAGATTTCCCTTAGAGGAGGAGTTTTGTCTCCTGAGAGTTTTTAGCAGATTACACCCACAAAATCCATAAAGAAAGAATCAAATGTTAATATTTTGAAAACACATTTTGAAATAGAGAAAAGTGTTAAAGTATTTTAGCGAAAATATAAGTGATCCAAGGTCAGAGGTTAATCAGAAATTGTTCTTCCTTAAACTAAGTTGAAATGCAAAATATTGTTATAAATTAAATGTAAGAATTTAAAATTGAATTGATTCTTTGATCTTTCATAAAACTCTTAGAAAATATGCACTTTGTGAACTGTGAAGATTTTTGGGATATCGACCCAAACTTTCATACCATTGATTTTTGTATATTTATTATTTTTTTCTCTTTTTTTCTTTTTTCTTCTCTTAGTTTTTTTAGGCTTTCTTATTTACCCGAGTAGTGAGCCTTTAGCCGGTGACTCCCAAACCCGATGATCTTAGGGCACCAGATGAGAAAACATCCCTCAGACTTAAGGACTCGAGTAAACAAGGTCACAAAACTAAAGAGGATTATTTTATTATTGTCCACCTTTTTTGGTGTGAATAATCATGCTTCCTGAGGCATAATTACCCAACTTCAATAAGTGGCTTTTATTGTCATTATATATATATATATATATATATATATATAATATATATATATATATATATATATATATATATAATATATATATATATTATATATATATATATATATATATATATATTTATGACATTTTCAGTCTTTGTTTCAATCTCAAAATTTGGGTAAGTGTGAAGTGCATAAATCTAAGGAAAAAAATTTAAGATCAAATATCTTTCCAATCTTACTTCCTTATCCTAAAATTTAAACAAGATCTATTATTTTGACCCAGTTTGAAAATTCATAATTTTAGGTCTTCCAAATTCCTAAAATAATCTTAATTTTCTTTAAAATAGATCAAAACTATTTCTGTTATTTTAAAAAGTTTTGTAAAAAGAAAAGAAAAGATCTTTTTTATATAAAAGAAAATTTTAAAAATCTCATAAAAGAAGTGTAAAAGAAAGAAAATGTAAAAGAAAGTAAATGTGTATATACATGAAATAAATGGGAACGGAAGGAAAATTACCTCAGGGTGGTGGCTCCGGTGGTGGTCTGATTGGGCCAAGCATTGCTACCCAATCAAGATAATGTGGATCTTGCAGGAATCCACCAGTGACATCTCTAATATGACCCAGTAATATGTTGAAGAACTGTAGGATCTTATTGAAAAAATTACCTCCATCCAATTTTCAATTTTCAAAAATAATTATTGAATCATTTTCTTCAACATTCTTATCCAACAATGAAGTATTATTTTGAAAGATGATTGATTTGGACTCAAATAGAACAGGAACAAAAACCGATACCGACTCGAAAATTTGATTTAGATTAAGTTGAAATTCAAAAGGGAGAGTCGAAATTGGTTTAAAAATGAGGTCCAAACCAAAGAATTGATGTTCACATACTTTTCCCAGCAATGAGTGTGATCGTAAGAGATAGGTGATTCAATTTGACGGTGTACTGGTACAAGATTCAATATTGACTCCGAAATAGAGAAAAAAATTGGTAAAGATATTGGAGTCATTATTAAATCAAAAAGTAAAATGGAATTACCAACTTGAGGTTCAGGATCACTTTCAAGCTCAAGTACAATTTCGGAAAAAAGGATAACTTGCCAAAATGTCGAGGTGGTTTTCAAGATTTTAGGCAAGTTCAAATGGATATAATGAAATTGAATCTTGATTTTTGTCCACGGAAGGAATGTGAATGGGTGAAATGATTGATTCAAGTTCAGGAAGTGTGTGAATCAAAACTAGCTCAAGAACGTCACTTAGTTTAGGTAACACTACAGGAGTCGATATTGATTCAAGGACTGGACTCGAATCGCTAAATTGAAGCTCAAGTTCACATTCATCTTCAAGTTCAATTTCAGGAATTGGATAACTTGTCAAACTATCAAGAATGTGATGTTGGTCAATTTTAGGTTGGTATGATAGAATTGAAGCAGGATTTCCAAAATGACATGATTCTTGAGTCCAATCAGTAAAGTTAGGGATATAAGGATCAGTCAAAAGTTGACAAGAAAGACTTTTCTTGTATCATTAATCAATTCGCTCATTAGTGATTCTAACCTATTGATAGGCCGTGTAACAAAATTTTTAGTCTGAATCATGTTTTCCATACTTTTTATAATTGGTTCTTCTTAAAAAGATGAGTATGGTAGTTGATTTTGGAAACTGTGGTGAAATTGTGAGTCCATCAGATTTTGCGAGTGCTGCTCAGACTCATGCAAGGTTCCATTCTCAAGTCCAGTATTAATGGTTGTTCATTTTGAATCGGAGAGACCGGAAAAGATGAGTAGGACTCTTAACAATTTTGTCGAGATGATGAGTCCAACATATTTTGAAATCGTTGCACCGTTTCATAAAAGGCTTCCAAATGCTTTTCTAGCTCAGATTCTTCTTCAATTATATATTTTAGAAAAGGAGTATATGGAGTTTGATTTGGGAAGGATTGTGAATTGAGTAAATTTTGAATTTATTGTTGGGACTCAAGCATGGCTTCCATACTCCTTTCCAAATTGGATTTTTCTCAGTTGGTGGAACAGGAAGATGAGGATATGAAGCAGAATCGGGGAATGAATATTGTGAACAAGATGGTTGAAAATTTGTCTCGGGGAAGTGAATCCCCATTGACTCTGTGAAGAGTTGAAATTATTTTGAAAATTATGGTCATAAGATTGGGGATATGAGTCATATTGAGTCGAATAATCCCAACTCGGCATATATTGTTGGTTCATATTGTACATAGCTGGGTCGGAGTTATCCCAGTCAAATGAGGTCGGGGTGAAATATGGATTCAATTAGGATTGAAAAAATTGTTGTTAAAATCTATATCACATTTACAAGAAAGAAAAACAAACAGACAAACAAACAAATAAAGAAAAAGTAAAAGAAAACAAGCCTATGCTAGGTTTGACTTAGACCTAGACGACTCCTAACTGGTTATACTGTCCACAGGGAGGACATTGTCAGAATTTGACCACGAGTTAATCGGCCAGGTAAGGACAAGATCAGTGGGAGGTATTGTTGACCCAGAGGCCCTTCACTCTTGTTTTGATGATGATTAACTCATATAGTTATAGTTTACTAATAATCTTGTCATATTTAGTTTTAGATATTTGATTAAGCTATTAGTAGGTGATTAGCTTCAACAAAGGTGTTTTGGAGCTTTCACATGTAGATTTAAAAGCTCAGACGTTAAGATCGCATCTAGCACTCGGTTGGAGTCAAGCTCGTTGGATCGCGTTTGGATCGAGTCAGCTTGGAGACAAGAAGATTTCGGTTTGTATTTTAGTTTAGTATTTAGATCTTGTGTAAAGATTAGATAGTGTTGATATGCTCAAGTTCACATACACACACAAGTTTCAAGTTTATTGGTTTTGATTTTTTTGATTTAATCGATTTTGGATTTCATGTAAAAAACATAGATAGATATCTTTTTTATATTGGAGTCTATCCATATACCATATGCTTCAAAGTTATTTCAATGTTATATTTTTGTATTTACATGAGTTTTGGAGAAAACGGTTTTCCATTTAAAAAATCCTTGTTTGGAAAATACCGATTTTTGTTTTAAGCCAAATTTCAATATCACAAAAATGGTTCAACATATTTGTAATTTGTGTTGAATTTTAGTCACAAATATTTGGTATTCAAAGATCTTAAAAGAACTTATTTTTGTGGAATTAATGTGATTTTATGGGATTTAATTGAAGTCAAAATAACCAAATTTTTAATCCCCAAACAGTTTGACCTGGCCTTCTGTCGGTCGACCGGCCGGTCGACCGTCGTGCACAAACGTGCATGGAACCATTGGGCTAGTAGGCCGGTCGACCGACCCGGTCGACCGCCAGAGAGCTTTGCTCTCTGGAACTGGCCCCGGTCGACCGGGCGGTCGACCGGCAGAGAACTGTTGCTCTCTGTATCCAGGCCCAATCGACCGGGCAGTCGACCGGAGGCACAATGGTCATAAAAATGACCGTTAGCCGGTCAACCTGGCGGTCGACTGGAAGGTCATTTCTGACTTTTCCTGGCTGCTAACGGGCAGAATTTTGGTGGGTTATAAATACCCATCCTCTTGAGTTGTTTTAGCAAAGTTTTTAAAAGAGAAAATTTCCCATCTTTACAAGTGTTTTAAGCAAGTTTTTAAAAGAGTTTTGGGCTTAAAGATTTGATCTTTATTTGTTTTAAAGTGTTGGAAAATTCAAAGAAAAGAGTCTTTTAGGAATTGATTTTTGGTCTTGATTTCAATATCTATTTGGAGATTTTCCCAAGTGTTTTTCTTTGTTCCAAACACTTAATTTTCTCACACTTGAGCTATCTATCTATCCTATCTATTAGGATCATTATTTTATGGAAAAATTGGTTTGTGGTAGTTGAGACCACCAAGTGTTGTAACCTTCCTTGTATTTGTTGGTATCCCTCTAGTGAGAGGTGATTATGGAGGTTGTGTTTGGTTGTGTTGGTATCCCTCTAAGTGTAGAGGTGATTGAGGAAGTTGTTTGGCTTTGAACCTTATCTCTTTAGTGAGAGGTGATTGTTGTTTGGCTAAGTGCCTATCCCTCTAAGTTTAGAAGTGATTGTGTTGTGCCTTGCCTCTAGTGTAGAGGTTGTTGTTGTTTGAGAGAAGAGTTGCGTACTCCAAAGTTGTATTATCTAAATCCTCAGCAGAGGTTCCCTGTGTGGGAAGTCCTGTGTGGACGATATAGTGAAAATCCTTTGTGTGAAGGCGGGGACATAGAGCAGTGGCTTGAACCTTAAAACATATCTTGTTGTTTGTGTTTGATCCACTATCCCTTAACTCTCTCTTATTGTGCATTGCATCATATTATTCATATCATATATATGCTTGAGTTTGTTTGTGTACCATACTTGTGTTAAACCAAGAGCGCTTCATATAGCACCTCAACTCTTATTTAGAGGAATTTAGAGGAGATAGTCAAGAGCCCTTCATCGGGAATTCGGATACACTATTTGGTTATCCTAAGTGTGTTGCAATTTAGTTTTAATTCCGCATTATTTGTCATTAGATTAGCCATACACCTATTCCCCCTCTAGGTGTACTTTCAATTGGTATCAGAGCCTACGCTCCTGATATTAGGTTTAGCCAACTAGGAGTGAGATCTTGGTTAGCTAATCTAGATTTACATTTGCACACTTATTTGTTTACACACACTCATGGATTACCTTGCCCCTCCCATGTTTGATGTTTCTAACATCGATATGTGGAAGTTTAAGATGAGTTTGTACCTAAAAACCCTAGGAATGCATATTTACCTTGCTACTACAAAGAAATCCGATCTTGATAATAACAAGCATATAGAGGCCAATGCACAAGCCCTAGAGGCACTTAGATGCACTCTTAACAAAGAATATTTATCTATGGTTTCTCATTGTGATTCTGCTTTTGCAGTGTGGAACACTTTGACCTTTTCAAAGCTTCAAACGCTGAAATATGTGGAGGAGAAATCTAGTGGAAATGAGTCCGACCAACATTGCTACATGGTCCAAGGGAATGACTCCCTTGAGGTAAACTCGGACACCCATCTAGATGAATGTACTAGTTTTTCTTGTAGTGATGATTATGTTGTTGGCTCAGAGGCCTTCCACTCTAGTTTTGATGATGATTAACTCATGTAGTTATAGTTTACTAATAATCTTGTGATATTTAGTTTTAGATATTTAACCAAGATATTAGTAGGTGATTAGCTTCAACAAAGGTGTTTTGGAGCTTTCACATGGTGATTCAAGAGCCCGAGCGTCAAATTCATATCTAGCACTCGGTTGGAGTCAAGATCGGTGGATCACGTTTGGATCGAGTCAATTTGCAGACGGCGTTCTACAAGAAGGCTTCGGTTTGTTTAGTTAAGATTTTGTTTAGATCCATTGTAAAGATTAGATAGTGTGATATGCTCAAGTTCACAACACACACACGTTTCATGTTTTGGTTTTGGTTTTCAGTTTAACCAATCTTGATTTTTAAGTCAAAAACATAGATATAATACATTTCATGTATATTGGATTCTATCCATATACTATATGCTTCAAAGTTGTTTAAATATCATGTTTTTGTACTTACATGAGTTTTGAAAAAATCGGATTTCCATTTCAAAAATCTTAGTTTTGGAAAATACAGATTTGGTTTAAGGCAAATTTTTCAAGTCACAAAAATGGTTCAAAATGTTTGTAACATGATTTGATTTTTACTCAAACATGTTTGTATTTCAAAGATATAACATGAACTGATTATTGTGAAATTTATGTGTTTTTATGGGATTTAATTAAAGATAAAAACTCAAGTTTTTTAGACCTATTTTAGTTGGACTGGCTGACTGCCGGTCGACCGGGCCAGTCGACCATAGCAGTGGGCGGTCGACTGGGCTGGTCGACCGACATGCACAGAACGTGCACGCAGCCAGGCGGATTGACCGGTCGACCGGAACGGTCAACCGCCAGAGAGCCTCTACTCTCTGGAAATGGCCCTGGTCAACCGACCCGGTCGACCGGCAGAGAGCTCTGCTCTCTGTTTCAGCTCGGTCGACCGGCGGTCGACCGGCCAGAGAGCCGTTGCTCTCTGGATCCTGTCCCGGTGGACCAGGCGGTCGACTGGCAGGCGCAACGGTCAAAAATTTGACCGTTGGCCGGTCGACCGTGTTGGCCCAAAAGGTTACACTCTCCATTTGTTTAGAGTTTTGATGATAACAAAACAAACAAGAGCTATTTGGTACTAATTAGTTTGTTCAAGATAAGTTTCAGGTTTGTACCATGTTTGGAGGCCATTGCTTGGTTATTGCAAAAATTTTTAGGTTCATGAAGCAAATAAGGCATTTGGCATTGCAAGGCTCAAGACTTCAAGATGGCTCAAGAGACTTCATTAGATTTGTTTCTAGGTTTATAGTTTTGTTAAAGAATAGTGGATAGGTTTGAAGCTCTATAATCCAACACACACGTTTTTGTGCACATGTCTTTCCTAAAAATATTCCCTATAAATATGTACAAATTATTTTAATTTAAAGCATTTTGACTATAAACTCAATTCTGTGTATCATACATGTTTCAAATCAAAACTATTTGTAGAAGTTCAAAACTCCTCTAGAATCTGTTTCTGTTTGATTTTTGGCCTGAGCCGGTCGACCGACTGGTCGACCGACATAAGTCAGGTCAGATCGGTCAACCGGATCGGTCGACCGGCTTCTGGCAGATGGGTGCGTGCATGTGTGCACGTTTACCGGTCGACCGGCGGTCGACCGGAGACCTTCGGTCGACCGGGCGGCCGGCCGACTAAAGTGCACTTGCTCTCTGTTTGTGCCCAGTCGACCAGGCAGTCGACCGAGAGCCTGCAACGGCTCTTTTATTTGAACCCCGGTCGACCGGTCGGTCGACCGAGAGAGTCGTTTCAGCCATAACGGCTACTTTTTAAACATGTTTTATTTTTGTCTTTTTCTTTCTTAAAAGTGTTTAAATGATATTTTCTGAACCTAATACTTCCTAATTAGCATTAAGTGGGTTTACTCCTTAATCCCTAGCCCTCTCCTATAAATAGGGGTGATTAGGGAGAGGTTTCTTAACAACAAAATTTGCAAAAGTTTCAAAAGTTTAAGGCATTCAAAAGAGTTTCATTTCTTGGTTTTTGTGCTGAAAATCTCTCTCATTTTCTGAATTTTTTTTCAAAGCTCTCTGATTTTATTTTCTTTTTCCACTTACATACAAGAGCTTCAATCTTACTCATTGTTCTACTAGGATTTTATAAGGGAAGAGAATTTTTCAAAAGAGAGTTTGTGGTCTTTGCTCACCAAGAGAATACTTGTACTTGAGATTGTGGAGTTGGGTACTCAGGTGTATTTGTAACCTCTTTGTGAAGTTATAGTGGTTAGAAATCCTTGTGGGGAAGGCGGGGACATAGAGCTGGGTGCTCGAACCTCGGAAAAATTCTTGGTGTTTGTATTTGGTTTACTTGCTCTTGCTTCTTACTTTACTTTCATTGCTTTTATTACTTGCTCTCTATTTTCATTGCAATATTCACTTGTTTCATATTCATATTGTCAATCAAAGTCCCATACAACAAGATTGCATTGCACACCTCCAACTCATATCTAGAGGAATCACGAGGAAGGAGTTCAGAACCCTTCGCGAGGCATTCGGCTTCTAGTCTTGTTTTGGGCGATTGTTGCATCATATTTTTAATTGTGCATTGATTAGCATTATCACCTATTCACCCCCCTCTAGGTGATTTTCAATTGGTATCAGAGCTTGGACTCTAGGTTTGGCTTAACATCCTTAGAGAGATCCTTAAAATTTACTAATCATCATTTGCATTCCTTCATTCATACACTAGTAAACATGGCCAACAACATCAAAACCCCTCCTAAATTTGATGGACTTAATTTCCCTATTTGGAAGATTAGGATGACTATTTTCTTACAATCTTTAGGTAGCTTAGTTGCAAAATCCTTAACCAAGCCCTATGTTATACCCGATAGTGAGGAAAGCACTTGGTCTGACTTTACCTTTAGAGAATATGAGGCTAACTCCAAGGCCAAAATTCCCTCCTAACCGCCTTGAATGAGGATGACCTTACACGGGTAATACATTGCCAATCCGCCTATGAGATTTGGCAACATTTGTTGGTCACACACGAGGGGACATCACAAGTAAAGAGAGTTAAGATAGATCTCTTAAGGTCCCAATATGAAAGCTTTAAAATGATTGATGATGAATCTATTATTGCATGATTACAAGGTTTACTAAAATTACCAATGCACTTTCCTCTTTAGGTGATAATGACCAAAAGGTGCGGAAAGTGATTCGGGCTCTTCCTTCATCATGGGAGATAAAGGCCACCACCTTGAAAGTGTTGAATGACAAGGATGAAATGGATCTCATAAGTCTCATTGGAAACTTGAAGACTCATAAGATGAAAAAGAAGGCAAGAGAAGAAGCGGCTCCTCAAAAGAAGAAATCCATAGCCTTCAAGTCTTCCTCCACTTTGATGACGATGAAGTAGATGAAGAAGAAGATGAGGAGCTATCCTTCTTGTACGAAACGTGAAGAGAATGTACTGGAAGAACAAGCTCAACTTTAGAAGGAAATTTGAAGGAAAAGAGGAGAGAAGAATCATTTGCTATAATTGCCGAAAGTCCGGACACATCGTGGCCGATTGCCCGGAATTCAAGAAAAAGGTGACTTCCTCCTTCAAGCAAAAGAAGCCGGTCAAAAAGAAAGCTTACAAAGCCACATGGGATTCGGAAAGCGAATCCGAAGACGAGGTGGACACGGCGAACATGTGTTTCATGGCAAACACACCCAAGGTAACCTCTCAACCTCCTGAAGAAGAAGATGAATTAAGTAAAGAGGTGCTTGTACATGCTTTTGTTGAACTTTCGGAAAGCTATGATAATAAAAAGATAGAATGTTCAAAATTGAAAAAGGAAGTTGCTTTTCTTAAAAATCAACTTGCTATTGTTTCTAAAGAAAAGGATGAAATTTCTTCAATCTTATTTCTACTCAAAATGAATTTAGTGCTTATAAAGTTGCTTGCAAAGCAAAATTTTCAAAGATTGATGAAAAAGAAATTTCTTCGTTAAAAACTAGAATTGTTGATTTTGAAAAAGTTTTGAAGGATTGTGCTTTCAACACTAAGAAACTTGAGGAAATGTTTTCTAAAAGCACACTTCTCATGCTAAAGCTTCTCATGTCAAAATTTCTCATGCTCACACTACACACAACACTCATGCTAAATCTACACATGCTCACAAGTCACACACTCACTATGCTTTTAAATATGGTAGAGTGTATAGATGTACTTATTGTGGTAAGAATGGACATTTGGCTAAGTTTTGTTATGACCAAATAAATAGAACAAATAATCTTGTATGGGTTCATGATACTAACACTTTAGGACCCAAGAAAATGTGGGTACCAAAATCAAGTCCTAAATTATTTGATGTAGGTACACACCAAGGCTCCAAGACGTAAGGAGCGGTGGTACCTTGATAGTAGTTGTTCAAGACACATGACATGGGATATCAACAACTTTACAACCCTATCAAGGTACGTGGAAGGTGGCACCGTCACCTTCGGGGATGACTCCAAGGGCACTATCATCGGTATAGGTAACATTCAAATTGGTGCATCTCCTATTATAGAAAATGTTGTTCTTGTTTATGGTTTGAAACATAACTTGCTTAGTATTAGCCAACTTTGTGACCGTGGACTTAAAGTTACTTTTGATGATTCTTCTT
Source organism: Agave tequilana (assembly GCA_038442645.1). Lineage (NCBI taxonomy): Eukaryota > Viridiplantae > Streptophyta > Magnoliopsida > Asparagales > Asparagaceae > Agave > Agave tequilana. The sequence goes on along the minus strand of JAVJIF010002549.1, from coordinate 19,011 downwards.
GCAAAATCTTTGATTATAAAACCAATGATTGTATTCTCACCGGATTTCGTGATAATAATGTTTATATCATTGACATGCTTAATTTGGATTGTTCTACTAAATGCTTGAATGCTTTTGATGAGAATTCTTGGCTTTGGCATAGAAGATTAGGACATGCATCTTTTGACCATCTTTCTAGGATTAATTCTAAGGAATTAGTGAAGGGTATTCCTTACTTGAAGTTTGAGAAAGACCGCATTTGTGGTGCGTGCCAACTTTGGAAACAAACCAAGTCTTCCTTCAAACCAATCAAGGATATCATGTCAACTAGGCCATTAGAATTAATTCATATGGATCTCTTTGGACCAACTAAATTAAGAGCTTAAATGGTAGTAGATATGCATTTGTTTTAGTTGATGATTTTTCCCGTTTCACTTGGGTTTTCTTTTTGTAACACAAAGATCAAACTTTTTCTCATTTCAAGATTTTTCGAAAAAGGGTTGAAAAAGAAAAAGGTTTTTCGATTTTGAAAATAATGAGTGATAGAGGTGGTGAGTTTGTTAACCAACTCTTCATGACTTATTGTGATGAAAAGGGAATCAAGCATGAAATGTCATGTCCTAGAACTCCACAACAAAATGGAGTTGTAGAAAGAAAGAATAGAACACTTCAAGAGATGGCTAGGACCATGATAAGTGAATATGACCTCCCTCAATATCTATGGGCCGAGGCCGTAAACACCGCATGCTATATTTCAAATCGTATTTATTTGTGTAAAAATTCTTCCAAAACATCTTTTGAAATGTATCATTCTAGAAAACCTAATGTTGCATATTTCAAAGTTTTGGATGCAAGTGTTTTGTTTTGAATACTAGAGATAGCTTGGTAAATTTGATGCTAAGGCTTATGAAGCTATCTTTGTTGGATACTCTACTACAAGTAAAGCTTATAGAGTATTCATTAGATCTTCCCTTACCATTGAAGAATCCATGCATGTTAAATTTGAAGAATCTAATGTGGTTGTTGAGAATGTTGTAGAGATTGACCCATTAGGTGAAGACATGGAAAGACTATCCTTGAAGGACTCACCCGCTCAAGAAGAAAAGTAAGAACCCATTGGTGATGTTCAAGAGGATAAAGAGGAAAGCTCTCAACCGCTTCCTAAAGATTGGAGATACGCTACAAATCACCCCAAGGAACTCATTTTAGGTAATGTCTCTAAAGGGGTAACAACTCGCTCCAAACTCCATGACTGATGTGGTAACTTTGTATTCATTCTCATTTTGAACCCAAAAACATCCTCGAAGCCGAGGGGGACTCATATTGGTTGCTAGCCATGCAAGAGGAACTCAATCAATTTGAGCGCAACCAAGTTTGGCACCTTGTTCCTAGGCCTCACGATAGACCAATAATTGGTACTAAGTGGATCTTTAGGAACAAGATGGATGAGTCCGAAAATGTCATTAGGAATAAAGCTAGGTTAGTGGCCCAAGGTTACACTCAAGTTGAGGGAATTGACTTTGAGGAGACCTTTGCACCCGTAGCACGGCTTGAAGCCATACAGATGACACTAGCTTTTGCATCTTTTAAAAATTTTAAACTTTTTCAAATGGATGTGAAAAGTGCATTTTTGAATGGTTTTATAAATGAAGAAGTTTATGTTGAACAACCTCCCGGTTTTGTTGATCATGTTCATCCCAATTTTATTTTAAACTTAATAAATCTTTGTATGGATTGAAACAAGCTCCAAGAGCTTGATATGAAAAGGCTTTCTAGTTTTCTCATTTCAAATGATTTTGTTAAAGGCAAAGTAGACGCAACATTATTCACTAAGCATGTTGATAATGACATTTTAATTGTGCAAATTTATGTGGATGATATAATTTTTGGTTCTACTAATGAGTTTTTATGCAAGGAATTTGAAATGTTATGCAATGTGAGTTTGAAATGTCTTCCATGGGTGAATTGAATTTCTTTCTTGGACTCCAAATCAAGCAATTGCAAGATGGAAATTTCATATGTCAAGCCAAGTATGCAAAGGAACTTGTAATACCCCCGTTCCCGGAATACGTACTTAGTTGCGTATTCAATTTTTCGATCGTATTTTTCGATTTACTTCCTGTATTTGACCGATTTCAGTTTTAAAAATCATTTTCCAATATTATATATTTCTATGATTTTTTGGAATTTTTCTGAATTTAATTAAATATTTTCAAAAACCGGTGTCGACCAGTGCCGCTGATCGATTCTCGGATTTTTAATTCACAAACAGTTAGGAATTTCTAGAAGGTCCTTTAGACTTTATTTCTTAGAATCATATTTTCTATCTAAATACTTTTTCTGGGAATTTTATGAATTTATGAAAGTTCCAATGGAGTCGGTAGATAACTGATTCCGGGATTTTTAGTTTTAAAACTATAAATTATTTCTTCAAACGAATTTCACCATGAGTCTTAAAATGTTATTCTTGATTTTTAGTAAAATTTTCGGGTCGTTCCGAGATACTTGAATTTCGGACGATTCCGGTATTTTCAAAATTCCATTTTCCAATTTTCCAATAATTCCAATTTTCCACATAATCCCACTCACTTTCACCTAATCCTTTTTAAATCCCACTCATTCTCTCTCTCCCCCATGGCCGGCCAAGTGGCCAAGTGAGGGACACCTCACCCTCCCCATATTTGCACAAAACCCCCTCTCAATTACACTATTTGCAACTCCTTTACAAAATCTAACACCTATATAAACAATCTCTTTACATTTCTTTTCCTTTTTCTTCATTTCACCTAAGTGTTAGCCCTCACCAAGAGATCTCTCCTCCTTCTCAACCTCAACCCTAGCTCCAAGAACCACCTCAAGGACTTCATCTCCACCTCAAGCAACCACCTTGGACCTTGGATCATAGCCTTCTTCGCCACCGAAGATCACCTTGGCGCCATTCGTCGTCAACGACTCTTTCGACCGCATAAAACGCCGATTGATCACTCCTAGTGAGTATTTTTACTCACCAAGACATGTGAATTTCCTAGTATACTTGTATCCCCACTTCTTGTACACTTGTGCCTCCAAAATCAGGTTTTTGACCTTCAAATTCGACCAGCAAATTCTGTTCTGTACGCTACTTACAGACCCGGATTAGTCGACTTGACCTAGGTATTAGTCGACTAACCCTTCTAGTTGAACCTTAACCTGTTTCTGAAACACAGTTTTAGTCGACTTACCCTGATCATTAGTCGACTAACCCTTTCTGGAAATAAACCTCAACCCTCTGGAAATCACTGTTAGTCGACTACACATTCCTCCCTAGTCGACTAACCTTACTTGAACCAGAAACCCAACTCTCGGCCCTAGTCGACTTATCCTATTTATTAGTCGACTATAGACTACTAGTCGACTAACCCTTCTCACCTTAGTCGACTCCTGAAACAAACTTAACTCTCTGTATCCCAGTTCTAGTCGACTTAGCTTGACTGTTAGTCGACTTGCGTGTCTGTTAGTCGACTACCCTTTTTACCTAGTCGACTAACTTTCCCTGAAACAGAATATCAACTCTCTGGAACCCAGTTTTAGTCGACTAATCCAGACTGTTAGTCGACTTAAGACCCCTACCAGTCGACTACACCTTCCACCTAGTCGACTAATTTAAGCTGTTTATTATAGTTGATTTCTTTTCTAAATTTGGATCTTACCCTGATACATGTGTATTATATTATGCTTGTTCATGCTTCATAACTGATACTACTTGACCTATTACTGGATGGATGTTATCTCTTGTAACTTCATGACTTGTTATTACATATTCTCGTTTCATGACATGTTAAATAGTGAATATCACCACTTATCATGCCATCTCTTGAACCAAGCATGATGCATTCAACTTTTGTATAAAATGGACCAACTTACATTGGGTCAGGGGGAAACATGCGGATATCGATATGTGTTCGTGTTTACAGTGGCATTAGGTATATTGTACAATTATATTCCGGTCTAACCTGAGGGCCTCCAGGAGACCGAGGGGAGTGCTTGCTCCCTCTTCCTGAGTACTATCATGATAAGGGCATATATAAGTCCCTCCTGAATAGCCTAGCGGCTGGCTTCCGTCACAAGCAACGGAACAATCCTGGACCGTTATCCCGGGCATGTACGGGGTCCACTGTAAACATAGTTCGTCGATACCCCGCTGTTTCCAATAACAACCTTGTATTACTAGGATATGGATCTATGTGCGCTGGGACGCTGGGTCACATAGCTAGATATCACAGTAAGACAAGTAATAATAATAATAGACTTTAACTATGTATCCATTTCATCCTGATTATAGTTCTTTATGCTTTCATTACTTGTTGGTTTATATTCATTATGCTGTTCCGTCCTTATTATTCATATCTCTTAGCCACTTGGCTATAACCTGTTCATTTTCGGGAGGTCCTGACTCCCTTGGATTTGTATGTTCAGGTTCCGAAGCTTGGATCGAGGTGGAGCCATCCACAGAAGATCGAGCTTTCTTTAGCGAGCAGGCTGATTAGCTCCAGTCCTTGCGCCAGATCTTTCTTTTTGACTCACGGGATCTTCATCCTACTCGTGAGCATTTTGTGTTTATGTTGTATCTTTTGCTTTTGGACTTAGTTGTGATAAAAGATACATGTAATGTGTAATATTTTATCATATCTTGTGATGACTTGTACTTGTACTTTTATGTTGGCATATGTATGGAAATCACGCTTTGTCGTGCACTCTGATCCTTGTTGTACTTTTATGCTTAGCGTGTATACGTTGGGGCACCTTTTGACCTGCGTATATACGTCGCAGTGACGTCCCCGTATCTGTGGAATCGAGGCGTTACAGGTTGGTATCAGAGCTTAGGCTCTCACACCTAAAGTACAATCAAGCAGCAAATTCTAGTAATTTGCTGATGCCAACTACAATGTACAAAGTTATCCAGTCCTTCTTGATTCCTTCCCTTGTGTCCCTTGTGTCCTAAACTCCTTCCATTTTTCCAATTCCAGTTGTCTTATCCCAATTCGGTATGGAGAGAAGGTCGGGTCGTAGCAACTCTGGGCAAGCATCGAATGGACCCATGGGAGAGAATGTCGATATTCTGAAGGTCATTCAGACGATGATGGAGAACCAGCAGCAACAGACGGAACTCCTCCGGCAAGAATTGGCAGCTCCAAGGAACAGAGGCGGGGAATGTTTCAGACTTCAGGCGGCTGCAACCAGCCATATTCACGGGTGAAGAGAAACCCCTGGATGCTGAGCAATGGCTGACGGATACCTCAGACTTGTTGAATGCAGCTCGAGTTCCAAAGGAGAATCAGGTGGAGGTTGCTAAGATTCAATTGAAGGATATAGCCAGAACTTGGTGGCTTGCTGAGGAGGCCAGATTGGAGAAGCCTGTCACCTGGGACACATTCTCCAAGAGCTTTTATAGCAGATTCTTCCCTGCCACTGCTCAGAAGGACATGGAAGAGCAGTTCATCAGACTTCAGCAAGGGAATAGGTCCGTGGATGAGTATGCCGCGGAATTTCTCAGGCTTAGCCGCTTTGCTCCGTACATGGTAACTGATGAGGAGAAGCGGGCTAGCAGATTTCAGCAGGGCTTGCAGATGGATATTCAGGTCTTTTTGATGCCCCAGCAGCTGAAGACTTATTCTGAAGTTCTCACCATAGCTCGAGAGGTGGAGCGTGGGCTAGAGAAGAAGCAAGAGAGCCAGATGAGGAACCAGGCCATGAAGAGGCCATTTCCACCTATGGGGAGAGGAGGCCCTTACAGAGCAGCGAAGGTTCAGGCTATGAGGCAACCATTCAGACCGGCTCCTTACCAGACGGCCCAACCATTATCCTTCTGCAGTTATTGCCAGAAGCCAGGCCACATTCGACAGAATTGCCGTAGGGCAAATGGATTATGCTTGGTGTGTGGTTCCGGAACCATTCTATAGAAACCTGTCCACACAAGAGAATGGGGGTAGCCGGCCAAGCTTTGCCAGCACTGCAGGGACCGAATGGACAGAGGGCACTTCCAGGGCCACCGGGGCAGAGGAATCAGGGGCCGATGATCAGGAGAGTTCCTCCCCCTCCTCCACAGCAAGCTATTCGCCCAGTCCGGGAGGAGCTAGGACCGCAGCAGGGCGTGGAAGGGGGCAAGCCTTCAATTGACAGAAGTAGAGGCTGAGACTTCTGAGGAGGTGATAACAGGTAATATCAGGGTGCATTCTAAACCTGTTTTAGCCCTCTTCGATTCAGGTGCTTCACATTGTTTTATCTCAGATCATTTTGTGGCATTGCATTCCATACCTGTTAGATCTTTAGACCATAAATGGGAGATTAGTACAGGGAATGGAGTAGTAGTATGTCTTCTAGAGTTTGTGCTGACTGTCCAGTAGAACTTTGTGATAAGACCTTGGCCATAGATATGCTCGTACTAGACACCAAGGGTACGACGTAATCTTAGGCATGACCTGGCTCAGTCAGTACTATGCAGTTATTGACTGTAGGGAGAAGAAGATTATTTTCAGGATCCCTCGTCAACCGGAATTCCAATTCAGTGGAGAAGTGAAGTCTACTAAGAGGAAGACTCGGTTGACTACTTCGGAGGTTCAGAAGGGAGTACCGGTGTGGGATGAATTTCCAGGAGTCTTTGCTGAGATCTCAGGACTGCCACCTGAAAGGATGATTGAGTTCTCTATTGAGACTGTGCCTGGAGTGGCTCCTATATCCAAGGCTCCGTACAGGATGGCACCTGCGGAGTTAGAGATTCTGAAGAAGCAGCTGCAGGAATACTCTGATAAGGGGTTGATTCGGCCAAGTACTTCACCATGGGGAGCTCCAGTACTATTGGCGAACAAGAAGGATGGTGGTAAGAGGCTTTGTATTGATTATAGAGAATTGAACAAAGTTACCATCAAGAACAGTATCCCTTACCAAGGATTGATGATCTGTTTGATCAGCTTCATGGAGCCCGAGTATTCTCTAAACTAGATTTACAGTCGGGTTACCATCAGCTAAGGGTGAGGAAAGAGGATATTCCGAAGACGGCATTCAGGACCCGTTATGGCCACTATGAGTTTCTAGTTATGCCTTTCGGAGTCACCAATGCCCCTTCAGTTTTCATGGATTTGATGAACAGAGTGTTCTCGCCCTATTTGGATCAGTTTGTAGTGGTATTTATAGATGACATCTTGATCTATTCAAAGAGCAACAGGGAGCATGCAGAACACTTGAGGATTGTATTGCAGACTCTCCAGCAGGAGCAGCTTCATGCTAAGAGGAGCAAGTGTGACTTTTGGTTGGACAGTATAGCCTTCCTTGGACACATAGTTTCAGCGGAAGGAATTTCAGTTGATCCTAGCAAAGTCCAGGCAGTGAAGGATTGGCCAATTCCAAAGACGGTGACTGAGATTAAGAGTTTTCTTGGACTAGCCGGATATTACAGACGCTTTGTCCAAGACTTCTCTAGGATTGCAGCCCCGTTGACCAAGCTCACCAGGAAAGGAGAAAGGTACACATGGACGGAAGAATGTACTGCAGCTTTTGAGCAACTGAAGCAGAGGCTCATTTCAGCTCCAATCTTGAGGACTCCCTCAGGAAGAGGAGGGATGGTCATATTCAGTGATGCATCAGGAAAAGGCCTGGGGTGTGTACTTATGCAACATGATCATGTCATAGCTTATGCATCCAGGCAACTGAAGACTCATGAGCGGAATTACCCAACTCATGACTTGGAGCTAGCAGCTGTGATATTTGCCCTGAAGATCTGGAGGCATTATCTTCTGGGAGATAAGGTGTTGATATACACGGATCACAAGAGCCTCAAGTATATTTTCTCACAGAAGGAGTTGAACATGAGGCAGAGGCGGTGGCTGGAGCTGATGGCGGACTATGATATTGACTTGCAATATCATCCAGGCAAGGTCAATACAGTACCGGATGCACTGAGCAGGAAACCAGAGAATAGAGTGCTTGTCCAACTTACTCAGCAGAAGGAATTGATTCAAGACATCATCAGATTGGACTTGATGTTGGTGCAAGGAGCTGATAAGGCAGGACAGTTCATGACCATGCAGATTCAGTCAGCATTGATAGATGAGATCAAGGAAACTCAGAAGGAAGACCCCAGATTGCAGCAATTCCGAGCTCAGGTAGAGGCTGGATTGAGGACTGATATCAGTATTCATCCGGATGGTGCCTTATACTTTGGTAGCAGGATTTGTGTTCCCCAAGGAGAAGTTCGGCAGAAGATTTTAGCAGAAGCACACAGTTCAGCTTATTCCATACACCCAGGGGGAACCAAGATGTATCAGGACTTGAAGAAGCAGTTTTGGTGGAATGCTATGAAGAGGGAAATAGCCCAGTATGTTGCCAAGTGCCTGGTTTGCCAGCAGATAAAGATTGAGCATCAGAGGACAGCTGGACTTCTACAACCTTTACCGATACCTGAGTGGAAGTGGGAGCACATCACCATGGATTTTGTCACGGCATTGCCTCGCAGTCCTAAAGGTAATAATGCGGTGTGGGTAATCATCGATCGCCTCACCAAATCAGCTCACTTCATACCATTCAGGGTGGGTCAGTCAACAGAGGTTCTGGCAGACAAGTACATGAAGGAGATAGTTCGTCTGCATGGAGTTCCAGTTAGTATTGTATCAGACAGAGACACCAGATTCAGATCTCATTTCTGGGAAAGCCTCCAAGAAAGTCTAGGGACCCGTCTGAAATTCAGTACTTCATATCATCCTCAGACAGACGGACAATCTGAAAGGACTATCCAGATTCTTGAAGATATGTTGCGGGCTTGTATGATTGAATTCCAGGGATCATGGGAAGACCATCTTCACTTGGCTGAATTTTCTTATAATAACAGCTATCAGGCAAGTATCAAGATGGCACCTTTTGAAGCATTGTATGGAAGGAAGTGCAGGTCGCCGATTTGTTGGGATGAAGTCGGTGAGAGGAGACTTTTGGGACCAGAGATCCTGATTCAGACAACAGATAAAGTCAGGATTATCAGAGATCACCTCAGGGCAGCGCAGAGTTGGCAGAAGAGTTGGGCAGACACACTGAGAAGGCCATTGGAATTCCAGGCAGGGGATCATGTGTTTTTGAAGATATCACCTACAAAGGGAGTAATCCGGTTCGGTACTCGTGGAAAACTTAGTCCGAGATATATCGGCCCATTTGAGATCTTGGACCGAGTGGGAGAGGTGTCTTACAGGTTGGCGTTACCGCCATCTTTGGACGGAGTTCACAATGTATTCCACGTATCTCAGCTGAGGAAGTATGTGAAGGATGATAGTCATATTCTGGATCACTCCGAACTGGAACTACAGCCGGATTTGTCATACCAAGAGCAACCGATGGCCATTTTGGACAGAAGTGTCAAGACATTGAAGAATAAGGCTATACCATTAGTGTTGGTGTCTTGGAACAGGCATGCGCCAGGAGAGGCCACGTGGGAACGAGAGGATGTATCCGTGAGCGTTATCCGCAACTCTTCACTTCTTGATTGGTAAAACTCTTTCCTTCTATCCTTCTCTATGGTTATCCTTCTTTGCTGTTACCTTTCACTTTCTTAAATTTCGAGGACGAAATTTTTGTAAGGTGGGTGGATTGTAATACCCCGTTCCCGGAATACGTACTTAGTTGCGTATTCAGTTTTTCGATCGTATTTTTCGATTTACTTCCTGTATTTGACCGATTTTAGTTTTAAAATCATTTTCCAATATTATATATTTTCTATGATTTTCTGGAATTTTTCTGAATTTAATTAAATATTTTCAAAAACCGGTGTCGACCAGTGCCGCTGATCGATTCTCGGATTTTTAATTCACAAACAGTTAGGAATTTCTAGAAGGTCCTTTAGACTTTATTTCTTAGAATCATATTTTCTATCTAAATACTTTTTCTGGGAATTTTATGAATTTATGAAAGTTCCAACGGAGTCGGTAGATAACTGATTCGGGATTTTTAGTTTTAAAACTATAAATTATTTCTTCAAATGAATTTCACCATGAGTCTTAAAATGTTATTCTTGATTTTTAGTAAATTTTCGGGTCGTTCCGAGATACTTGAATTTCGGACGATTCCGGTATTTCCAAAATTCCATTTTCCAATTTTCCAATAATTCCAATTTCCACATAATCCCACTCACTTTCACCTAATCCTTTTTAAATCCCACTCATTCTCTCTCTCCCCCATGGCCGCCAAGTGGCCAAGTGAGGGACACCTCACCCTCCCCATATTTGCACAAACCCCCTCTCAATTACACTATTTGCAACTCCTTTACAAAATCTAACACCTATATAACAATCTCTTTACATTTCTTTTCCTTTTTCTTCATTTCACCTAAGTGTTAGCCCTCACCAGAGATCTCTCCTCCTTCTCAACCTCAACCCTAGCTCCAAGAACCACCTCAAGGACTTCATCTCCACCTCAAGCAACCACCTTGGACCTTGGATCATAGCCTTCTTCGCCACCGAAGATCACCTTGGCGCCATTCGTCGTCAACGACTCTTTCGACCGCATAAAACGCCGATTGATCACTCCTAGTGAGTATTTTTACTCACCAAGACATGTGAATTTCCTAGTATACTTGTATCCCCACTTCTTGTACACTTGTGCCTCCAAAATCAGGTTTTTGACCTTCAAATTCGACCAGCAAATTCTGTTCTGTACGCTACTTACAGACCCGGATTAGTCGACTTGACCTAGGTATTAGTCGACTAACCCTTCTAGTTGAACCTTAACCTGTTTCTGAAACACAGTTTTAGTCGACTTACCCTGATCATTAGTCGACTAACCCTTTCTGGAAATAACCTCAACCCTCTGGAAATCACTGTTAGTCGACTACACATTCCTCCCTAGTCGACTAACCTTACTTGAACCAGAAACCCAACTCTCGGCCCTAGTCGACTTATCCTATTTATTAGTCGACTATAGACTACTAGTCGACAAACCCTTCTCACCTTAGTCGACTCCTGAAACAAACTTAACTCTCTGTATCCCAGTTCTAGTCGACTTAGCTTGACTGTTAGTCGACTTGCGTGTCTGTTAGTCGACTACCCTTTTTACCTAGTCGACTAACTTTCCCTGAAACAGAATATCAACTCTCTGGAACCCAGTTTTAGTCGACTAATCCAGACTGTTAGTCGACTTAAGACCCCTACCAGTCGACTACACCTTCCACCTAGTCGACTAATTTAAGCTGTTTATTATAGTTGATTTTCTTTTCTAAATTTGGATCTTACCCTGATACATGTGTATTATATTATGCTTGTTCATGCTTCATAATTGATACTACTTGACCTATTACTGGATGGATGTTATCTCTTGTAACTTCATGACTTGTTATTACATATTCTCGTTTCATGACATGTTAAATAGTGAATATCACCACTTATCATGCCATCTCTTGAACCAAGCATGATGCATTCAACTTTTGTATAAAATGGACCAACTTACATTGGGTCAGGGGGAAACATGCGGATATCGATATGTGTTCGTGTTTACAGTGGCATTAGGTATATTGTACAATTATATTCCGGTCTAACCTGAGGGCCTCCAGGAGACCGAGGGGAGTGCTTGCTCCCTCTTCCTGAGTACTATCATGATAAGGGCATATATAAGTCCCTCCTAAATAGCCTAGCGGCTGGCTTCCGTCACCAAGCAACGGAACAATCCTGGACCGTTATCCCGGGCATGTACGGGGTCCACTGTAAACATAGTTCGTCGATACCCCCGCTGTTTCCAATAACAACCTTGTATTACTAGGATATGGATCTATGTGCGCTGGGACGCTGGTCACATAGCTAGATATCACAGTAAGACAAGTAATAATAATATAGACTTTAACTATGTATCCATTTCATCCTGATTATAGTTCTTTATGCTTTCATTACTTGTTGGTTTATATTCATTATGTTGTTCCGTCCTTATTATTCATATCTCTTAGCCACTTGGCTATAACCTTTCATTTTCGGGAGGTCCTGACTCCCTTGGATTTGTATGTTCAGGTTCCGAAACTTGGATCGAAGTGGAGCCATCCACAGAAGATCGAGCTTTCTTTAGCGAGCAGGCTGATTAGCTCCAGTCCTTGCGCCAGATCTTTCTTTTTGACTCACGGGATCTTCATCCTACTCGTGAGCATTTTGTGTTTATGTTGTATCTTTTGCTTTTGGACTTAGTTGTGATAAAAGATACATGTAATGTGTAATATTTTATCATATCTTTGGATGACTTGTACTTGTACTTTTATGTTGGCATATGTATGGAAATCACGCTTTGTCGTGAACTCTGATCCTTGTTGTACTTTTATGCTTAGCGTGTATACGTGGGGGCACCTTTTGACCTGCGTATATACGTCGCAGTGACGTCCCCGTATCTGTGGAATCGGGGCGTTACAGAACTCGTAAAGAAGTTTGGACTTGAAGGCTCAAAAGTTTGCAACACTCCTATGGCAACTACAACCAAGTTTGATAAGGATGACCAAGGTAAATGTGTTTGAAAATCACCTAGAGGGGGGGCGAATAGGTGATTATGCTAATCTAATGAACTTAATGCGAAATTTAAAAACTAATTGCAATAAATAAGTGATGCACACTCAAAAAAGCCAAGCAAATAATTATGAATGAACAATATGAATAAATGCAAGGCACAATATAGAGAGAGTAAGAGCCAGGGATCAAGCGCAAACAACAAGATATGTTTCGAGGTTCGAGCACCCAGCTCTACATCCTCCCCTTCACCTAGAAGGATTTTAAGTCCACTATCTTGTCCACAAAGGACTCCCACAAAGGGAACCTCCACCGAGGATTTGAGGCAATAACAATTACAAGGAGTACCCAACTCCTCTCATTACAAACACAACCTCCTCCTTGAGGCACAACTCCAAGCCAACAAACAATCACCTCACAACTTGAGGGATTAGCACAAAGCAACACAAGGATCACCTCACCACTTGAGGGATACAACCCAAATGCACAACCTCCTCAACACAATGAGGGAAAGGCACAAAGTCAAGAAAAGATAGGGTTTTCAACTTGGTGGTCTAAACAACAACCACAAAAAAATTCTTTCCCACACAAAGATCCTATAGAATGAGATAGTAGATGTAGCTCAAGTGTGGAGAAAACCAAAGGAATGGAAATCAAAAACTCAAAGAAAATCTTGGGAAAAAGCTAGAAACCAAGATGAAGAAATTGAATCAAAATCTTTTCCCAAAAACCCTTTCTTGATTTTTCAATCCCTAGCAAAAACACCAAATAGATTGTTCAATTTAAAGCCCAAAAACTTCTTTTGATTGCTTTGAAAACACTAGAGAGTCAGGAAAAAATTCGCAAAAAAAATCTTATGGAAAACAGGCCATTAATGGGGTATTTATAGCCCCCAGAAAAAATATAGCCGTTGCCAGCAGAAATTGCCAAAGATGACCTACCGGTTGACCGGTCGGTCGACCGTCCAACGGTCACACTTTGACCGTTGGCAGCAACTGGTCGACCGTATGGTCGACCGTCCCCAGAACCAGAGAGCAACGGCTCTCTGGGCGGTCGACCGTACGGTCGACCGAAACAAACAGAGAGCAACCTGCTCTCAGTCGGTCGACCGTGCGGTCGACCGGCTAAAGGGGCAGCCAGCGTGCACGTATCCGTGCACGTCGGTCGACCTCTACGGTCGACCGGCTACAAGGTTCGGTCGACCATTCGGTCGACCGACCTATGCCTGGCAGCAGCTGTTCTGGTCAGAAAAACATGTAATTTTTAATCTTAAAAATTCTCATAAATCTTCTAAAAATACACAAAAATAGTTTTATCATTTTATTTTGAAATATAAACTTGCGATAAAAATTTCATCACAAATAACAAACATTTTGAAACATTTTTGTGTCTTATCATTTTTACCAAAATCCAAAAACTGGTATTTTCTAAAACTTGGATTTTTGAATAGAAAATACATTTGTCCAAAACTCATCCAAATACAAAAACATGATATTAAACAACATTTAGGCATGATGTATATGGATATAATCCTATATACATGAAACATATATATATCCATGTTTTTGACTTTAATTCCAAAATATGTTTTGTTAAAAATACCAAAACATAAAACACATGAATAAGTAAGTCAAAACTAACTTTGTCTAGGATATGAAGCATGCATGTATATAGAACAAATCTTATATACATTAAACCATGTAAACTTGTTTTGATCTATCCATTCATGAAACCAAGATCGGTTAAACCAAAGACAGAAAAACCGAAAAACCAATATTCAAAACATGAAACGTGTGTGTTGTGAACTTGAGCATATCATACTATTCTAATCTTTACAATTTGGATCTAAACACAAAACTAAACTATGGTACCGATGTCTTCTTGTAGAGCGCCGTCTCCAAGCCGACTCGATCCAAAACTCCTTGATCCACCGAACAATTGCTATATATGATCTTTGACGCTCGGGCTCTTGAATCAACATGTGAAAGCTTCCAAATCATCTTGCTGAAGCTAATCACCTACTAATAACTTGATTAATGATCTGAAACTAAAATCACAAATTAGTACACATAACTACATGAGTTAATCATCATCAAAACTAGAGTGGAAAGCCTCTGGGCCAACAATCTCCCCCTTTTTGATGATGACAAAACTCATGGAGTTATATATGCATGGATCAAAGTTAAGCTTCAAAGAAGCTCCCCTTAACTCATGCATAAAACAAATAAACATAAATATGCAATGAATGACAATACATAATCATGCATAAACAATAAATGGCTCTAGATACCAATGAAATGTTTAAAAACAAAACATGCTCTAGATACCAATAAAATTAAACTAAATTAAACTTAATATATGCAAAACGTAAACATGCATATATAAAACTTCTCAAATAATTCTCCCTCTTTTTGTCAATCATCAATAAAGGGGTAAAAATCAAAACGAAACAAAATCTTCTCCCCCTTTTTAATACAAAGAAACACTCATCAATAAGGGGTAAAAGCAAGACCAAATCAATAAATTTTTCTCCCCTTTTTGTTCGAAACCATGAATCAACAAAAGGGTTAATAAAGACAATGTTCTCCCCCTTTGTCTAAAATAAAAACAAAACCAAATAGGGGTGACTATCAATTAAGATATCAATTGAAAATATGTCAAAAGTAGCATCTTGATACCAATTTAAAGGAAACATAAAAGCATTGATACCAATTATAAGAAAACAATCTTGATACCAATTGAAATTAAACATAACAAATTTGAATTTCTAAACAAGGATTTTGATACCAATTGTAAATATTTTTCATTTTGAACATATGATACCAAATTGAAATTTTCAATCATAAAGTATGGGAGTGGAAATCAAATACCAATTGAAAGATGAAATACAATTTTTCCCTCTTTATGAATTACCGAATAAAAACATGCAAAGCTTGTATATGGATACCAATTAAAAAACTAGTCAATTGAAACAAGATAGTCATTATAAAACAAGCTTTATCATGATCAAAATTTGTGCTCTAAGATATATGAATATAATAAGAACAAATAAAAACATATATATGTATGAAAATTAGATACCAATTGAAATTGATACTCTTTGAAGTGCAAGCATACATATACAAAAAATATATGAGTATACAAAAATGTCAATATTGATACCAATGAAAGAATTCAATGATACCAATTGAAACAACAATAATGATCAAGTGTATACATCATATAACTACCACCCAACCATGTTCAAGTTAAAATGATTTTCAATATAAGGCATACATGAGCATGATCTCCCATCCAACCACCCATAGAAGGTAGGGGTTTTCAAAAATAGGTTTGAAAATAGAGTACGTTTGAAAATCTCTTACCATAAGAAGAATACGAACTAGTAAAATGGGAAATCTTGTTAACTAGTACGAAATCCTTCAAGTAAAGAATAAAACATAAATATTTATCATGAAACACATGTAAATCACATGATCATTAAACACTCAAAGTCCATAAAGCCCATATTATAGTCTCATGAAAACAAATCATGAGTAAACTAATAAAGTGAGTGAACAAGTGTTATGTGACACACATCATCATGAAAATATTCAATTAAGCTCGATTTAAATTCCTTTAAACATGAAACATGAAAATCTGAATTTTCAATAAAATTAATTATACTTCAAGGCATATGTATGTTTTGACAACACAAAAAGTATATATACATATCCCTAAACACAATTTGAGTCCTTAATAAAGATTTGCATGAAAAGCAAATGACTCAAGGGGTATACATGTATATCTTAAAGTTTGGCAAAATAAACATATACATGAAGTGAAAAATCATGATCATAAAACATGTCCAAAAAGAGAATACAAGTTAGAATGCATGAATTATCAAAACTAGACTATACTAGAACATCTAATGGGTACAAATAAGCATCCAAGCACAAACATATATAAAGATTTATTTGTGGCCCACTACATATACAAGTATAAATTCTAGTTTAATGAAAATTAACATTTAAACGTATATTCGAAATGTGAGGCATGAAACGGGACATAAATAAACATGAAAATCATAAACATGATCATTATGTAAATCCACATGCTATTATAATCATGATATACATAATAGCTAAACAAATGGTGAGAAACAAACATATGGGTCCATATAAACATGGGTGATCTCAAAAGCTATACATGCATGTCAATGATCCAAGAATCATGGCATTTAACATAATAAACTTTAAACATCAAAAACATGAGATATCAAAACAAGAATCATAAACACATATGATCATCATGCACATGCATTAGATCTAGGACATACATATTAGTTTAAAAACAAAGTGAGAACATAAAGATAGGTCCATGGGTGTCTCAAGTAATTAAACATGTATATCACTAATCTAAATCACATGGCATAATCATAATAAACAATGAAACATGACATGCTATAAAATGATGAACGTGAAAAGCATGCAAATGTAAACGGGAGTTAGAGATCGATACCAAACGATGAGGGCACCTCTCTAGTTCTCCAAACCAATGGTGGTCCTCCTCCACCAAATTCCCTTGAAAGTGATGCATCCAAATGTTTTCTTTAAGCACGGAACGCATCCACTTCAAGGCACCGCTACTCTCACGTGATGCGAGAGCCCACACCTACATCAAAAATTTTAGGGGTGGTCTTTGGTACCCATTTTCTTTTGGGTCCATAGGGTTAGTATCTTTCCTAACCCAAACAAGATTATTGCTAAATTTTTAATATGTAAACGATCATAGCAAAATCTAGCAAGGTGGCCTTTTCGACCACAATGTGTACAAATGTACACATGGGCATACATGTGATAGTGGTGACCGTGGGAAGCATGTGTATGCCGAGGAGGGTGTGCATGCAAGGATGGAGCTTGGTTCTTACGAACCAAGGATTCCAAGCGTGTGTGATTCAAAGCACATTGGCTCAAAGTGGGGCCTAAACAATCAACACTTTTCTTCAAAACATTTATATCATTTTCAATAGTAGAAGATAAAGTGGAGCATGCAATGGATGTACTAGGTGAATCTACACTAGCATGGCAAACATGAGAATCTATATCAATTTTTAAATATTCATTTTTCTTCAAAACCAAATCCAATTCTTTTGTAATGAAATCAATTTCATTTTTCAAAACAAGATTATCTTTTAAAATAAAATCCAATTTTAAAGATAAAACCTCATTGTTTTTCACAACATCATTACAATCATTTTACTTTTCAAAACATCAATCTCTTTAGGGCAAGGTCTAGTTGAGATCTTAGTAAGTCACGTTCACTAGTAATCTCTTCTTCTCTTGCAAAACCGATTCAAAACTTGAACATAAATTCTTCATTTCTTCTTTTAGTTCAAGATTATTCTTTTTCAACAAATCATGTTTTTCCAAAAAAATTTCAAGCTTTTGAGCAAGTTCCAAATTCAATGTTTGAACTTCAAAACAACCATGGCAATAGGAACTAGAGCTATCATCTAGTTGAGAATCCGATTGTACCTCAAGGGAGTCTTTCCCTTGGACCATGAGGCAATGCTCGTCAAACTTGTCTCTCCTAGATCTCCTCAACTTGTTAATGATCCTTGGAAGCTCGGGAGAAGTCAATATGCTCCAAACTACAAAAGCTGAATCATAATGATAAAACACATGTAAAAGATCTTCATTAAGAGATGCTCTAAGTGTTCTAAGTGCTAATGCATTAGCCTTTCTATGCTTTGCTAGCATTTGAGAAGGATTCTATAGTAGTGGCTTGATAAACTAGATGACCTAGGCTTTTAAATGACTACTCATCTTGGCCTTCCAAAATCATGTCTAAAAAAATCAAACATAGGAGGGCTATCCATGAGTGCAAACTAAATGTGTGCAAATGTAAATGCAAATGAAGATTAGCAAACCAAGATCTCACTCCTAGGTGGTAAACCTAAATATCAGGAGCGGAGGCTCTGATACCAATTGAAAATCACCTGGGGGGGGTGAATAGGTGATTATGCTAATCTAATGAACTTAATGCGGAATTTAAAACTAATTGCAATAAATAAGTGATGCACACTCAAACAAGCTAAGCAAATAATTATGAATGAACAATATGAATAGATGCAAGGCACAATATAGAGAGAGAGTAAGAGCCAAGGGATCAAGCGCAAACAACAAGATATGTTTCGAGGTTCGAGCACCCAGCTCTACATCCCCGCCTTCACCCAGAAGGATTTTAAGTCCACTAGCTTGTCCACAAAGGACTCCACAAAGGGAACCTCCACCGAGGATTTGGGGCAAATAACAATTATAAGGAGTACCCAATCCTCTCCTTACAAACACAACTCCTCCTTGAGGCACAACTCCAAGCCAACAAACAATCACCTCACAACTTGAGGGATTAGACACACAAAGCAACATAAGGATCACCTCACCACTTGAGGGGATACAACCCAAATGCACAACCTCCTCAACACAATGAGGGAAAGCACAAAGCCAAGCAAAGATAGGGTTTTCAACTTGGTGGTCTAAACAACAACCACAAACAATTTCTT